>SRLM01000025.1:779857-889289 GCA_015708895.1 Populus ilicifolia
TGCTGCCATTGCAGCTCTCTCTTCCTCTCTACTCTCTTCACATTCTCATAATTCTCTTCTCTCATTTTGCTCTCTAACATATGCCTCTATTTATAGGCATTCATGGAGGCTTTTCTTCAACAAAGGTGGCTGCCAACTCCAACTCTTCTTCAACAATGGTGGCTGCCAACCTTTGACATCTTGTATGAATGCACATGTTTGGTGCAATACCAAATGGTTGTTGCACATTAATGGCAACCAACCTAACAATATGGTGCTTGTCCAACGTTTATATAGTGATCAAAGCATAGTAATCATGCCTCATTGGTATATAATGCTGGATCTCTTTATTTTGTCCTAACCTCTCTGGGTGCTTTTCTGGGCCATGCATGCATACAAGCCATTGTCAATGGATATATCATGTTTGGCAGCAATGACGACGAGGGAGGTGATTAATTAAATATGCATGGGGTAGTCAGCTTAATTAATTGGATAACAGCTTGTGCTCGATCCCTTTACACCTGCTTAAAATTTTCTCACTTAATTTTTTTTCTCCAGAATAAGATTACTAGATTAATTTTTTTTCTCACTTAACAGCAATCGAAATGAAAGAGACTTGGATTTTAATGTGCAAGGACAAGCATAAGACGCGATTCTTCAAATTTATAATTCATTTATACTCGACCGACCAAAATTTAATTAGTATTTGTGAACCTGCAATGACAAAGTTTTAACACCTCTGAAGTGGGATTCGAGGGAGAAACTTGTTTTCGTCACCAAGGAATGCTTCATGGGCTTAACAACTAGTTATTTATTTATTTCACTAGGAGGCTCAGGAGTTGGTCCTATTGTATCATTGGAACCGAAAAAACTATAATTATTGGGACTCAAATCTTATCTAAGCGAAGAAAACTATATAATTCGCAACTATTAGATTTAAACCTGCTCATGTAAAAGAGGAAATTGCATAGAAGTCCCCATTCATCAAAGATAATATTAAGATTTTTCATGAATGCATGGTTTTAGATATTATGACTCGTCTAATTTACATTGATTAATTTTTTTTAATAATTTTATACATGAAATCTAACCCATTTAATGTATGTATTTACTCTCTGATCTTTTGAGTTTGAATTTTGAAAGTAGTATTTAATTTTTTTTTATCTCAATGTAGATATAAAATATATATTTTTGATGTATGTTTGTTTTTGTAGTTTAACATGTTTTTTAAACTAGATTTTTGCTTGAAAATATATTAAATAGATATTTTTAGGTTTTTTTAATAATTTTAATATGTTAATATAAAAAAATTATTTTTCTATATTTTTAATATTAAAAAATATTTTTATAAAAATATTATTTACCAAACTCAAACTTAATATCATTTGAAAAATAACACATTCTTAATTGATATAATAGTTTCAAGGATTCCCTTCTCATCAAACTCATATATATATAATTGTATGTTGGTCGAAATTTAAAACGCGAGGCTCCGGCCCGCGCAAATTTGGAATATAGAAACCATTGACTTCACTTGACAACTGAGAGGTCCCCTCGATCTTCCAATGGACATGACAACTGAGACGCGATTAGAAAATTTAGCGAACCTACAATTAGCAGAGACTTGGGGAACTGATGCATGCACCGAATGGAAAACAAAGGACAAATTAACGGAGCTTCTGGGCCAAACAACCACTAACCCCTAGCTATAGTACTATACCGCTATAAAACCCTAAACTGTCTCTTTCTGCTAAGGCATTTGACTTCGAGGAAGGTGGGGTGTATCAGGACTCAACAAAACTTAAGCATGCGTCACTGACGAGTCAGTGGGTGACAGGTTAGTATCAAATTAATTCACATTTTTTGTTTTGTTTTTCTTGAAATCAAGCATAAATCCACGGGGAGTACTGCTGGAGCAGTATCTCTTGGCTACTCAACAAGATTAAATTCCACCATCATCGTTTATTATCTTCCAATTTCTCAAGTTTGCTCCCACTCCTCGCATTTAGTTGATGGGTATATCAAGTAATTAACTTGCTAGCTAGGGATCATGGCCGGCCCCGTGGCCATAATGAGAGTAAAGAGAGCACGGGTGCCTGTGCTCTCGTGGAATATTTACCAACATTTCTTGCTATATATCAAAGCCATTTATGCATGGTAACTCTTTCCATAGGGAGAAACAGGGCAAAACTTCGTACATGATCAAATTGTATAATAGGTAATCAGCTCTTTCCATGGAGAGAAACAGGGCAAAACTTCGTACATGAAATTTTATACATTAGGCAAGTCAAGAGACATGACAATTTCACTTATTATATTCGATGTTATACATATATAGAGATTAAAGGTTAGCTTTCGTAGATCTAGATATACCTATACGTATCGATACCTCTTTATAGGATAGTTACATCAACTTATCAAATCAACAACAAATCCTTTGAAGACAAAGGTTCCATAAATTTATTTATAGGCTTGAAATATATTCTATGGTTGAGGGGCCATGCATGTGAACCTTTACTCGGCATGGCCTCGTGGTATTTGACGAAGCCAAGTCAATGGTCGCGTTTGCATGGAATGGAATTAGTCAACATAATTTCCAGTATATTGTTCATAAAAAACAAACTAGTCATGAATATTTTTCGCAAAACCAAAGCTGGTTTATGAAGACTTGCCGTTGCTAGACTTTTGTGTTCTCCCTATATAACACCTCTCCTTCAACATTCCTCTTCACCCCATCACCATTTCTGTTTCTCTCTTCTCTTTCTTAAGGTAGTTGTTTAGCTATATATCTAGTGGTCCAAGGTCTCACTCGTTTCTTGTTATATTTTGAATACAAATCATTGTTTTCTTTCCCCTTTCCATATCTATACTATATTAACTTACAAAGTTGCATTAATATTATTTCAGCCATGTCACCGGCATTGGTCTTGGAAGTTCAAACCATTTGCAAAGAAGATGAGCTGGTAGAAAGTCATGAGTACCATAAAGGAGTGAAACATCTATGTGAGAGAGGGTTGACAAAAGTGCCTAGAAAATATATATTGCCGGCATTGGAACGTCCTCTTTTATCGAGAAAAGATGGCGCTACTAATCTCAAGCTGCCTATAATCGATATTGCTCAGCTGCAAGGTCCAGATAGAAATCATGCCCTTGAATCCCTTTCAAAAGCTTGTGAAGAATATGGTTTTTTTCAGGTGAGCATGATTGATTTACCCCATCAGCGAATTAATTATATACCCTTGGTTTTAGTTTTAATTTTGGTTTATGCAGTTGATAAATCATGGCATCGCAAGCGATTCCGTTCTCGACATGATTCAAGCAGCAAGGAAATTCTTCGAGCTTCCTTTCGAGGAGAGGTCGAAGTACATGTCGAAAGATCAGAGTGCACCAGTTAGATATGGAACAAGTTTTAATCAGAACAAAGATAGGGTGTTTTGTTGGAGAGACTTTATAAAGCTTAATTGTCATCCCCTGTCAGATGTTCTTCCTTGTTGGCCTTCTTCTCCTGCCGAGCTAAGGTGATAAATCTGCACTAATATTGCACCTAAGATGAGCTTCATGTTTCTAGCATGATGCTGTGAATCCGGTCCTACTCAATTAACTGCTCAAATAAATTAGATTATATGATTAATTATTCCCTTAATTGTAAGTGTCAAGTGTATTATTATACATGTCTCCAATAATTATTAATTGTTAATTCCATGTTTAATTTATTAACAGGCAAGCCGTGATTAACTACTCGAAAGAAACAAAATCCTTGTATCTAATGCTTGCGAAAGCAATATTAGAGAGCCTAGGATTGGTTGAAACAGATAAAAATATCGATGAAAATGATAGCTGTGATCTCTTAAAGGAATTTGAGGATGGGAGCCAACTCATTGTGGCTAATTGCTACCCTTCGTGTCCAGAACCAGACCTAACACTCGGCATGCCACCCCATTCAGACTATGGATTCCTTACACTACTTCTCCCAGATGAAAAGGTTAAGGGTCTGCAAATTCAGCATGAAGGGAGATGGGTCACTGTGGAACCAATTCCCAATTCATTTGTTGTTAATGTTGGTGATCATCTTGAGGTTAGTTCATTAAGCATTAATTACTAAGTTTAACAGTTTTTCAATTACTAATCCATGCATAATTAACCCTTTTTTCATCGTACGGCAGATTTTTAGTAATGGGAAGTACAGGAGTGTACTCCATAGAGTTCTAGTCAATCCTTTGAAGTCTCGAATCTCCATTGCCTCGTTACACAGTTTACCTTTCAACAGCATGATTCGTCCATCGCCAAAACTCGTCGATGATGCTAATCCAAGGCGGTATAAGGATACAGACTTTGCGACTTTTATTCAATACATGGCATCTCATGAACACAAGAACAAGAACTTCCTGGAGTCCAGGAGATTGTCTCAGCTAGGCGATGCATGAGTTTTTCTTTTTTAGTAAATAAATAAATAAATAAATATATTTTTAGTTATTTTTATTTCTTTAGTTTAGGAGTTTTTTTTTTCTATTAAGTATTATTATGTTTTTTTTTAGTTTATTTAAAGAGAGTTAATTTCCTATCTTGTTTTTTCTATCTTATTTTACTAGGGTTCTCTAATTTTTCCCCTTTGTAATAATCTTTTAGCAAGTGAAACTTGGATAAATAAAAATTGAATATCTTTTCATGATAATAAACAAAGTATCAAATATAAGAAGTTTGCCTCTAGCACAGGCAAATCAAAGCGCAGTAAAGACTTGTTAGGATCGGTGCTAGAGTTACAGAGAACACTATCCTGCTGTTTTATCAATAAAAATAAAAAAGAAACTAGGTAATTAATTAAGAAGCTTATACTTTTTCGTATGCTCTTTAATCTACACCCTGTTGAATCTTATTTTAATACATACACAACTTCCTCCTTGCTATTTGGACGCATCTTGTATAGTAATTAAGGAAGACAACTGAAGAAACGTAGGGTCAAGACAAAAAAGGTAGTGCTTAGTAGTAAAAATTCAAGAAGAAATGTGAAGAAACCTAGGGTTATTTGTAGGTTATTAAGTAACTTACAGCCATTTGCTAATCTATCCTCCATTTTCACTGCTGTATATAAATCCTCTGGAGTCCACGCTTTTGATTCATAAAGATTTTTTTAGCTATATTCAAAGCGAACGGGGACTCTAATCCCTACACTTGCATGTTAGAGGCCCAGATCTTGAAGGGTCCACCCTTGTCCATTAGGTCCCCGAGCCCATGAACGTTGACAAATTCCTTCATCAGCAGCACTCCATGATGATGAAATTAAATTAAAGAAACGAAAGAAATTGTGCGTGCTTGGCTTAGTCACCATAGAGGACCTCACGCAACGTACAATGACAAGATTTTTTAAAAAAAAAAATACGATTTCACAAATTTTAAAATGGTTGTTAAACTGCAGAGAGAATTTTAATTAAATAAATTTTGAATTTCCGTAATTCAATGCCAGTAACGTACACAAGTATTTTTAAGCAGAAAATCGAGTTGATCTCGCTAATAAACCAAGATTAAATATATTTTTTAAACCTAACTAGGAAAAAACGAATAAAGAAAATAAAGAAAATCTTGAAACATCTTATTGGATTGTAGCTTGAACTGGTAATTAAATTAAAAGTTATGCTTAATGAGTTTTATTAATAAGCTTATTTAACTTATTCAAACGTGATATTAAATTTTACTAATATGTTTAGAGCTTTAGAAAATTCAAATATTTTTTTAATTGATTTTATTTTTTATTAATTTTTGTATTTGTAATAAAATAAATATAAAAAGATGTTTGGTAATAAATTAAATTATTTTTTTATTATGAAATCTGCTAAAAAATTAAGTTAAAAACTTAATTTTTATGTAGAAGTTTTTTCATATTTTTTTAATTGAGTTTCATAAAATTATATTTATTTTTATGTTTTAAAATTTTTTTAAAAAAAGTTTAGTTTTTTTAATTTTTATTTTAAATTAATATTTTTTTAATGTTTTCAGATCATTTTAATGAGTTAATATTAAAAATAATTTTTAAAAAATAAAAAAAAATATTTTAATACATCTTCAAATAAAAATATTTTAAAAATAATTACAATTATATTTTTAAATGTGCTTAGACACCCCGATACTCTAAAGATAAACTTCGTACAAATTCAAATTTTCATACGTAGACTTGTATATGCAATATGAATTCTGAATCGATCAATTTATCAACAGCTTGAATTTGGAAAAATAAACTTTGAAATTCCGGCATGTGACCACGAAGCTGCTGCTGGTGGTGGATCCTTGTTATTACACACCGCGTTCCCGTACCAATTACAAGGACTTGAATCTTGCTCGAAGCACGGACTCTACCTTGGTGGCGGTCTTTCCAAGGCGCAGGTGATGTCTTACCAGTGACTTCGAAGAAATATCTAGCTGAATTTCTTGCATGTCATTGTCATTGCTTCTGCAGCCTTCGACATATTGTCCTGTAAAGGTAGGTTTGCCTTTTTGACAAAAATTACTTATTGATTTTCATAATTGTCCGTCTCTTTCTTCTACCTTTTGTTTCTTTTTTTTAGTTGTTATTCTCGTTCCGGATATTAACTTTTAAAAGAATTTAGTTATCAATCTATAGATTATTGGATTAATTTAAGTTAATTATTTTTATTAAATTAATAATTTTTTTATTTTAGTTATTCATGCATATAGGTTTAATCAATTCAACTAGACTATTAAAAAAATAGCTGGATGGAATGAATTTTATTGGTTTGGTATCTTATTAAAGTCATTAAGAATCTATATCAAACTATAAATATCAAGTTTTCTAGTAAACTCATAATACCAAATTAAATTTAATAACTATATTTATATTTTTCTGCTTACAGCAAAGTTTTCTGTACCCTAATTTTCTCATTTTTTTGAGTGATTTTTTATGTTATTAATGTTTTCTCAACTTTTCAGTTGAATTTAATTATTTTTTATAGAAACGATATTTTTTTCTTTTCTTCTTTAATTATGCCGAATAATAAAAAACTTAGCTGAATTAAACAAATTTTGTTGGGTCAATTTCTTATTAAATTTAACTAAAAACTCATACCAAGCTCTAAATCTCAAATTTTTTAAGATAGTATTTGAAATTACAGTAATTATTATTATTTATTTAAAAATATATTAAAATATTATTTTTAAAAATATATTTTTAATATTAACACATCAAATCAAAAAAATTTTAAAAATTTTAAAAAAAATTAAAACAAAAAAAAATTAACTTTTTTAAAAAGCACTGCCACACCATATTAACAAACAAACTCATTAATAAAACCACCATATCAATTTTATAAACTATATTACTTCTGCTTACATTATTCCCTCAATGTTTTTGTGTGCTCCAATTTTTTCAAGCCATCACAAACACACACACACACATTGCCGAAGGTGAGAATTTCATTTTCCCTGGAGGAAAAAAAAAAAAAACTATGCTCGGGCCGGGTATGCATAATCCATCGTTCAAACAATGGTATATAAAGACAAAAGAACTTATAGTCTCTTGACCAGATCTCCTGAGAAAATTTATCGTAACCCAGTCCACTTTTCCGCAGTGAAGTTTGCCGCTGGATCACTGTCATTTTGGCATCATGGCGTCGATGCAAAATAGCGAGGTCACCTTCATGACTAGCCCACCCTGAGTAATAAATTGAGGACATGGAAGTCAATCATTTTTTTTCCTTCCTGATTTTAATGGTTTCTGTATCAGAATCTGTCCATTGAAATTAAAATTAAATCCCTTCTTGATTAGTTCTTGCATAGACTTTCCATGTTTATTTTTTTCAAAATAAATTCGAGAAGATAACGTACGCAGACAAAAACTATCTCGTGTTCACAACGAAGACTGACGGCCATGTCTAAATCAGTATGTTTGTGGACGAAAATATCTTCAATTATAAACTTGGGTAAAATATTCAAAAGGTGATCGAACCTAATCCACGATACAGTAATTAATTTACTAAATGGGATGGATGTACGTAATGGGAAGGATTGATGCCACTCTTGGAACAATCATAACACATATCATTGGCTATTGGCGAAGAAAATTGGCGTGTGAGTTCAGTAAGTTTTGGCATCCACCTAACAACTCCAACCCATTGGACTCTAATTCTCCAACATGATATGAAAGCATGAGTTAGCAAGCACTGTCTTGTGAACCAAAAGAACAAGAAGACAACAGGAAAGGGCGACGAATCTTGAGAGCCAACACGCAAGGCGGCATCACGTGAACAAATTTTACTCCAAAATCTAATGGGAAGGCAAAGAAATAAATGTACGAACAAAAATTCATATTCATTTGGTTTGGTCCCTTGTCTCAACCCCATAATACATCACTAATTGCATCCCCTGTAAGCTGCGGCCCACGAGCCAGCATATATCCACTCGGAAGTTCTTCAGACAACAACTGCAAACGCCAAGAACTTCTGTAATTTTTATTTGTGTTCTGTCCCCATCTTCCTTCACACTTTCTTGGGTTGCCACATAGCTCTGTTTCTGATAAACGTCGCCCATGTCTAGATGGACCTTAGTGTATGCTCGACATCAATGCGGTTGGTTTTGTCATTGTGGTTTGAAGATGTAAGCTAAGAAAAACTATAAATTATATATATATATATATTTTAACTAATGTTTCAATATAGTTTTCTCCATCAAAAAAATATCTAAGTAGGACCGGGTTATAATTTGATAATTCCATAACCAAGTTAGACTCTTAAGAGATTCCACAGGAGAAGCAATTCCTCGAGAAAAAGCTTAGCTAGTAAATACATATACATGTTCTACACTCTGTCAACCAGGATTTAATTCCAATAGTAATGAAACATATTTCCTCTTGAACATGAATGATATGTTCTTGACAAAGAATATAAATTGTAAAAAATGAAAAAGGAAAAAAGGATTAGAAAGCTATAGAAAAAGAAAGCAGAAAAGCATAAATAAGGAGAAATTATTAGACATATCAGGAGTTGTACTCCACCTTTCTCTTAAGAATACAAGAGCCGCTATAAAAATAATTCATGAATCTCATGTTTTTGTAGAGGGAGAAGTATAATTCCCGGTACACCGAAGAATTCCTCTAAACGAAATGCAAACATGCTCCAATTAAATATACTGCCAAATCAAAGCAAATCAAGAGATTGATGAATGTCTCTTCATGTTTGCAGTTTCCATGATACGATGAATTGATTACTCTGATGATAATTTATCGGCATTGATGTGATTAGGATGTATGTTAAGCGTGATTTTGATTGGGATGGCGTTGTTCATGGAGGGATCGTCAAGATCCGGCATCCCGAGAGAGGTTACGGTTAATTTCGTTACCGTTAAAGAAGTGTAACTATGGAACCATTTTACTAGGGATCAGTTGCAGTGGATTCTTTGCTATTTTGTGATTGCTTGGTTGTTTATTAATTGATTGCAGGATTTTTATTGAAATCCATGTTTTCCCACTTCAAATCTTTGTAAAAGGGCGTGAAGAGATGAGAGACAATTGGTAAACACGAACATTTTGGCAAACCTTACTGCCAAAAGTTTCTAAATCATCGTTGAGAGAGATTGCAGTGAGCTTACAAAAGAAAACCTGAAGGTTAGAAAATTGAGATCCCAGACGTGCAACCTTGAAGAAGAGCTGAAAAGGAAGGAAATTATTAGCTAAGAACTTTTCACCGATCATTTTCCAGATTCAATGTGCAGATCTATCGTAAGTCTACGAGAACAGTTAGAACGAAAAGAAATTGAGATTGATACGGAATAAAAACAGTTAGAACGTCATGAAGAAATGGAAACCAGGGCCAATGACCATCCTGCAAACATCTGTGCAGACGTCAAGCTTTTCGACTCACATGCAAGCTGCCGCTGAAATGGCCAAAACATTATCTGAGTTGCAGGAACACATTTAATCATGTTTAGCGAATGTGAAGAAGAGAAACAGTAAGATCCTTGGTCGCCTATAAGTGGAAAATCTAGTTCTGCTTTCAGTAAATCCGTGATTTCAAATGCTATAGATTTGTTTAATCAAAATGAGTAAGCAATTAAAGCCTATTTTGAACAGTTTCGTCCAGCTAAAAGATTTGTTTGAAGAAAAATCTGCTTCTTTCGAGCGTGAAGTTTCTGACGTGACAAAATTCAAGATTTATAAATAATGAGTTATTTAGTGCTTGAAATTATATTTAATTAATATGTTTAAATATTTGAAATTTTATATTTTAGTTTAATAAATTTTAGGTTTATGGTAAAATTTTAAGTGTGTTAAAAAATAATCTAAATTATGAAATTTAAAGACACTCTGATAATAAAATCATTATATTTATGAGAATAACAATAAATATTTTTAGATAATAAATAATTTTAAAAAATTTTAAATTTAAAAAATAAATATATTTATTTTTAAGTTTTAAATGTGTTGATACTTTAAAATCTATATAAATTTATCTTCAGAGATTAAAAGTTTTGAATCTTTACAGTGGTATTTATAATATTTAAATTCTATTGTTTTTAGATAAAAAATAATTGAAATATTCTTTATTTTTTATTATTTTTAATGATATTAATGAAAGATAAATGCCTCTTATAAATTATTAAAAAATTATTATATTAATATAAATAATTATTGTAGATAGAAATACATGACGGGTTATATGCATTCAAGATATAAAGATATGGTGGTTCATCAAGCTTAGTTCTTTGAAGGAACAAGAGATGGATATTCTAAGGAGTTCTGAGATGGGGCCAGAAACTGAGGTTTCTAATCTTCAGAATGGGAAACAGTGGTTGCAGAAAAATATGGAAGCTACGCTAAGAGAAAGCACTATGGCCCTTGGATAATTTATGAAAACAAAATGACGGTGGTTGGTAGTAACTTGGGTTTGCAGGTTTTAGCCAAGGAAATTTTAGAGAAGTTGTCAGAGCTGCATATGTGGCTGGTAGCACAGTTAAGATATTTGTCCAACGATAGGGAATCGAACCTCGTGGAATTGCATAATTTAGAACCTCGTAATACGAATCTCCGAGAAGAATGAGAATATTGGGAAGTGAAATGGAGGCACAAAAGGTTGATAGGAAGCAAAAGCTGAGGACATGCAAATGCTGAAAGTCTTTTCGAAGAATGCAGTTTACTTCCGAAATCAAGTGCAGAACTGAGGAAGCAAAAGATGGAGTTACATGAGCTTTGTACAGTCTTGGTAGCTGAGCTAAGGGATTCTGAATTACTTTTTTCCTGATATGTCCAAGGAAGTAGAAGATCTTGAAGGTAAACATATTTTGCTGCAGGAAGAAATAGCCTTGAATTAATAGCTAGCCCTTAGTGGAGAACTTGGTTAGCTTCTTCAAGAAAACAATGAATATAAACGAAACTTGCAACGGAAGAGAGCATTCTGAATCAGATTCACTTAGAGAAGACAGTTGAAGCTGGGAATCTTCAAAGAGAGATTGCATATCTGACCGAACGGCAACTCATGTCAAAAAGTAAAGGACAAATTCAGAATTAGCTGTGGTTGAAGTGCCTCAATTTCGTTCGGATAAAGCTATGCTGGAAGATTCTCTGCAAGAATTACATGGAAAACTTGAATTATCTTGGAGCAATCTCAGTTGGATGCGGCACAATAAATAATAAAAATTAAAACAAAAAAAGAAGTTTAAGGAAAAAAAGCTAAGGAAAAAAAATAAATATATATAAAGTCTGTAATATTTTTATTAATCATAAAAACTCCTTAACATTTTAAAAAATAAAATATAAATACAAAAATCCTAGCTAAAACATAGTCTACTAGATAAAATACCCAATAATAATTAAATTAAATTCAATAAAAAAACCAAATTAATAAACCTCAACTCAAAATTCATGTACTTAAATATAAAAATAAGTTAAATTTCAATCTTTTAATTATTTAGGCTATTTTCAATATAAATTATATATGTGCATAAATAATATTTGAGATTCAATATCCCGCTACAATCCGAATAAGAGATTAGAGTGATTAGAGTTGTGCAAGAACTTGCTGCTTCCAAACAAAACTAGCTAGGAAGTTCTGATTGCTGATTATTAAAAGCTATTTGAACTGCTAGAAGATGTCAAATCCAAAGAAGAGAAGCATAAAAGCATTGTTAAGGGGCTGGAATTAGAACTTAAAGTTTCTGCATATGAGAAGCAACAAGTTACAGAAGAAACTTCCAGCCTTGGGATCCAATTGCTGAAAACATCACTGCTTCAAGATGAGATTCCGGATCTTAAAAGAACACTTATGAGGTCAAATTTGAAAATAAAAAACTTGAATCTTCATTGCATATTTTATCAGGGGATAACGAGGAACTGAAGGCTGAGAAAATCCTGTCTATGCAAGAGATTCCTGACATGCAGCTATTGCTGAATTAGGAGACTGCAGACAAGGTAAAGTTTCCCTTGAGGAGAAGCTTTTCGACTGGAAGGGGATTTAATTGCAAGAAAAGCAATAGGTGCCCAGGATGCTGAACTGAAAATGAGCTTGCCCGGGTGAAGAGAGGAAATAATGAATCCCAGAGGAAGATGAGATACCTTGAAGAGGAAAAGCAAGAGTGCCTGAAGAGAACTCGGGCACTTAAGGAGGCGCTGAGCCAGTGGAAAGAAGAAGACGATCAACACTAATCCAATGACGCAAGCCTTCCCTCTTTTTCCTGGATCCAGTAACATGACTGCTACTTCTCCTGGTGAATTGAATCTCTCACAGGTCAGTACCAACAATTAATTATATATCATGTTCAATTGAAAATAGTTTATGCATGCAACTATTTAGATGACAAATAATTAAATTGAAGATAATCTCTAACCAAATGAAGAAAGAGGAGGCAAGTGATTTAGAAGTGTTATCTATGGGATAACTGTCAAGTCTAATTCACTATGTTTTATTTGCTGCCTCTGTTTCAGTTTGTTAACTGATGGACTTCAGGTTGATGGATGAAGATGCAGTAGTAGCAGGAGACGGATACGAGGGCAAGATATCGTCACTTCAGCCGGAGTTTCAAGATTTACAGGAGCGCTACTTCGACATGAGCCTTAAATATGCCGAAGTTGAAGCTGAACTCGCGAAACTTGTACTGCAGCTAAGACAGTCGATAACGGGCGACGGTGGTTTTCTTGAGTACAGGGGTGACAAGTGCACAATGAAAAGTAAGAAATATGGTTTCATCTTCAACTTGATTTAACCATTAAATTAAGAGTCTATTTTTATTAGCAAACTAGCTTAACTCATTTACAACTTTTTTAGAATCAAACTACATTAGTAACTTATCACAGTCAATAACTTATTTGAATTTTTATGTTTAGAATAAAATACTAAATTATATAACTAAATTCAATTGTATTTTTTAAAATATCTACGAAATTAAATTATATTGATAATTTTAGCTATTTTATACTTAGCTTATATTTAATAGGACTGAAAATTATTTATTTATATTATGTATAGTAAAAGATATATTTAGTTATCTTTTCTGGACTGAAAAAAAAAAAAAACATGTTTCCCATCTTTGAAAATGTCGTGAGAAGTGGGAGTAACAATTTTCTCTTGCTTGACGTTTCCGTTAGAAGAGGCCATGTTTTGGAGTCACATTCTTTTCGTCGCTATTTCTATTTCTTCCCGCAGCTACAAATCCTACTGAATGGAACAACTATTTTTTCAAGGTTTTGGCTGAAGAATTCTTCCTTTTAACATATTTTCTGGCTTAGTTTGTATTGTAATAATTTTTGTTTTTTTTTAAATTATTGGGAAAAAACTGTTTGATTAAATGAATAATCTATGCTCATGGCATTGAGCCAACATGTAATTAGATTTAAAAAATTAGTAAGCTAAAAAAATATGGTTTTTACTCATGAGAATATGTTTTATTTTTATTATTATTATTATTTTTACATGCAGTTTTAATTAACAATATATATATATATATTATTTTAAAATTATAATTACAAAAACTACCTGAACAGACCGCAGGCCTATTACAAAAACAAACGTCGGGACAGAAAATGAAACAGGCTTGTTAAACTACTGGACTTAGGAGTGTTGCTTGATGAATCCAGGCCTGACCCATTTAAAAAACTCAACCCGCGAAACCCGAAAATTTTCAAAAAAAACCAAAACTCTCAACTTTTAAGAACCCCGGTCTCCAAAATGAAAAAACCCAATCTCTTACCGTCTATTTAAATCCTTTCAAATCCAACCATCCACGTCACCAGTCCGCGTCTCCCAGAAATCAGCCAATCACCACTCACCTCCTCTCCTTACATAAACACACCACAAACTGCAACCATCCTATCCTCGTACACAATTCTCAAAAGAAGAAATCCCTAAATTTCTCTCCTAAAAAGAAGAAAGAAAATTCCATCTTAGTCCCTCATTTTCAGGAATCCAAAATGGCTCCCAAGGCAGAGAAGAAGCCGGCCGAGAAGAAGCCTGCCGCAGCAGAGAAAGCCCCGGCGGAGAAGAAGCCCAGAGCTGAGAAGAAGTTGCCCAAAGAAGGAGGGAGTGAAAAGAAGAAGAAGAAGTCAAAGAAGAGCGTTGAGACCTACAAGATCTACATCTTCAAAGTCTTGAAACAGGTACACCCTGACATTGGGATCTCAAGCAAGGCAATGGGTATCATGAACAGTTTCATCAATGATATATTTGAGAAGCTTGCTCAAGAGTCCTCAAGGCTCGCTAGGTACAACAAGAAGCCTACCATTACTTCTCGGGAGATCCAGACTGCAGTAAGATTGGTTTTGCCTGGAGAACTTGCTAAGCATGCTGTTTCTGAAGGGACTAAGGCCGTTACCAAGTTCACTAGCTCTTAGGTGGATAGGGTTTGTTTGAGTCTTTTGTGGGCTTTGCGGAGTTAATCTTTGTGTGTGATGTAAAGGTTGTTTGGATTCTGATCCGAACAAAATTTAATGGGTCTTTATTTTAGTTCATAAATTGGCTTTTTTATCATTGGTTTTCAATGATTTTGGCTATGTTTCTTAGACGTCTCTCAGGTGCGAAGGTTACAAGTTCCGAATCCGAAAGCTAATTTCATGTGGCTTATAACTTTCTGTTAACCGAAATGAAGTTCCAATTTCGGTTATAATTAGGTTACAAGTGTGATCAGTAAACGTAATCTAATTAAGAGTTCTTGTTTATTGTGTCTATAACTTCGCTTTTAAGACATCAAGCTGATGCCAAATCAAATTGATCATGAGCTAAATTTAGAAGATTTTATATTATTAGGAGTAAAAATAAATAAATAAGTATTTTTTGAACCATAAAGATAAAATCAAAACCGGGATCATCAAGAATGGTAGGAGTATTTTCACATAGAATGATTTTTTTTTCACTCACTGTTTCTCCATTCTAATGCCATTGTTTATTCAAACAATCAGATTTTGATAAGCGTTACTATAATTATTCCTATTTTAAAATATGGACAACAAAGGTAAATTTGTCTAACATATCGTGCACGACGAGCACTTTCCTCCATCACGGACGGACTGGCTCGTTTGCACTGTTTGACCAGGAAGCCCCCTAATGTTTTCCAGTTTCCAAATCAAGTCTCAAAACAAGGTATTTTTTCAAATTGATCCAAAATATTTTAATTTTTTTCAATTTCACCAGTCTTGATTTTAATAAAAATTATTTACCTGTATCCCAGCCCATAATGTTTTTTTATATCATGAAATATGCAAGTTTTTGGAAGGAGAATATTAGTAAACTTTGGTGGAAGGAACAATCTGTGATACTATTTTGTTTTTGGACTGAATTGAGAATAAATATATAGTATGGAGACTAGTTTGAGGTTTCCCGTTTGAACCTCCTTTGCTCTTCAAAAAGACTTGGTTAAAGAAATGGAAGGAAACTCAAAAACTTATTCTCGGCAAAACAATTCGAATATTGCCACTTTAAAACAATGCAAAAGCTTCAATGACAATAAATATTCGCTCCCTTCCAATAAAATAGTTTATTATACCGATGAAATTCAATTTATTAATTTCAAAACTAATGATTTGATTTTTTATATAATAAGAAGCAATTATAATTTTTGTACTAATATTTTTTTTTAAAGTGCTTCGGATTTTACCTGTAATGTCGTCAAAGGTTTCGTGTGACCAGGGCTAGTTCAGTGCATCAAGTGCATCCCTGTTTCTTGCAACGACAAGTTTACCTGACTTCTTCTTCACTGCTTTAGCGCACGAAGTTTCCTTGATGCTGTCGCGACGATTATAGGTAAATGACTTGAATTGATTTGACAAATAAGAGCAGTAACAAGTAGAAATAATCATATTTTATAAAAATTATTATTTGGTAGCATGATTAAGTTTGCATTTTAAATAACCTTTTGTTTTAAAATATATATTAATGATATTTTTTATTTTTTTAAAATTATTTTTAATATTGGTACATTAAAATAATTTGAAAATATTAAAAATATATTATTTTAAAGTTGATAAAAAATAAAATAAAATTTAAATTTTTAAAACAATATTCATGATTATTTTAAAACAACTGAGCTATATGTTTCTTACCAACTTGTACGAAAGGCCATAACACCATAGCCACTTTTCTCATCAACCGTTTTTCATGGCTAATAACACTGCTATTCAAGGAAAAACATGATTATATATATATATATATATATATATATATATTAGTTATCAAACCTTTTTCTTTCAAATTAATACTCTAGCGTTATGTTTATATTGTTTTATTTGTTAGGATTTGTTTGTCTCTTATATATTTTTATGCATGCAAGATATTTTAAAAAATCTTGATATTCAACAATATATCAATATTATAAAATAAAATTTTAGCTGATAGCTTCAAAAAAATTTTTTATTGGAACAAGGACCAGAATAAATAAATAAAAGAGCCCGCTCTTCAAGAGATGTGAAAAAATCTGCTTTGATCCCTAAAGTTTAAATTGACACATATTCTATCATTATAGTTTTGGAATTTAACATTTTAATTATAATTTTTTTTTTCTTGTTTCAATCATTATGTTAAGAGAAAAAAAGTTAAAGTTATATAAAAAAAGGAGAGATAAAAGGTTTCATTGTCACATTTTGGCCAATAAAAATAATCAAAATTCATTATAAATAAAATAATAAAAATGATATTTAAAATATTATTAATTTTTTTCATGGTTTTAAAATAAAATTATAGATTTTTATTATGTTATTAAAAATTATTTTGTTGAACATAATATGCAAAAATAATTTTAAGAATGTGCTTATCAGTATTTAGTGAAAAGAAAATGTCTATTTTGTTGTGGGTGTGTTAGATATTTAACTCTCTTCAAGTATTCATTTTTTTCTTTAATCATATACAAATTACCGAACCAGTATTTGTTATGTTTTTTCATTCAAAATTGCTTTTCATATAATGAAAAATTTAAAAAGCAATGCATCTAATTAAAGAATATTCTCATAGAAATAAAAAAAATACATGAATAAAGAAAGGAAGTTCTTAGTGAAGAGATACACGTTCTGAAGATTAAAATTTTTACGGGTATATATTTTAATTATTTTTAGTTTTTATTTGACAAACATGCTACTAATAAAAAAGATATATTTAAGTGTAAAAGAAATACATGAAACAAAATATATTTTCCCCCAAAATCTATAATGATGTGTTCCTTAAAAATATCTATTTTAATTGCAATAGGACTAAATAAAAATAAATGTTTAAAACCGCACTGTGAGATATCGAGAGAACAGATATCCTTACAAAGAGCCTCTAGGAATCCTAGAAGCGCCGTGCTATTGTATTGCGGGAACATGCAAGCCCTCATTTGCGTTTGAGATGCATCAAGAACGTTTCAAACAAGAAATGGGAAAGCTCAACTAGTGGAGAAAAGCTCTCTGCATGTCTTCCTGCGTGGGAGATATCAATGAAGAATAATTTTCTTTTTCAATCCAAGCATGATAACCAATCATCACTCAACTCCTCTCGAGATATGAACACACCACAAACTCCTTTGTATTCATAAAATCTTAAACCAATCATCGCTCACCTTCTCTCCTGATATAAACACTCTACAAACCCCAACAACTCTCAAGGAGAAAAAGCTCCCTGTTTTTGTAAGACAGGCAGAGGACAAGTCGGCCGAGGACAAGCCTGGCGCCGCAGCTGGGGAAACTACAGCGGAGGAACACGGGAGCAGACTGCTGTCTGAAGGGACAAAGGGTTTCAGGATTTGGCGGTTTCCTATTGATGTGAAGGTTAAAACCTCTGAATCGGATTGACTAAGTCTTGGTAGTGATTAGTAGACGTAATCTACTCTGAGGCATTCTTTTGCCATGCACAATAAGAACTTGGTAGATTGACTAAGTCTATCACATTATACTATAGACTCAAAATGTAAACCATCAAGGTGGTTGTATCTTAGTTCAAGTTCTATAAAGATATAAACTGATTCGAATGTACATATTAATAAATAAATAAAATGTAAAGCATCCACTAAAATTTCACCTGGGAGTGGAGAGAAACCTTAAATTTTTCCTTGAGAACAAGCAAAGCCCTGTTTGCAGATGTCTGTCCTCCCACGATCACTACCGTCTCATTCTCCCAGGCTTGTATCTTTCCCGCCATCAAGTTGATTCTGTTTCGTGGCCTATCACCCTTCGGGTTCTATTACAGAATAAATTTTGGCATGTTTTTTCATTTCACTTGTCAATCGGTTCTTTTTTATCAATCTGTGGAGATAAAAATCTTGCTCAAAAGTGTGTATACACAAATGTCATGTCTTCATGTTACCGGTGTGTTTTATAGTATAGTAGTTGCTTTTTAAATAATTTTTTATATCAAAATACATGTTAATAATATTTTTTTATTTTTTAAAAATTATTTATAACATCAGCATATTAAAATAATACAAAACATATAAAACATATTAAATTTTAATAAAAATAAAAAATTAAATTTTTTAAAAATACAAATCCAACCACCTTTTCAAACATACCTAAAATACACAGTACAGTAATAAGCAATTGGAAATCACAGCAAAACAGAAGTAATTAATGAGATTAAAAGAGACATCGAATCAACA
The DNA here is from genome assembly GCA_015708895.1 of Populus ilicifolia. Lineage (NCBI taxonomy): Eukaryota > Viridiplantae > Streptophyta > Magnoliopsida > Malpighiales > Salicaceae > Populus > Populus ilicifolia. The sequence continues at coordinate 798,884 of SRLM01000025.1, forward strand.
CGACAACTGCAGTGAAAGAAACCTTACACAGCAAGTGAGGTTCTAGCCTAGCGGTGGAAGGAGCTTATTCTCTTTCTCAGTACATGGGTTCGAACCTTACCATGTATGTCTGTCACCCCCGCGGTGCCTTACTTGTTCACTGGGCTTGCAGGATGTTCAGTGAACCGTATGGATTAGTCGTGGTGTGCATAAGCTGGCCCGGACACCCCACGTAAAAAAAAAAAAACCTTACACAAAAGCACTCTATAACACAACAAAAAAATCCCCAGAACATGGATGATCAAATTTATCACAAGCTAAATTGAGCGGCAGCAGCGAAGAGAAGAGAAATTTCATGTTCTTCGCACTGTAACTACTAAATACTTAAAATATAAGAGAAAGATAGATATAAAATATATATATATATATGAGAGGAAATTAAAAAGAAAATTAATAAAAAAAATTCAAATCACTTTTTGGTGTTATTAGGTGGGTGGGTGTATCTGTTTTATATTATAACTATTCTATATTTACGGTGTAAACATTATAAAATTTTATTTATTGGTATTTATACTTTTTCTTTAAAATTTGATGTTGGAGTTGTAATTTATATGATTTATTTTTATTTTTTAATTGTAAGTATTCGGATTAGTTTATATATATTTTAATTAATTTTTTAAAATTTTAAAATTAATAATTATATAAATTTTTAATAGTTCTAAAATTTAAAATTTTTATTATAATACATAAACTAAATTTTGTTAAAAATTTATCAATTAAATTATTCCCCTCGAAGTTTTATTAGTTGCATTTTAGCTGGTTGAGTCATGAGTGCGCTGCAAAGTGAATTTCTCAATTTTTTTCTTTTCTCAATCAGTTTTTATTTTATTTTTTTACAACACTGAACTGTTTTATATCATGAGGTATGCAAGTTTATTAGGAGAATATTAGCAAACTCTGGACCCAGTTGATGCTGCAATGACGATTAAGGTAAATGACTTGCACTGACTGATGGGTGTGGAATTTTCCAGTAAAGTAGCAAATAGTAGAAACGATTATATTTTATTGACTGACTTCGTCTTTATAATCCTCACAATGCCTTGCTATTTATTGTATTGCAGGAACCTGCAAACCCTTATTTGCTTTCGGGAAGAGTGATGAATGTTTCAAACAAGAAGTGGAAAAGTTCAGCCAGTGGGGAAAAGCTCTTGTCATGATGGGTGTGTGTCTTTCTGGGTGGAAGTGGGATCTGGCTGGTATTGCAAAAAGGTATGTTTTTTTTGGTTCTAAGATGATTAATTAGATCTGCTCTTATACATCAGTAAGGAATAATTTTCCTTTTCGATCCAGGCATGATATAGTCCACTTGACAGTAAATAATTGGTGTTGAATTATATTTTCGATACTGAAAATCTTGTTTGAGCATGTTCAATTGATGATTTGCTTGTGTATGCATAGGGATGAATCAAAGTTCATCGAAGATGTGTTGAATAAATTGGATTGCAAATGCTTTCATGTTTCCAAGCACATGATAGGTGTTGATTCCGGTTTGTTACTAGAAATTACTGCGAAAGATGTTTACGTTGTGGGCATACATGGAATGGAAGGAGTGGGCAAGACACCTACAACAGAGTCTGTATTTAACAGATTTTGTTAAATATTACAGGGAAGTTGCTTTCTTTAGAATGTTAAAAAAATCTCAAAACAATGGGAAGTTATGGTTCAATTACATGAATCATTTCTAAAACCAAATATTCTAAGGATCAAAAGAGTTGAAAGAGAAATCAATTTGATCAAAGAACGACTTCGTCGCAAAAAAGTTCTTGTTGTTCTTGATAAGATGGGCTAATCTGAACAATTAGATACTTTGGTTGGAGAGCGAAGTTGGTTTGGTACCAGAAGGAGAGTAATCATTACAACTAGAGATGAACATTTGCTAAAATGGACTTGAACTGGATATGAGGCTGGAAAGCTGGATTGACATTCCAGCACAAGATTATTTGAAGCTTTCAAACAGTGTAGTGATTTAGGGCTTCCTTTAGCTCTTGAAGTTTTGAGTTCTTGTTTGTTCAAAAGAAGCATCCCTGTATGTTAATGTTTAGTATTATTGAAAAACTTGGTATTTAGAGAAGATTTAGGTTTTGACATGCTAGATTATGATAAAGCAAAAGCTATAACATGCTTTTACAGACAGAAAATGTAATCGAGATATTCTATGGCCTTAGTTTCTTTTCAGAAATTGATATTAATTGTCTTGTCTATAGTTCTTTTTTAACTATTAACAACTCAAATCAATTAGAGATGCATGATCTGTTGCGAGACATGGGAAGAGAGGTTGTTTGTGAACTGTCACTTAACCGTCCTGGATAACTTGGCAGAATTTGGCTTCCTAAGGATGTGCAGGGTGTGCTCAACAATCAGACGGTAAGAATTAAATCTGTATGCCTAGTCCGGTCTTGCACACAAACAATTTTCTGTCTCTTATGTCAAATTTTTAGAGTTAACCAAATTTTTTTCTGGATGGATCATCTTCCACACCATTATAGGTGATACTTCTGCTATTTTTGAACTGTTTTCAGTTAACTGAAGTTGTGGCGGGTCTCGCACTAGATGTGCATTTTACATCAAAAAGTCTATCTCTAAGCAGGATGAGATATTTAAATTTACTTCTAATTGATGAAGTAAATCTCACTGGACGATAAATATCTTTCCAAAGAGGTGATATGGCTTTGTTGGCATGGATGCTCTTTGCAATCTTTACCATACATTTTCAACTGGAGAACTAGTAGTTCTTGATATACAGTACAGCAACATCAAAGAACTCTGTAATGAAATCAAGGTAAGGCATGTCAATGGAAAGGCTGTCTGTCCAGACAAAAACAACACCTGCATTGTTAGTGATGCCAAAAAAAAAAATGAGGTTCAGGACAGGGAAGGCATCAGAACTATCTGGCCCAATTTGTTGGATGACTGCAGCAATTTAGCAAATACTTTTAAGAAGACTCTTGTTCAGGTTACCTCTCTTTCTCTTTCTGCATGCACGCACGCAGGTTAGTACATTGCATATATGATAAGGTCTGAAATTTAGTTCTACATGAAACAGGCTCTGTGCAAGGGCGATATACCAAGATTGTCTCAGCTATTGTGGAGACGGATCTTCATTATCATTTTATCTTCCAGCAGTTGCAGATGGGGAACTCCAAGCGCTGGTTGTTTGGGTTATTTATGTAGCCAATGCAGCAAATGAAAGATTATTTCGTGATGCATAAGCTTCTGCTGTTGTAAAAAATAATAGCAATGATATTCAATACGTTGAAATGTTGATGTAGCTTCTGTTTCCAGCTGTTTTTAGGTATTTTACATCCCATTTTGAAGCTGTCTGTGGAGGTAAAGGAGAGAGATCTAGTGGAAAGGGAGTGACTGCTTAAACACCTCCGTGACACGGAAAGATTTGGCTAATGCCACATTCGGGAGAGGGAAAAGCTCTTTCGTTTTTTGGTTGTGTGCAGCTAATTATACTTCGTTTTATGTCAATAAAGATTTTTTCTTGGCCGTAGGATGTGAAATAACATGGGATGCAGTACCATAGCCATTGTGCCTGCGAAGAACAAAGGGGCTGAAAAATGAAAGAATTTTGTTGGCCAAACATTTTATTTACGGATGAATGAATGGAGGTGGCATTTGTTGTTCCAATTATACATTTTGCAAAACATTCCACATATAATCAGAAAAACAGAGGTAATGACTGGACACTCTACAGACACGAGAGGCTGAGAAGCAGCTTCTCATTCACCTAGAAGGAACTGCCACTGCCTCCTTTCAGCCTCACCACTCAATTCTATTCATGTTATAATCAATTATTTCCTATTTCCACATCTTTACAGTATCGAGTATGCTCGGATCACTTCAACAATTGGTGCTCTGCACAACGGGCACTTTCCTCCACCACGGACCAACTCATTTGCACAATTTGAACAAGTGCACATGTGCCCGCACCTGCAACAAGTTTACAAATTGAACAGACTGTTAGCAAACAAACAGCAGAGGAGGAATGAAATCAACAAATCCTAAAATGGTTAGAATGATTTCACAACAAAGAGCTATGATACCTGTACAATAGAGAATCAATATGGCTGTCACAGCAAACACAGCATGTCCCTTTCTTTACATGACCCCATTTAGACCCATCCTCGGATGTCTCAGCGCCTGACACTGCAACATAATGAATCTTTTGAGTTCAGAACCAAAGAGAGTAGATGATCAACAATTCACTGAGAAAAACTGAACGTCAAGTAGCCAACAAAAACCTTTTTCACCAGCTGATCTATTCAGAGCAGCAGAGACTTCCTGTCTGACCGAACGTTGCAATTCAAGCTGCATGTCCATGCAGGCTTCCAACATCCTCTGCATGTGGGTCATTCCTTGCTGAAGTCTTGCCATGTCTGATTTCAGATCATTAATCATCTCCCATTCCTGCTCAGTATCAGTATCAGTATCAGCATGCACATTCAGATAACAGTTGCAGTCACAGAAATAACAGCTTGCAGATTTAGAATGCTACAACTTCTGGAAAAATACTACAAAGCTTTCTGGAAAGGAATTACATTCTGTTGAATGTTTTCATGGTATCATATCAGAATGTCAACAAACTATTTTTAGACCAGTTAAAAGGTTTCTGTCAGTATGATGACCAAATTTGGAAACAGCAGGGAAGGGAAACTAATCTGCAAGCCTTTTCAGTTTTCCGATATATGGCAGTGATTCTGTACCTTGAACTCTTAGATCATACAAAATGAAGCCATTTGATTTTCAGAACACGTAAGAAAGTTGAGTTTTTGTGTGATGCAATCAGACAAAATGTGCCAACAAATTCAACAAAGAAAACTAAGATTATAAATGTGATGATAAAACAAAATAAATTGTCTCAAGGCCTGTAGAGGAGAAGATGACTCACAAGTTCTGATCGATGCATACTATGACGAGACCAGCTAGTGCGGTGCAAATCCTGGTGCCATAGTGGCTGAGGTGGAGGCACTGGTGGAGATGGCAAAACCAGTGAAGGTCTGTTTGTGGCATCACGTTGACCCTCATTGTGTTCATCTCTCTGCTGCTGCTCACCTCGCTCTGGTGATGAGGGAGTTGGTGTTGGCAAGTTTCTGTGCAAATCCCAGTCAATGGGAGAACGACCTTGCCTATCCACATATGACTGTATTAAATGGTCTAGGCTTTCACGGAAACCACTTCGAAGAAGATTAGACACACTTCTCCTACAGCAGGAAAAACAAATTTGTTCAATGATCAAAGTTAATTTCAATGACTTTCAACCATAAAAGGCCTTCGGTAACAAATCAACTACCTGCTCAACAGTTCTCTAAGCTCCATGCTATACACATTATCATCATCGGGAGGGTGAAATCTATTGAATCTTCTCATTGGAACAGAACGGTGAGTTCTTAGAGGATCAGAAGGCCTCTCTGTCCAATTTTGAACAGCTTCACTAGTGCTGTCCCCCCGCCAAAGTTCCTGGGATTCCTGTGGATGACCTTGTTCACCAAGCACATTTCCAGGTGTTTCCCGGGACCATTCATTGACTGAATTCTCTTGCCAATTTACATCCAGCGGTTCCGCGTTGCTACCTCTCCATTCTAACAGACTGTAGTTTGACTGTCGCCAGTTTCCTCTCTCATCATCGGCAACTTGTTCCTGCCAACCTTCTCCTTGATTAGCAGTTTCTTGCCAATTCATGTTGCCAGCAGCAGGGTTGCTCTCTGAGCTGTTTGTTTGATTAGGCAAATGACGCATGTCACTTTCTTGACTCCTAGGTTGTGATTGATCATTCTCATCATGTTGGATGTCCTGAGAAGTGTTTGTTTGAGTCTGATCATTTCTAGTATCATTTATGTTATTATTAGGGGTAGTATCAGAATGGCTGCTTACTTGACCACGAACAATATTTTCCAACCTGGAGCGGAACCCTTCCCTGAAAGAGAGAAGTCATTTGCCATTAGGGTGTCAATTGAAAATCTTTTTTTTTTCATTGTTCAAAAACTGCAATAGCAGCAGCAGACATTAATCAAGCTCAAATAAGCAATATATGGTAATAAGATAAAAATTTTAAGAGGACACAGCATTGTTACACAGCAAGAATCCAATGTTCTTTAACCAGAAAAGACAGTCAAATTTCAGAAGGGGGACAGAGGAAGAAGGAAAAAAATGTTGGTTTCTTCTTTCCAGGCAAGATGATATGATGTGTTTTCAAAATTATAGACTTTTCAGGATCAGGTTTGAGTCATCTTTCAGATAATGGTGAGAAAAAGGTAGCAATGAGTCATCTTTTATCAGATAATGCTGTGAGGGGTGAAAATTTTGCATCAGTTACTAAGGGGTATATCCTTAAAACTGTTAATTTTGTTATAGTGGTTTTGAAAGGGATTCAAACTGATATCTGCATCTTAAGCAATTTATGATAAAATATCAGCAGCACATGTGCACAATTAGATTATGTTCAACCTTAGAGCTGCAACCTCCACCCTCCTTAACACATGGTACATATTTTGTTTAGGTTAACAATACAAATCAAACTTAAGATGTATTCACAGCAAATAGATCCATCACTGCCTCCAAATGCATTTTGGATTTTGCTTTCTATTAATCTTGATCACCTCCAAACACCCAAACTCAAAAGTCAATAACGCATTTATGTGTATAAATCCATTGATATATCTCATCTTACCGTTGATATCACCAATATAAATGTGAAAATGTGCCATTTAATGCCCTAAGCAAAACTGGCACTACAATCTAGTTGCTAAACTAAGAAAATTTTCACAATAAATGCAATGAGCCCTAGGTTACAAAATCATTTTTTCCCACCATCACATGCATGTGCACAAACAAACAATGAATTTGCCAAACACCAAATACAAATACCATCCTCTCATCTATGATTAGAAAAACTAGAAATTTTTTGTTGAATAAATTGAATTTGGCAGCATTATAATTCCCATTCTAACACATGAATTTCCTTATCTAGTCAACAATCAACAGTCAAATAATTGATGGGTTACATACAAAAAGACAAATGACAGAACTGCTCAGGAGAACAAGAAATATTTCAATGGCAAATTTTTCTGAATCACTCTTGTGAGTGAAAGTTGTATTCCATGTGTTTCCTTGATAGGACGATCCTAATATATTTCTAAACACAATTTGTATCCTCAATCAAATCATCCTAAACAACGTGCTGCTTAGAAGGCAGATAAGGTAAATAGCATCCTAGAAAGCACAATTTGTGTTTGTACAATAAGATGAACATTATCAATAGTATTCTAAGGATTTACACAGGAATTGAAAAACAAAATGCATACCTTAAGCCAGAAACAGTGTGTCGCTGCCTCAATTGAACTAGTTCCCCAGCAGCTATGGAAGGCGGTCTCTCCTCTTCAACCGGTCTTTCATTTCGCAAGAATCTACCTCTTAGTAATGACTGGAAAATGTTTAAGCATGAGCAATCACAGTAAATGAACTAGAAGAGAGAATTTCGAATCACCATAAAAAAAAGTACATTTTCAGATTGTTTTTATGATTTGCTTATTAAGGTTCCCCTTAAACAATTTATTTTAACTGAATTTAATTTAGATCAAGGGTGGCAGCTGCTAGCCTTGAGGAGGGATATATAGAAATCTCTGTATGTTTAATTAATCATGAAGTTAACATAACCTAACTTTCTAATATCTTTACATCGATCATTGAAAGAAGGAAATATATAGTAGCATGGCAAAACGCTGAACTTATAAACAATGAAATTATTTTAAAACAAGAAGCATTGCAACTTATAGCGATCGTATTGCTGAATATACACAGAACAAAAAGTTAGGTTAAAGTACTAATAAATGCTACCAGATAAAAAAAAAATCATTTACAACAAAGAACAGACCTGAATGCGGTTGCGGTGAGCAAAATCCGAGACAGCCCGATGCTCCAATAATCCCTCAAGCTCCCTTTGTCTTTCTCTCTCGATCCTGACAAGCAAGTCAAGAATTGCTTGTCTTCCACGCAACCTCAGCATGTCCCTGCGAATATGCTCTGTTTGCCCTTCATCATGATCAGCAACCAACCCATCACGTGCTCTGTCAACTTGTGCATTATGACCAGCAGCTTGATCTTCCCTTCGACTCACTCGAGCTCCTCGCTGCTGACTTGCCATCTGCACCCACTCCCTGACAATTCTAACCCTTTCCCTCTCTGTTTCACCAAGCCATTCTGCTCTAGGACTGCCATTCCTTTGGGATAGATTAGATGCATGATCACTAATGCCAGTCTCCATCCATCCCCGAGCAATCTGTCTCACACTCCTCTCAACTTCTCCAATATCAGGAGATTGCTCCCTGCTAGACTCATTATCCCCATGCTCATTCCGTGACCTCGTATGCTCATGTGACCAAGGTCCATAGTCATTTTCACTCTCACTTGCATCCACCAAACTTCCCTGATTATCACTCCCGCGACTCTCTGATGCATTTGAAACTGACATGTTTATATTAGAATCAGCATTCCTTCGCTGCCTCAACCTCTCCCTTCTATTCAACAAATGCTCATCCTCCAACTCCCGCCACATTTGCAAAATCGCAGACGCCTGAGTACTCGGCCTTTCCGCTGCCCCCTGCCTTCTTGCAGTAGGCAACTGCGATTCCCTCAGAAACGAGGAATCAAGCATGGAAACAGTGTGCAAACCCGCAAGTGCCATCAACTCCGACTCACGATTACTCCTCTCCATAGTAGTTATCATCTCTTGTGCCTGGCGAGCAGCCCACCTGCTCAAAATTCTAGAGTGGCGCCTTCTTGCAGCTGATGACTCAGCCAAATCATCACCCTCGAGATCAGACCTCCGTCTCCTGCGCACAAGCTGATCACCTTCATCATCCTCATCATCCACGTTACGATTAGAACTACACGAAGCAAATGGCATACAACCATCCAAATGCCCACGCATCAATTCCTCCAACCCCCTCTCAAATTCCGTGCGAGCATCATCTGTTGATTCAGGCTTTTGTTGTAAGAAATCAGTCATCCTCACACAATCCCTCCACCTACCCCGACACCTCACAACCTCCACTCTCAAAATTCACACCCCCCTTTTAAAAAAAATAACCCTTCTTTAAATCCACTAATTACACATAATCCCTTCATTACACAATCCTAAAGCTTATTAAAAAATAACATCAAACTCTAAAAATCCAAATGCAAACCCTAAATTCTGTCCCAAACTCAAACCAAATATAAATAAAATCTATTGCCTAAATTGAATTCTGATTGTCCCAAATCGATACCACCTGATAACATTTAAAATGTCAAAAAAAAACTTTTAAGAAGAAAAAAAGAAGAAGAAGAAAATTAACCAAATTGAGAAAATTAATGATTAATATTTTTGACAAAAAACATACCTGGTAAGCTACGTCTATAACGTTGTTTTTTCTTAATGTCTTACGTTTGGGTTTTGCTTTGTGGATGTCAGGGAGAAACCAAAACAAAAAATGTTTTTATTAAAAGGAAAAGGAAATGTGAAGTGTAAAGAGAGAATTGTTGAAGAAGAGAAGGGAAGAGAGAGATCGCAGGAGGGAATTATATCAGAATTTATAATTAGTGTCCATAGAGATTTTTTAGAGAGAGAGAGGAAATTAGGAGTGTTTTAGAGGGAGAAAGCTTGAAGAGAGAGAGAGAGTTATTTTTGTTTTATTTTCTTTGTGTTTGTTTTGTTTTGTTTTGTTTTGTTTTTTATTTTTTTCGCTCGGGAAAGGACCGCGGATCCAAAGGGAGCGGCGGGCTTACGATGATTGACACGTGGGAGATTATGGCTTTTTAATTTTGAGCTGTTTTTTATTCTTATTTTATTTGTCAATTGCCTAATGCCACGTCATAAAATTGGCATGGGTCTGCACGAGCAACATCTGCCTTTTTTCCCTGATCTAAACAGTAACACGTTGGATGTTAAAAAAGAAAAGGAAATCGTTGAATTAATTTTAAAAAAATAATAATAATAAAGGCTTCATCTACGTTTAAATTTTTTAAAAAAAAAGGAGAAAAATAAGATTAACTTGCATTCCAAGTTTTTGCGCGAGTCTATGGTATTTAAAAAAAATATATATACTTTAAGGCAGATAAACTATCTTTGATAAAATCAACTCAAGAATTTATTAATTTAGCTTGTTACTAGGTTTTAAAAATAACAATTTAAGATTAATTTAGTATTACAATATCAGCACAATTAAAAATTAATTTAATTTTTTAAAGTTAAATCTTTCAAAACAAAACATGTTAGCCTGAGATGATTTGTTCAATTTATATAACTCAGGGTTTTAAACTTTGTAAAAACTTATTTGTTAATGTTTTAGATCAGTTTATTAACTAGTTATTATCAATGTTATTAAGTATAATAAGAATTATAATAAAGAAATTTATTTGAATACATTAGATCAACCACCATCGCCAACAACTATTCAACACCTAACCAAAATTAAATGCTACAAAGTTAATTTACGTAGCATAGATGAAGTTGTTTAGCAGAAAGATTACAAGATTGATTAAAAAATTGAAGATTAATTTTAAATTAATACTAAAACAAACAGATTGATCAGCAAAATGAGAGCAAGATCTAACAAAGACTGTTGTGATGATGATTGGTTTGTCAGTCAAGGAGTACTCTTCTTCTTTCTAAATGTTATATAGACAATTAACTGTCAATTTAAGGGAAAATATGGTCTTGGTACTGCCCAGTGTCCAGGCAGCAGGTATATTGCTAGCCTGTCACTTTTCGGGATTTTAAGACAGCCTAGGACCACGGCTTGCAGATGGGATTGTATTAATTTGATTTCAAGGTTAAAATTGTGTAATTACAGCGAGGCTTTGTTTGTTTTTAGTAGCTGCCTTCTATTCCATTTATAGATTTAAAAATATATTTTAGTTAATAGCATATTAATTACAATTTTGAATGAATTTTATCAAAAACATTCTCTTGAAATATTAGTCAAGAAACAAATATAATTTATATCTTTTCTTGAATTAAATTATTTTTAAATTAAGGTTTTGAGAAGCCAGTGAATTAATTAGAGGATGGATGGTTTTTTAACTGGATTAGAAATCTGGCTAAAAAGGACTGTGTATCCATCTGCCAGATCCAGTAAAAGAAAATCCCCTTGCCCAAGTTTGGTGCCATGTCATTCTAGCAATAACTTGTTATTTTATTTGAAAATCTGGCGATGTACTGCTTAAAATATTATCCAAGTCAACAATTATTTATGTTTGTGAGCTCTTTAATTAGATGGTCAAGCTATTGTTTATTAATTATATATAAATATAAAAAACAAGAAGCCAACATTTCTTACGTACGTAGAGTTGATAGAGCACGTGTTTTTTATTTATTTTGTTTTTTCTAAAAAATTTAGAAGGAGTAGAAGTCACTAAAAATGAAGAAAAGAAGATTAATATAACGGAATTATCTGTGCCCCGGCCTAAGATCATGGCATGACCCAAAACATAAATCCGATTAAAAAATCAAGATACATTAACTCTGTTGCTGTTATTATTATTATTTTTCACAGATCTTAGCGTCAACTCTCATCATGAAAGGTACAAGAAGCATAATAATTGAATTCAAAATGGGGAAAATAATGAAAATAGCAGGAGCGCAGAAAGGTGAGGGGCTAAAGGTGTAGACTGAAGCCCACTCGAGGGAATATGGAGTTTACATGAGGGAGTCCTCAAGGTACAAAGCAAAAGCTTTGGAATATTTTTCATCTTCAGGAGAGGAGGGAGGAAGGAGCATATGGTAGCTTGAGATGCCAAGAGGGAGATCAGGCCCTTGTCTTACTCTTTGTGATCAAAATTGGGTGTTGGTGTTGGGTGATGAGCATCATTCTTGTACGTTGGTCTGCCTTTTTCAATGACGTTGATGTTGCAAATGCATGTATATTTTTTTCATGCCATATAAAAAAAATTAGGTCAAATCTTTGATTGGGGTGCTGCACCATACTTGAAGCTATGGAAAAGATCTCCATTTTTAGCATGCCTCAAGCATTGAGGATTCTATGATCTACTCGTGCTCATTAAACTAACATGGCCTGTACTAATACACGAGAAATAGTGTAGTTTGTGGGGTTAATTTGAATTGATTTTAAAAAAATAGTAAAGTTAAAATAATATATATTAATAAATTTTTTAATTAGGTCATGTGTCAACATGCTTTTTTATGAGGTTATTAGAGGTAATTTTTTTATAAAATTTATATCAATTTAAATCTTTGATGAACTCATTAAGCGGACCAAGTTTTTTAACAATGGATCTACCTTCAGCTTTCATTTATTAAGGCAAAAGAAGCACTGGATTCTTTTCAACCACCATGCACCCTTTTTTTTTCAGTTTACTTGGTCTAATTTTGAATTAATTATGAAATTAAGGTTGTCTAAGATTTATTAAACCTTTCAATCAATAAAAAAATAAGCCATTAACAAATTATCGAATGGTTTTATGCTTTTTTTTCAAAATTTTAAAAATCAAAGCAAATACTTTTTAAGAAAAAGACCCAAAAAATCTTGTTTAGGGATTTTTTTTTGGTGTTTGCCTGATTTTAGAATTGTATTATTTTTATTTTGATATGCACAATAGAACAAATATATGTATACTTTTGTCAATAAAATACTCTTTCAAGAGCTTCTCCCTTCTTTTCTATTAGATCTTAAAAGGGCGTAGTCGAGATCCGTCGAGTCAATCTAGCTATTTCTTTTCCTTCTTATTTGCCGAGTGAGAATTATTCATCCATGTGATCTGATTAAATAAACTTTTATTTTCCATAATAATTCATGCTTTTGAAATAGAAACCATTGTCTATACAAATTAATAATAATTAAATCCACCTTTTCCTCCCTCTGTTCATGTCATGACATCGAAAGTGACCAACCCTGAAGCCACTCAAGACTTCACTGGTGATTGGAGAACAAGATTCTCTGAACTTGCTTCCTCGCAAAGTCAAGAAGGTTTTAAGCCAAAATAAATGCAATTTAAAGCTCAAGTAATTAAACCACTACTCATTGATCATCTTCAAGCCATAAAATTATACACAAAAATTACTTGTGTCGATCGAGGGGTTATTCTTTCATTAATTATTAGCACATCTCCATAACATTTGATATGTGGGGGAAAAAAAAAAACTTTTGTTAGTGCATGGACCCATTGATCAAAGAGTTTGAACTTGTATGATGACTAAAAATTTGCAGGGATCAATGGATACCTTAGCCACCTATTCAATTTAATCATTTCCACTTGAAAATTTGGGTCACCTTTTCTCTCTATTCTTGACAAACACACTCGCAAGTTTGACCACTTAAAATTTATTTTTTTCGAAAGTAACTCCCATTTTCCCATTATATTTTTTTTCCTTTAACAACTTAATTTACTAGTTATTAACGTGAATAAAGGTCAAGCCCTGCCTCTATATATTTGTATTGCTAGACTGAAAATCTATAACCTGATGATTTGTGCCTCTATACACTCTAAGACATATTGTGTCGTGTATGCGTCAGAACCACATGGCATACATATTTTGTCTTTAAAAGAGCACGACATCGATATCATAACCAAAACTATATGTTTCTAGTAACATTAATGTGGGTGTTAGTCTGATATTTTTTTTCTCTTAACAGTCAAGAGAGTTTATTAAGACTATTTTTTATGCAATACAAATTAAGTTTTTTTCTTTGGTAGGATTTTAGATGGATCACGTGTATTTAGGTTTTTATTATATCAATAAAAACACGTCTACCTTATTATTTTCATAAAATAAGAGTTAATGTATCCATGCACCTTTATATATTAGGGTTTTTTTTTTCATTTACTATTTTAAGAATTTTCTACTCTCATATTCCTACATATTGATACTTTCTATCAAAAACCCGTTTCCTTCTCCTTTTTTTATTTTATAAAAACATCCTTTATAACACTAGAAAAATATTGATTTTTAAAATATAAAAAATAAATTAGTTTTCACAGACTTAATATGTAGAACTTGAAAAATCCATGAAATAGAAAAAAATAGAAAACTAGAAAAGATTTAAAGCATCTCAAGAAAATTAAAATAAGTTGTTTAATATATATATATATATAAATTCGTAACTAATGAAATTTTTGGAAACACTATGTCCTACAAACTTATTTCGTTGCTATAGATGTATTTCTATTTATGAGGTTTCATGACACTTTTTTTATCCTTTATATTTTAGGTTTTTTTATATTTTTATTCTTTTCAATTATTTCCATGGTTTTCGTGTTCTTTAGAGATAAAATTTAATTTTCTCATGACACTTTTTTATCCTTTATATTTTAGGTTTTTTTATATTTTTATTCTTTTCAATTATTTCCATGGTTTTCGTGTTCTTTAGAGATAAAATTTAATTTTCTCAAGGAATTTCAAAAATAGATTATTTTTTTAATTATTGCAGGGTATTTTCATCTAAAAACAACAAAAGGAGTGTATAGGAGAAAATATAAAAACATATGGGCATATAAATGTGAGTTTTTTTAAAAAAATAACATATAAGATAATAAACAATAGGTGAACTAACTAACCCTAAAAAATCCCTATTTATGATCTCTCATTAAATTTAAACTTGAGATAATAACATAAAAAGAAAAAATAATAAATCCAAGCCAGGATCAAAGAGCAGTTGCAATCCACATGGTTTTGATGAAAAAAGGTGGGGAAATACGGGAAGGAAGAAATATAATCCATATTAGAATTGAAACGAACATGCTGGATGATTTATAAGCCACAAAAATCCCCAGTAAAAGTTGAAGTTGAAAAATGTAAGTAATGGTGGTGCATGGGATTTGACGCCCTGGAGTAAATGCTATGGGATTTAATTTTATGTTGTAGTTATTAATTAGTTTGACATCTATAAAAAGGCTAAATTAATTTATAGTTGATTAGATTTACAAATCAAGCAATTACTAGGGTACTTTCTTAACCTTTTGTTCTAACATCATACTTCGGTGATAATCATAAATTTACCGAATACTGTAGATAAATTAAATTGGAAAATGAAATTAAAAAAGAAAACTTAAAACATGAAATCAGCATTTAACAACCTTTACAGGATGAAAATGAACCTGAGAGATCTTTAATTTACGTAATAATTTATCTCTTGACTTATCCAAAAAGGAAAAAAGACTCGAGAATCAACCTAGCTAGCTAGTTAAAATCATTCACGCAGGAGCCATATTACAAGGGCAATTATTTATATGTCCATTAGCATGCAGACAAGAGCATTGGAATGGAAAAAACTGTGTAGTTATGTTAGGTCACCCATCATTCAATTTTCCATCTCCATGCAAGTTGTCTCCCTTCTCTCAGATCATTCCTCTAGGGTTTTAGCAAACTCCATCTCCAAGAAGCCAAAAAACTATTACTCCCCATCACATTTTGCACCCTTTAAGATACATGGAGTTGGTCTGTGCATCATGGACAGTATATGCATCTTAGTCTGATATGGTGGCATTTTTATCATTGGGAATCAAATCACATTACATTTTTCAGTGTCATTGCTGGATGTCGCGGGCTTTATTCAAAGGCTGTGGTGTTATTGGATTAGAATCCTATGTTGTTGTTGTTGTTGAAAATACTGCATGTTGGGGTCCATGAAACTTTTATCGCTTAGGTGTTGCTACTGTCTGGTTCTGCTGGAAGGAATATGTCACTTCTCTTTACGTGTAAAGCTGATAATTTGGACATATATGTTCTTGATTGTTCCTTTTGGTTTTCCTTGCAGGTGAGGCCTGAGGAGAAGCAGAGGCTTTCGATCAAGTTGCAACTATCAAATTATTAGGGTTTGTTGCCATGCTTTATTGATTATTGATGAATTCATGGAAAAACTTTACATAGAAATTTAACTTTTTATGAACTAAAATCTTAGATCAAGACATGGGGGCTTGATTATTTGCTTTATGTTTAAACTTATTGATTGTTGGGCTTAAACGGTGTACGAAAATTTATCTAAAAAAACAAGTCAAGGGCTTCTCCTCTTTTTATTTTTTCTTTTTCAATTTCCAATTAAACTACTTAT
The DNA here is from genome assembly GCA_015708895.1 of Populus ilicifolia. Taxonomy (NCBI): domain Eukaryota; kingdom Viridiplantae; phylum Streptophyta; class Magnoliopsida; order Malpighiales; family Salicaceae; genus Populus; species Populus ilicifolia. The sequence continues at coordinate 814,972 of SRLM01000025.1, forward strand.
TTAATACTTGTATCTAAAAAAAATATTTTCACGTGATCCTTGGAGAAAATTATGAGATTTTTTTCTGATATTTATATGGGTAAAACCTAATTGCTGTAGCTATTTCACTTCTTCATGGCCTTGAATATGATACAGACACACATACGTTCTGGTTACTATAGAGAAGAAATTGATGATAATAAAACAAGTGGATAATAATCAAAGTTGAAAAATTGATAGCAAATAGCTTCATGTAACATTCCTTTCACATGCAAAAGCATTTCCCTCCCGTGCTTCTAACTCTCCTGTCACCTTCTATTTTACATATTTATCCTGTCCAATTTAACAAGTCATTTTCGAATTGATGAACATTATTATCTCCTCAGGTTTTTCCACATCATTCCATTTCTCTATCTCCTTCTGTGCATCCCCTCTTGTTGAATTGCTATAGCAATAATAATAGATATTTTAATCAATTTTTTCTTGGCCGAAAGAGTTAAATCTTGAGACGGCACCTAAAGAATAGTCAATGCTATTATTTTATCAAAGTTTAATTTTAGACTAGTTTTTTTTTAAAAAAATAATTTTTAATTGAAAAATAGTTTTTTATAAAATAAATTCTTGAAAGCAAATTATTTTTTTATATTTAATATTTTTATAATAAAATAAATTCAAAATAGTTTTTCGGTATTTAGCTATGTTGTGAAAAATAAATTGAAAAATAAGTTTTTAATCCTTTTCAATTTTATATATTAAAAGGACAAGGGTGTAGATAAAAAAAATAGAAGATAAAATTAAAAAAAAATTACAAATTGTTTCAAATAAAATGATAATAATTAAAATAAAAATATTAAAAGATGATGAAATTAAAAAAAAATTATAAATTATTTCAAATAAAAATAAAAAGCAATTAAAAACCAAATAAAAAATAAAAAAATGATAAGAAAAAAGTTACAAATAATATAAAAAATAAAATTTGATATAAAATTAAATTAAATTAAATTTTAAAAGATAAAATTTACAAAAAAAAATCTAAATAAAATATATAACAATTAAGAGAGTGAAAACCAAATTTAATATAATCAATAAAAAATATTTTATTTTTTAATAAATTTTAAAAATTATTTTCCATTAAAAGAACTTCGGTAGGGAGTACAGTAAAAAGTTTATTAAAAAATATTTTCAGTTAATTAATTTTTTTAATAGTAAATAATTTAAAAAGAAAAACCGCTTTTCATCGTGAAAGAAACGTTGCTTGGTATCGACAAGTTCACAAACGAGGGGGGTTTGTTCGTTGTCCGTTCCTTCTCGCCGACAATTTCAAAAGTGACCAAAACATCCTTTGCATTGCAAGAGTTGAAACTTGAATGCCCTTTTGAAGGGGATACTAAGGTAAACTCACCCTTGGGAACCATGGTTGCAGCATTAAATGTTCATCTAGCAACTGATTGGACAACTATATTTCCATAATTGAGAAAAGTCTTCCACTTGTCTCTAAATTCAATATTATCGTTTTTTTACTAGCAAATAACTCCACAAGTAGACTCAGCCACGTAAGCAAGTTGTGTTCACATCTTATTTCAACGCTCGTGGGTCTCTCCGAACTGACTGATCCACAGGTGACCATGTCGTTTTCTTGGTGGGTTCTTGTCAATTTCGGTTGTTCTGGTTTTTGAATGCTAATCTTGAAAATTGGGAATTATTTATGATAAATTAGGTAGTAATTAGCATACAAAATATAAATAAACAATAAAATAATCAATGACCAAAAAATCTTGATAAAATAGTGTAGGTTGAGATAAACACAGTACATGTTGATGGCTGTGAACTAGAATATCATTTGCAGTGGATATCATATTACGTTTTTTAAATACAGCAAAATCAAACTAATTTATTTCATTAAAAAAATTTCAAGCAATATTATTTCTATAAATTTATTATATATATATATATCTCGGTGATTATGAACTGAAATATCAATCATTACAGTTCTGAGACTCAATATTTAGTGAATGTTATGTTTTTAAAATACGGCGAGATGAAATTATGTTATTTTATTGTATTTTTTTAAACAGTGTTATTCTCTTTAATTTTTAAATTTATTGTCTTAATATTTATTTAAGGAGAATAATCACACGTTCTCTTTTTGAGGCCAATTGGGGGCCTGTACCTGGTTTTGGCATTTTCTTGTGGAGTGGGAAACATCAATGGATTCTAAATAGATATCCATGGCCTCCACCATGGGGCAACTTCGCTATCTCTATCATGATTCTACTGGAAACCTTGTAGCTAGCTTCCTGCTCCCCCCCCTTCTTTTTAATATTTTCTTTAAGGCTTTCCTCCTCCTCCTCCTCCTCCTTTGAGGGAGGAAGGTCAATGGCACTCTTTTAGGCAATTAAAACATGGGCTTCTCTTGAAAAAGCATTCTCGAAACAAGCCTACCACTTGGGCCTTGTTCATTGGGTAAGACATGTGAGCTTAATTAACTTCTGATCTTCACATGGCTTAACCCGCCAATCTCGGGCCTTGTTCACTGGGAAAGACATATGAGCTTAATTAACTTCTGATCTTCACATGGCTTAACCCGCCAAGCTTGGGCCTTTTCAGATCCAGCAAAAGTCGCATTGACACGTCGTTCTTCATACCACTTGCCCTTTTTTTTCCCTTTAAGAATGGCATGACTTGTCAATTGCCAAGCTACAAGTGTTCCTTCAATCATAGTATAAATCCTGGCATCATTTTAATATGTTGACTCGGTACACCTCTATGCTGAATTAGTTCAGAATTAGTTCAGGTTGAGAAGGATGGAAGAAACAAATATTGTTTATCCAGTCAAAACCTAAAATCAACTCATTTACTTTTTTTTAATCTGTTAAATAATATTATTTTAGTTATTTTAAAAAAGATTTTTTTTGGTCGACGGGGTTTTATAATTATACTTTTAAACACTATTTTTGAATAATTTTCGAATCTAGTGCTATAAAAATTATCTAAATTTTACTCGGTGACCAAAAAAAGATTTAACGACAGTGACAATTCCTAGATTGTAATAGATTAGACCGATGCATGAAGAAATAGTCAAGAAAACCACGGGAGAAGGGCATACAAACTTTTGAAAGGCCTTGGGTTTATACACCCTTTTTCTTCCTGAAGACAAATGGGTGTTAAATGTCAGCGGCAACAGCTTAGTAGGTGATGCGGGATATTATATTTTAAAATGCTTTTTATATGAAATTATATTAAAATAATAATTTTTATTTTTTAAAATTTATTTTTAATATAGTACAATAAAATCATCTAAAATTACATGAAAAATATTAAAGCTAAAAAATCTCTATTTTTTTTTTTTAAATACAGATGACCTCAATACCAAGCGCTAAACCACAAGAAAGTTTTCACGAGCTCCTTAAACTGACAGAATCGAAAATAAACACAGATTAAGGCAGCTCAAAATTCACAGTTCTGAACCCTGAAGGCCGCAAATGGACCATTGCAGCTAGAGGCGATGCACCGGCCATTTCATGCTAGGCCTCTGAGTTCGAGTATCCTGATGCTTGTCTACTTCTCAACCCTACACAGACCTGCTGCTTTCTAAACAACGTGGGCTTCATATACCCCGATGCCTGTCCAGTAATGCAATTCATTCCAAGGTATCCAATCCCAGATAAGTTTTTGAAAGAAATAGATAGAAGAGTATCTCAGCGCTTTATATTATTTTTATGCACAAGTATTTGGGATTAATTAATAAATGTTATTGAGCTGAAATGGTAGACTTTCTTGTCATCAAATCATAGACTTGATTGTTTCATTTCTGATGAATACAACTACGTACTAACAATATATGGTAATGAGGCTAAGTTTTTCTAATATAAATGAAGGGGAGTCAACGTTATGGAAGCAAGTTAATACAAGGTTGGGAAATGAAACCAAACCCGTCAAAATAAAAGCAGTTAAACCAACCCTTTCCATTGCTTTTCTTTGAAATTTTCCCGCTGACAGATACCTACCACACTGAAGAAGCCCTCTCAACCCCAGCCAGAGCTAAACCATCTTCGTTCAACCACCTCTAGATAGTAACGGTGCACCACCTCTCTTATTTAATTTGGTTCCCTATTTATACAATTACAGCCCCAAGAAACCTTAACCATTTATATCCAGCTCTGTCTTTCAGCCAAGAGCAACAAGCAATACTCTGTTTAATTTGTGACAAGTAAGAAATGGGTTCTGTTTCTTCATCAACTGTTATGGCAGAAAAGATCTCTTGGTACTGTGCTTTGTTGATGGCACTAATGCTGGTTTTGAGCTGCTGTGAAGTGAGTGAAACCGAATTGTCCACGGTAGGGCACCCGAGGTTCTTCTTTGAGAACAAGCCATGCGATGAGATTTATGTGGTTCGAGAAGGCGAGACTTTAAACACTATAAGTGAGAAATGTGGAGATCCTTATATTGTCGAGGAAAATTCACACATTCATGACCCAGATGATGTTTTCCCTGGCCTGGTCATCAAGATTACTCCTTTCATCGATAGGTATTTTCCAGATGAAGTATCATCTCCGATGAGATAGTTTGTATAATTGCTTTTAAATGTTTACCTTTATGAAATCCTTGAAGACACGAAAACATGGAGGGAGCTGTGTATATTTCTTCTCCCCTTGTGCTTAGACACTTGGTGGTGCTCTTCCTCGTGAAATTAATGGAAGAAATTTTTTTAAAGTGTCAATATTTACAGTAGGTGTACCGTGTCAGCAAAGCTGCCTAGAATAGCTGTGCACTTGCACTGTTATGCATGCACAATTCTTACAAAAAGGCTTGCCAAAGTGGGCCGATCCTAGCAAAGAAAAAGTGATAGATAAAAACAGGTACAGAAGGATCGGCCTAGTCATTGAGAAAAGCATGATGATGATGGGCTCTGCTCAATGCTCTGTTAGGCAGCAAGAGATAGCCGATTGCATCCATCATTAATTAATCTATAGTGTAATGAGACAAGACAAAAATATAAATAGATAAATAAGAAAGGTCACTACAAAATAAAATTGAGGAAACAGAAAGGATTGACATTTAAATTGACTGAATGATCAAAAGAAAGAAAAAAAGAGTAGAATGGAGGGGTGGATAAAACATATACTCAATGTTCAAGGTTTTGATAGATGACCATTTCCTTATATACTCAATGCTCACCGTAACTTCAATGTGTATGGTAAGAGTTTGTCTTGTAGCTCCCTTTAGGATGGGTTTTCGAAAAGTGATGCTACATATTAAGAAAGTTTCATCACAAAATAAAGGAATAAGTTTTATCACAAAATAAAGGAATAGACCTCAATGGCAATGTGTGCGGTTTTCGTCAAGTTTCTGGCTATTTATTTTCTGCGCCTGTGTCTTTGTGATGTCGCGATGTGTATCATTTTCCCTGTTTGAATGCCTTGTGGTGACTGAGAATATGGAGGAAACAAGCTAACAGAAAACTGTTCCGATGTGAAATGGTAGCCCGTCACTTGACAACAAAAGCATAAATAGAATCGTTGCTTGTATGAAATTAATCGCATGGTTTGTTCTGAACAAAGACTAGCTCTGAAACAAGAAGAAAACAGAACACAAGCGTACATAGAACAGCCAGGATTCTCATTGCCTGTTTCCAATATAAACACGCAATACCTGGGTCGAAGGAGACTAACAGATTTAATTACAATGTTGCTAGCGCTGCCTTCCATAAATCTCAAATCTCACCAGTTCCAAGAGGCTGCCTTGATGTGTCCCCAGAGGCCCATGCTTGATAGTCCTTTACAAGCTGTAAAATTATTAAAGAAATTGATGTCATGAAAAATTAACCATTCCTGATGAACAAATACAAGCCTACAGGAGGAATAAATCAATCCAGATGATGGTGGCAACATGTAGGATCAGACGAATTAAACTAGTATATCTAGGTTATGGAGGCAGTTTTACATTGTTGTAAGAACAGAATCACCAAATCATGCTTCATTTACCAATGGAAGAACAAGATTTACCAGACAGAAGAGAATTTCGTGCAGAATTCTGAAAATGATCTTATACTGTTAGTATATGTTGCAAGGATTTGTTCTTTCATCTAATCCCCCAATTAATTTCTGCTTTTAATAGCCATATGGTTTACATGAAGTCATTTTTCATGGTGCGAGACCTGTGGAATTCAGCCTGGACCAGGAACTTCAAGACTCGCCCAAATAGTGAACATGCAAGGGTTTAACCAAAATGAGGTACTAGGCGAGCAAATATCAGATCTGCAACTAGTAACAAGCCTATTTCATTCTTCATAGGATAAGTTAATTTTGATTTCCTCAAACCTGTGCCATAAAGCGGGGAAGCATAAGCCCAAGTATTTGTTGAAGGATTTGGGCACCAGTCGATTCTATCGCTTCAGCTGGAATAGCTCTAATTGCAAAAGGAACCTCGATGCTAACCTATAATGAAACATGAGTTTAAAATTAATATTTGTTGACATATATGACCATGTACAATATTGAAATCATTATAAAACACAGCACCACAAGCAAAGACAACTTTGTCAAGTACCTCAATGACTGCATCTGAAGTAAGTCGTTGCATTGTAGAGTTGCTTGAGTTGCTACTGCATGAAATTTGGTTCACCATAGAAGCTGCATTCCCACACCAAATTAGTGTCAAAGCATTCCTGAAAAAAGCATTTAGAATAATAAATTTAGAAATTTAATTTCTAACTCTACTTTGAACGTGGATTTTTTTCCGAAAGAAAATCTCTCATCCTTTGCATTGGTTCAGCCAAAATGATCTCATGTTCCTGATAATGATTTTTGTCATGCACAGCAGTTAAGGTTTACAAAGAGATGCTATTTTCACCATGACAGTTGAATTATTAAAGTTTCCCTAACTTCATCAGCTAACCTGCAGAAGTTAAAGACATGATTTTGCAGGGATGTCGGTGCCTTATTGCCAATCACTGTCCAGGCTCCAAGAACACACACAAGCAGTGGAGTATAGCCAGGGACAGAAGGTTATTAAAATAAATCTCAGAAACCAGTTTTTATGATATAGTAAACCACCTTTCTCTAGTCCACTTAATAATACAGCATTTCCAGTATTTTCTCGCTATGCCTGAATTGCAGCCATTTTACAAATAAAAGCCTGGTCAACAGTAGCCATTTTACAGCAAGGCCAGGCCAAGTATGAAAAACATTCTGAGAAGCACATGATGAAATTTAGTTGCTGAGCATTTCATTGTGTACAGTAAAATTTTAACAAACCAAGTGTTGCAACATTTCAAAGATGTTTTCTACCTTCCAATTCCAAGCAAAAGAAAAAAAACGAAGGACAGGGCATCATGTACTCCGTTGCTAAAACCTTGGTTTTGAAACTAATCTCTGAAAGAAACCTTTGATTTACAGCATCCATCCAATCATACATTGAAACTAACGTCCCATTAAACATGACACTTGTGCACATTTTTACACCCATAACACAAAAAAATAACTAAACCAGACTTATACAAGATATAATAAACAAGTCAAACCTCAAGAAGACGACTATCATAGCAAGCATTGGCCAATAATGACACTTACACTACCACCACATTCCATGCTCATCATTCAAAAACAGAGTCAAAACGCTGGTCTAGCACACAAAGAAATCCAAAATCAATCTATGTTATGCTTGCCAGAAAACCCAAATAGAAACCCTTACCGTCAAACTTCTCATTCTGCGCAACGACAATCGGCGAACCTTCAAGCTGCCGCAACCAACAAACCAAGCAAACATCAGTGCATAACACCATGTAATCCAAAAACTTCATAACAAACTCAAAAACAACAAGTGCAACAATAACAATAACCAGTGTATTATTATTACCTTACAGGACAAAAGCTTAATGCAACAACCATTAGGCTGCTCTTCAACTCTAACAAGCAAAACAGGACAAACCTCAAACGCAAAAAACTTGAACCTATACACGTAACACCTAAACGTGTTGTCGTCTACCCTCTCTATCCTTTCCGCATCCAGCACTGAGTACTGACTCGCTGGCAAACTCATATACTCCACTGCAACCTCAACATAAAAAAAATCATTACAAACTCAGTTTCAAAACAATCAAAATTAAAACCTTTTGTAATCTTTAGCTTAAGAAATTAATCCATCCTAACATTACCTAGAGGGCGGCCGAGTTGCCGGACCGAAACGGACTCTCTACGTCTGGCAATGAATTTCGCTTTCGGGGCGGAATCAGCCGAAGCACGAAGCGTGCATTTTGGATATTCAGTTGGAAAGAGTTGTTTGGAAGTGAGGGGATTTCTAGTGTTTCTGGATCTGAAAGAGATTGAACTTAGGCCTACTGTTGCCATTAAAATACTGAAAATTTAAGGATTGCAAGCTAGAAGATAAAATAGAAGTGTTGCCTGTGCTGGTGATGGATACGAGGGCGAGTGGTTCTGCGGCTAACGAGGCGCAATTTAGACTGACGCGGTTACATTTTCCTAAGCTGCACGGGAAAATGCCAGCAGGTGTTTTGATTGTGGGCCAATTTTTATTTTTTTTGCTTGGCGAAGATTACTTGTGGCGTAGGATTAAAAAAAAGTCACGTCAATGCTTTACTAAGAAGCGCACAAGGCGTTAAATCTTCATCGACACAAAACAATCCGTTCAGAGCGGACCCGAAGTATCTCCCCTGCAAGCCTTTTTTATTAACCCATAAATTAATCAAAATCTGAATCTAAAAATAGAAAGAGATAAAAAAAAAAGTGGAAATCAAATTTCAGGACCGAAAAAATTAATTTCATTCAATAAAAGAAAAAACCTACATCAGATTCATTCAGATCAGAATCTAAAAGGACTTTACATAGGTCAGAAGCACTAATTAAACAGAACCCACAAAAAACCCAACCCTAGCCGCTAAGAGCTTGTAAACTTGGTAACAGCCTTGGTCCCTTCAGAGACAGCATGTTTCGCAAGCTCTCCAGGCAAAACCAGTCGGACAGCTGTCTGGATCTCCCGAGAAGTAATGGTAGGCTTCTTGTTGTACCTTGCAAGCCTCGATGACTCTTGAGCGAGTTTCTCAAAGATATCGTTGATAAAACTGTTCATGATACCCATTGCCTTGCTGGAGATTCCAATGTCAGGATGGACCTGTTTCAGGACCTTAAAGATATAGATCTTGTAGGTCTCGACGTTCTTCTTTGCCCTCTTCTTCTTTTTGTCAATCGCTCCTTCTTTGGGTATCTTCTTCTCTGCTCTTGGCTTCTTCTCAGCTGGGGATTTCTCTGCCGCCGCTGGCTTTTTCTCAGCCGGCTTCTTCTCTGCCTTAGGGGCCATTTGGGATTCTTGAGAAAGAAATTGAGAAAGAGTTTCTTCAGGAGAGGGTGGTTGAGAAGGTCTTTCCGAAGGACTTGATGGATGAATTAGGGATTATGTGGTTTGATTATATAGGGAGAGGAAGTGACTGGTGATTGGTTGGTTTTGGTGAGACGCGGATTGATGACGTGGATGGTTGGTTTTGCGGGGGTTTGAATTGGCGGTCAGATACGGTAACTTTTGAAGACCAAATGTCAGGCACAGGGAGGAGTACAGGCCCAGCCCCACTGTTTGAATTAGTCATTAGCACTGAAGGCTATGATTAGCAAAGTCGGCCCAACAATAGAATAATAGGAAGGAAATGGGAGATAAGGAGAGGATTGATGATTTGTGTACAGCCATGGCAATACTTCGGCAAGGAAGATTGCATGAACATACAGCTTGAGTTGGAGTTGCAATGCTCGGTTAGACACTAAAAGTAGATCAGCTGGGAAAACGAGGCTTTCGATGTTTTCTTTATAGGGTTATCGATCATTTACTCAATCTTTGATTATTGTTGATTTCAAAGATATGCTGCAAGGCTTGGGTGTATAGATACGTCTCAGGCAAGTGAAGGGACACCCTATAAGGTTGACTGTCCAGTCGATTCTCTAAAATATTTGCCATTTTTGCAAGATATCAGTCTTCTCTTTTGGAGCTTGTCGATGGCATTATGTGCTGTTTTTCTTTTATCCACAATTTTCCTCGAATTGAGAGCTTTTTGCAGACGCGAGCACCTGTGCAACTTGTACCGGATGTTCAGATGAGTAGGTCCGTGGTGGAGGAGAGTGTCCATGAGCGAAGGACCAATTGTTGAAGTGATTGGAATTCGGAGCAAACTCCACACTGTAAGGAAGTTGAAATGAGAGCAATTGAAAACAGAATAAATTGCGGCAAAGGTTGAAGAGGCCAATGTCAGTTCTTTAAGTGAACGAGTAACTGCTGCTCGGGTTTTGTCCATTCATTGCTGCTGTTTTCTCTGATATTATATAAAAATATATGATTTCAAAAGATCAAAGAGAGAGTAAGTAGATAGCCTACTACGAAGATTGAACAGCGAAGTTAACATGAATCATCAGCTACAATACACAGCAGAAAACTTAACATTAGAGATCGACATGTTCATGATCCTGTACTTGAACGACAGTTTGAGATGGAGAGTCGAGAGCCAGCGAGTTCATGAACTCTTGTTTCTTTCTTCCACAGAGCATGTATGGCGGCATTATGAACGAAAACATTATTTGCCCTACTAAGCTCAGCAATCGAATTACCTGGACGCGTCTTAACACAATACATTTGCAGAATGGAAAACCACGCCCCCTCCTTGCAAGATCACAATCAAAAAGCACATGATCACGATGCTCATTTGCATCACCTCGAGGGGCACCAAAGGATAAACAAATTCTACATCTTTTGGTTTTACCGATCCGTGATTATTGAGGACTGCCAAGTACCGAGCAAGTGAAAACGCAGTGACCAGGAATATGAAAACTGCACCAAATCAGTTTTGTGTACTTCAACCTTCTGCCTTTTCCACTCTGATGAAACCCAAGCACTTATTGCAGAATACTCACCACTAAGATTTATTTCCCACCCATACTATGTTGATTCAAGTTATGTGGAAGAATCACCCCATAAACAGCTCCGCAAGGCTAGATCCAGTCCCAGCCTCTGCTGATTATCAGGCACCTTTACCAGTACTAAATGAGGTTGCTAAATCACTTCGAAGGTTTCTAAACCCCCACAACGAAGCTCCATTGAAATTCTCAATCCCAAGCAGATCAAGCCGATTACCCAGCCTTCAGCAATGTGTTATTAGAAGGAAGCTCGCCGATGTACTAAAACAGAATCTAAATCAAACAGTTCCAATTGTTCTCCGTATGAAATTGAAACCATTCAAGGAAATCATAGATCACCAGGTAATTCCACAAAATTTAATCGAAAAGGAGCAAAAAATCAATCCAGTCAAACTACTACCTACAAAACAACTCCTGCAAAACGATCTAAAAAAATTCTACAGATACCAGAAATGCACAAAACCACAAGCGAAAAACTAAAACAGAAATCGTCAAACCCAAACTAACCCTAATCAATCAAAACAAGAATTGAATAAAAAATGAGACTGCCCAAGCAGGAATCAACATCATTCAAACCCAATAATCAAAGAAAATTATGAACAAGATTCATGTTTCTTTGATGAAGACTAAACTTCCTGCATCAAATCCACTAAAACCTAAACCTATTCTTCAACAGAAAAGCTATTTCATAGATCATGTCACCCACAAAACACCAAAAATCTAGAACCCAACAAAGCCTAGCGAGGCCTATGAGCTGGTAAATTTGGTGACGGCCTTGGTCCCTTCAGACACAGCATGTTTCGCAAGCTCTCCAGGCAAAACTAATCTGACAGCAGTCTGGATCTCCCGAGAAGTAATGGTGGGCTTCTTGTTATACCTGGCGAGCCTTGAAGCCTCTTGAGCAAGCTTCTCAAAGATATCATTGATGAAACTGTTCATGATACCCATAGCCTTGCTTGAAACCCCAATATCAGGGTGGACTTGTTTCAAAACCTTGAAGATATAGATCTTGTATGTCTCAACGCTCTTCTTTGCCTTCTTCTTCTTGTCAATCGCTCCTCCTTTAGGCAACTTATTCTCCGCTCTTGGCTTTTCTCCGCTGGGGCTTTCTATGCTGCTGGCTTCTTCTCAGCTGCCTTAGGAGCCATTTCGAGATTCCAGAGCAGACGGGACTGCCTTTGTTAATTAGAAGAGAAAAATCGATATTTTTTTTTTGGATTCTAGATAGGATGTCGGGCCCAGTTTACACGTACCATAATTAATCTTTGATGTTTACTGAATATCCTGCAAATTCAGTAAGCATATAAAGTTTCACGCTCATTGAATACCCTGCAAACTTATCAATACTCATTGAATATCCTATAAACTTAGTAAGTATATAAAGTTTCACGCTCACTAAATACCCTATAAATTCAATAAATATGTAAAATTCTATGAAGTAACAGGCGTGCATGTGAGATCTTGAACTTTCAAACTTAAATGCAGTGAAAGCAACTAGAACTTTCGAACTTAAAAGCAATGAAAGGAACTAGATCAAGACATTTAATGTAAAATCAAAAAATCGATAATTTTTCGATCAAAGGGTTGGTGAAGTGGTTTCGGCTACTTGTTTCGGTTAGTTATATAGAGAGATGGGAAGACCTTGATTGTTTAGTTTAAGTTCGCAGAGGATAAATGACGCGGATGGTTGGATTAGCGAGAGACTAAATGGACGTCGGGGATGTTTTCGGCCTTTTAGAGCGATCGAATCCTTGTGTGGACTGATGAATTCCAACTTGAAGAGGAGTCCAGTCCCAGCCAAGTTATCGACAGTACCACCGGCAGTGGAAGGGCCTTGATGACCCAAAAAGGCGTAAGTTATGATCTAGTCTGTTTATTATTAAGAAATTACTGTGTCCAGTTCAATCAAATCCTGGCCATTCAGCTTGTTGTTTCAAGCAAACGTTTTGAATCGACAATAAGAACAAGGTAGTCAAGAGATTGAAATATTATTTCCACTGAGAACATTCGAAGCCGGCAATTAAAGCTTCATTGTTTCGACGGGGCTCCTTCTGATTCCCACTAAGATCAGAACCTAAAACTTTACATGTAACATGAAAGCCTAATACAGAAAAACCCACAAAACATTCCCATATACCCTGGACATGGCCACCTACGAGCTGGTAAACTTGGTGACAGCCTTGGTCCCTTCAGATACAGCATGTTTCGCAAGCTCTCCAGGCAAAACCAGTCGGACAGCTGTCTGGATCTCCCGAGAAGTAATGGTGGGCTTCTTGTTGTACCTTGCAAGCCTCGATGACTCTTGAGCGAGTTTCTCAAAGATATCGTTGATAAAACTGTTCATGATACCCATTGCCTTGCTGGAGATCCCGATGTCAGGATGGACCTGTTTCAGGACCTTAAAGATATAGATCTTGTAGGTCTCGACGCTCTTCTTTGCCTTCTTCTTCTTCTTGTCACTGGCTCCTTCTTTAGGCAGCTTCTTCTCTGCTCTTGGCTTCTTCTCTGCCGGGGCTTTCTCTGCTGCTGCTGCTGGCTTTTTCTCAGCTGGCTTCTTCTCCGCAGCCTTGGGAGCCATTTGGAATTCCTGGAAAAAGAGAGTGGGAGTTCTTGTGGGCTAAGAGATGGAAAGCGGGTGATTTTCTTAAGACTAAACAAAGGGTTTGTGGTGTGCTTGTATATGAAGAGGAGGTCAGTGTTGATTGGTTGGTTTTGGGAAGACGCAGATTGGTGACGTGGTTCTACTTTTTGTGTGGATTTAAATGGACGGTAAGAGATTGGGTTTTGATTTTTGGGTTTCACGGGCTGATTGGGGTGAAGCGGGAGGTGGCTTCTAATTGGATTTGTGAAAATTGTGAGTGGTTTGTTTTGTATTTTAAAAATAATAATTTTTTTATTTTAAATTAATATTTTTTTAAATATTTTTATATTGTTTTAATGCTTTATTGTAAAAAAATATTTTTTAAAAATAAAAAAATATTATTTTAATATATTTATAATTAAATAAATATTTTTAAAAACAATCATGGCTGTATTTTCAAATACACTTTAAATTCTAAATAAATCCTTTCTATATTTTACATTGTTTGAGTAGAAAATTGGAATTACGGGTAAAAATAATTTAAAGAAAATCTCTAGGAGGTGGGGGCCTAGAAAGGCATCAAGACTCTTGAGATTTCCCCAGCAAGCATTGAAATCTTTCTTGAGAAATGCCTGAGAAGTTATCCTTGTAAATGCAGTGAAGGGATTAAAAATTCTCAACAAGTAATCTACAGAGATTGGTTATCGATGAGACCTCCACTTTAGGCTTCAAAAGATTGATCGGTAGGTCTTCAAACCACCTTTCAAGAGTGGATTGATGGGAATTGTAAAACAAGTCCATTGTTTAGAATATAAGATCCCTCTATGTCGAATTAGCAATACACGAAGAAAAATACTTTGAATGTACAGTCTATGATCGAGGTATCTGTCCAGGTGATCCCGTGATGTTGGTTGAGACTATTTTTTTCAAAAGGATCTCCTTGTCGAGAAACTTATGTCACGGTGTTTATACATTCTTCTGGAGTTTAAGCAAGGAAAAAAGATTCGATGTCCTGTTTTGAGTATATTCAAGATGGAGTTCATGACATTATTATTATGACATTCAATTATTTAAATACACATCAATTTATATTGATAACTTATCTATTTTACGAAGTTATTGATTTATATTAATTAAATTTAAAAATAATAAAAACAACAAAACAAGAAGAAAAAAAAAAACTTTTCAACTCAACTTAACTCTCACTCTCTCTGTGTTTTTCTCTATCTCATGTATATCTCAGCTATTAATAGCATCTTCTATTTATAGCTGATATAAGAAACAGTCTTTTTCTCTTAGTCAATTACGACGGGCACTATTTTTTTGGTTCAGACACCCACCACTAACCCTTACCATGTCAAATATGATTGTTACTAACCATACTATATTCATAGTCAACAATTATTATTGGTTTAATGGTTTAATGAGTTTTTTTTTTATATTCTTAATCAATAATATCAAGTCAAAGTTAACTTCATGCTTTGAAACTTGAGCTAAGTAAGTAGCATGCTTTCAAACTTGAGCTACGTAAATAGGAGTGTCGGATATTTTTAAATTTAAACAGTATATTAAGTATAGTAATATTATCAATAATTTTCTTATAGTTCAGATTTTTTTTATATTCAAAATAGTCTTTGTTCATGCTGTAAAAAATATATAAAAAATAAATTAAGGAAAAAAATATTTTTAAAAACACGGATAAAATATTGTTTTTCATATTATTTTTTTACCAATTAACAAATTACTGTAGATTATCACGATGATTTGTATATTTTAATCCATTTTTTACTATACCCTTGCATACCTTAATTGATAGTAAATTAAAGCACGGTAATCCATGAACAATAAGATTCTAAGGGGATTGAGATGGAAACAACAAGAAAAATAGATTTATTTTTTTTAACTCGAGGTTAAACATATTCCTTCATTTTCAAAATTTTCAAGTTACAAACTTTTAGTCACCAGAAATTTATAAAATTTAATTTCAGCCTCGGGTTTTATTTTCCGTGCTTTGTGCTTCCAAGCCTGAAAGAAAAAGGAAAAAGTAACTGAATTTTAACGGTAAATAAAAAAATTCTTACCGGGACTAATTTTTTGTGTCGGTGAGGTTTTTAATGGTAATAATTTATACAAGGTGTTTTTTCCACTATAAAATTTACTTGAAATAATAGATCTAAATTCAAAAATAATTTTTAACTCAAATTAATTGCGAGTTTTGAAATTAATTTTTTTGTTGTCAGATGCTATAAACATGCGTCTAGAATGTGATTATGGTGTTTGTTTGGTCTTTTTATGTTAGAATATGCTTTAAAACAAGTTTCTCTTGATTTGAAATGGAGCAGCCGAATTCTAGTGACTGGAAGTCACTGGCATCCAGGTGGTGTGGATGATGTGTCTCATGTTATTTTTTTTCGAAGCATTAATCATTTGCACCTTAAGGAAAAACATATAAAAAAAGGATCAAGTGCATGCGCTGTTACATGCCACGTGCCTGGGAATTTGATCGAGCCCCGTGAACTATGGGTCTTTCAAGCCGAGGAGACTGGGCTTTTTATCTTTCTTTCATTTTTATCTATTACAGTTGCATTTTTACTTTTTTTTACATAATTTATTAATATTCTATTGATTGTTAACTAAACAATGTAATTTATTTTAATTTATTTTTTTCAATCAATTTAATAATTTATTAATTCTTAATTTTATAAATATATATTTTATAAAAAAATTATATATAAAAATATTCAATGCAAGTGGATTTATGATTTAGGTGATTAACTTTGATTACGTTGAAATTTTATCATTGCATATGTAACTTTTAATTTATTTAATTAAGTGTATATATGAACGTTTTAGTTTATAAAACCATGTCAAAATAATTCATATATATATATATATATATATTTTAAAAAAAAGCTCTCAGCATGTGCTAAAGTGATAGTTAAATAGCCAATAAATATGATATTATTTTTAAAAATATTTTTTTTATATTTCAACACAATACACTGAAACAATAAAAAAACAAAAAACTATTAAATTGAAACTTTTCTTTTTTCAAATCAAAATCTTCAAAAAACACAGTGAACCATACTCTCAAATGGTATCCAAATCTATATTTATTATTGTGTTTTGATGCACTTTAAAAGTATATTTATTTAAATAAATATTAAATTGATATTTTTTAATGTTTTTGATAATTTTAACTAGTTGGTGTCAAAAAAAATAATAGAGAAAAAAATATTCAATATATTTTTAATTAAAAACAATTTTTAAACACAATCTACAATACAGTTATATTGTATTTGTTTTTGCAGTTCTTTAAAAATAAAAAAAATCATTTTAAATAATTTTTATATATTTTTTAATTTGATGTTTTAATGTAACAAATAAATTTTAAAAAATATATATAAAAAATATTCTAGATAAAACTTCACGGCAATTCCGAACACGACACTAGATGCTGTGTTGATAGTTTTGATAATTATTGGGCTCGTGATGTGCTTCACATGGGGAGAGGTGGCGAGTGTTGAACGGTTGGTTTTAGGGAGACGCGGATTGGTGACGTGGATTGTTGATTTGCGGGGATTTTAAGTGAACGGTCATGGATGAGATACCTTATCTATCCATGCAGCAACAACCAAGCATCTGCCTTACGTGTCCACATCCGCATGAACACTTTGCTGCAGCAATGAATAAATTTATCTGCCCTTTCTTTCCCTTTTCTTTTTTGTTTTTTTCCATGAGACTGGATTAATTTTTAAAAAGAAGCACTGAAATAATAATAATAATAATAATAACAACGTGGTTGGCTCTAAACTAGTTGACCAGATGCAGTTTTAAGACAGCATAAATGTGGATTCACTGGACTGGATGATTAGAAAAATACACTTGTAGTCATCATCTCCTCCCCGGCTGTGCTGCAAAACGTGAGAAATTTAATGATTTTTTTTCAGATAAATATTTTCATTTTTATCAAAATTTTTTATATTTTACCCTCGATTTTTTTTTAAAATGTTATGGTTATTTTTAAACTCTTTAAATTAATAAATTATATCAAAATAACTACTACCAAAAATATTTTTAAAACATAAAAAATGAACAGAAAATATTAATTTTATTTATTTATTTCATCATTTTTTTTCTTTAGTTTCTTCTTAAATATATTTCTACAGTTTTAAATTATTTTTGCTAGTATTTTTTTCTGTTGTTGTTTCGAGGTAAGGTAATGATGTTAAAAATAAATTTTAAAAAATATTATTTTAATTTATTTATAAATAAAAATTATTTTAAAAAATAATATTGGATCCAATCCCCTGCTTTCCACTCTAATACCATGTCGTTTGTTTCTTTTAAAAAGGACTGCATGTCTCAAAATAAGCAGGGGCAAAATCAGGGGGGAGCAACAAAATATTTTAAATTTTTGTATTTTTAGTGTTTGAATATAGGATAATATAATATATTTTTATTTTAAATAAATAATTTTTTAATAATAAATTATATCTTAAGTTTTGCGCCTCCCTGTTATATAATTGTAGTGCACCGTCATTTAGAAACATAGAGCAAACATGTTCTTAAAAAATTATTTTTTTATGTATTTTGAATTGTCTTGAGGTGATTGTTTTAAAAATATTTTTTAAAAAATAAAATACATATTTTAATATAAAAATATTATAAAAAATAACCACACTTATATTCTACTTACCACACGTAGCAAAACAGTGAAAAGAAGAAGAAGGGGGATTAAAGGGTCAATAGAAGAAACAAAAAAGTTAGATTTGGCTGAAAAGATATCTTCATAGCTATTTTGAGAGCCAATTTTTTTCCAACTTATTTACGGGCTGATGTGACCGAAGTATTATTTCAAAAAATTAATGAAATAATATATTTTCATCTTGTCACGTTTTTAAAATAAAAAAATTATTAAATATTATTATTACTAGAAATAATATTTAAATATACCATGCTTTGAATTAGAGAAAAATAGCTCTACCCTGATAGCAAGTGGCAACGTCACTTTCAAAATATTCGACTTCCATGACATGAAACGTGGCCAGAATTTATTAGATAAACCATATCCAGCGCAAACATGTGCTTTAAACAAAAATGGGTAAATTTTATTTATTTATATTTAGCTTGTTTCTGATATTAAAATATTTTTTTTATAAAAATTATATTTTAATACCCTCAATTAATTTACAAGTGTGACCTATTTATAACCATACAACACTAAGCAAATTTCATTGGGTAGCTCATGATTTCTCATTCACGACGCAGGTGGTTAGATATGAAATCATTTCCAAATTTAATTGAAGTTACATGTATCTAATTAAAATTATTTAATTAATATTAAGGTTCATAAATGTTATATTTAAATTTTAATTAAATATTATAGCTTAGAATTTAAAATAACGGCATCCAGAAATATGATACTTCACGTGAATTTTTTGCTGATATGTTATTTTAAATTCTATTTATTTATTTATTTATTTTGGATGTTAATTTTTAACTTATCTTTATTTTTTCTCATTCTGATTGGACCAAAGTGGTGGGACATTGCAAAACCTTTCATTGTCCTTCTAGATAAAACGTTATATTTTTAGTGTGTATTCGATATTATGGTAATTATTATGTATATAAATTAAAAAAAGTTAATAATTTATAAAAATTATAAATTACAATTTTTTTCAATTAAGATTTCAAAATACAATCTTTAACGAAACCATGCAAAATTATAGTGTGCTCTCAAATCCATGATCACGAGAAAACACAATTTAAATCCCTTTCCACCACATTGCCAGAAGTAACTTCAAAATTGTTGGATTCTTTTCAAATAAATCGAAAAGGGAAGCACTGGCAGAGGAAACAACGATAGCTTATATCGCCAGTTCTGCTCATGAAAAAAAAAATCTCTTAAATTATTTGATAAAACAGTGTCCATCATGGTTTTCAGAAATCTTTAATTTAACCTGAACTGATCAAAGAAACGACCATTAACAAGAGCAACAATAGTCGAGCATTTTCAAATTGCAATTGAGTTCTGAAGAGAAATAGTTAGCTAATCAATTAAAACCAGCTCAGTGGAATTAATTAAAATCAATAATCAAACAGGGGAAATGGGGTGCTCACCGCCCTCTTCACGCCTTCACCACACTGCCTATCGTGGATATGTTTACCCAAGGGTTAATGAGTTTGTCAAGGAAGATGTCAATTTTGCATGGTTAAAAAAACAAAAGAAATAGAGGGAGAGAGGTGTGAACAACACAAAGATTGAAATATAACTTTCAGGAAATATTACAGGAATAAAATTGGATTTTGACCTAACAGGAGCAGATGTCGCCGATTGTCCTAGATATGATATCAATCACTGGCATTCGATATATATTTTTATACATAGGCCTACTGGCTCGGCGGCAATGCTTGCACATCTTATATAAATGTTTAACGGTTCTATCCCAGGCACTGCCATTCATTTTTTTCAACTATTTTTCTTCAAAATAGATAACATGTAGCCTATTTTGGGTCGGTTCAATCTAGCTAGATCGTAGATTCATTCTACATTAGTTGATTGGGCGATCTGATTTAAGAATCAGACTGGTCTGGTGGCTACTATTATATTCAAGTTCACAAAAATGACTTTCCACCTGTGCTGGACTGCTCGGAGTGGCAAGGCCGTCGTCGGTTCATTTTAGCCAGGCCGGTTGATCGGACAATCTATCCTGGAAATCAAATCAGCTCGGTGGTCGGCTATCCAGTACATGAATTGGACTGGCTGGTAACATTGCTTTCTCAAGGGAGTGCAAAACGTAGGTAAAATCTAACGAGAAGAGGGCGTGGAAAAGGACCTCTCCGAATTTGTATTCCGAGAGAGAAAAAATGGTGGAGGAGCGGGAAAAAAAACCGTTTGTAATAGATTGCCATCCACGGACGACAGGTCCAATCAATCTTCGAAACAACCTATAACTTGATAAGATTCAATGATACTGACACGAGTCTCGTTTCAAATGTCGATACATGCACGGCGCCAGCTAAACGGTTCGTTTTTTTCCGCTGTGTGAGGTTCTACTTTCATCTCCTTGGTAACAGAGATAGATGAGTTGCGTAAAATTTTATATATTTTTTAATTTAATTTTTAAATTTGTTTTTTTTGAAAAGTTAATTTTAATTAAAAATCAATTAATTTTTTTTTATAAAAATACAAGATTAAAAAAACTGAAATAAAAAAGTGTTAAACATGGATAACGAACTACTAGTGTTAAACATGGATAACAGCTAAAATTAGTGATTCTTTTTTATGGTTTTTTCTCTAAATTTTTTTAATTTATATCTAAATCACTACTCCTCCTCTTTTATATATTTCTTTGAGAGTTTTTTGCAATAACTATTATTTTTAGTCATGTATTTAAATTTGAAGAGTTGTTTTTATTTATCTATGTATTTTTTTTATTTTCTGTGTAGATAAACTTTGTTTTTTTAATATTTTTTTAAAAATATAATACATGCAGCCTTGCAGTCATGTTGTTTGTTTTGTTTATTTATTCTATTCAATGAATTTAATCTGTGTTTATATTTATGTTGTCATGTGCTTGAATAAACAATTTATTTTATCAAGTAAATATAGCAAACACAACCTAATAAATATCTTATTTTTTAATATTAGATATATTGATTTATACATGTTTTTTAATCATTTAAAATTTAATTTTAGATATTATTAATAATTTTTTATTAATATTATCGTGCGGTGAAACACCAGTTATATAACTAGTCTAGCAAATATATAAAACGTGCTGCTTTTCTCCTGTAAAAATCACTGTGGATATAGAACCACTACACCATAGATCGGGGTAGGGTAATGCCAGTTTTGTCTTTTCAAGAAGATTTTGAGTGCTTTAGTTGTAAGTTAATTGAGTCATTTTCAAGACATCAATTGTTCATTAAAACATTGCGAGAGATTGCTGCCATTTTTTTTAAAAAAAATCAATGTACTTGCCCCTGAGCTTAAAAAAAATAAACAGCTAGCAAAGGGTGTTTGCGCCTTTGCATTTTTTCAGTATCATTAAATGATATTTTTTTTCCTTGCAGTCCAAATAAAGAAAGGAAATAACTTGATTTTGTTGTTTACATGTGGGTTCTTCTGGGATAAATACTGGGAAGACGAGGGGTGTTTTGGATATTTTGCTATAATTAAATGATTTTTTAATTTAAAATAAATGGCACCTGAAATTTAAATATCAATATATGAAATACATCCGTATTATTTAGGCATCGTGTACGGTGTACTTTCATAAAGATACATGTTATTTTACCATGTCATAAAAAACACCGTTTAACCTTTTTCTCACAATGATACACGTGTTTCTTGGCTAGCAGTTTGTCATCGATAGTTATTTCTTTGTTGTTCTCTCTCTCAACACAAAGATTATTTTGATGTTTTTAATTTGATTTGTGTTTTTAAATCCTTAATTTCTTTTTCAAGTCCTTTTTTTTCTGGGAAGTTCTTTATGTTTTTAATTTTGTTATTTAATTACAACTTGTAATGTGTTATTATTTGTGATTTAATTTTTATTTTTTTTATTTATGATTTCTTTCCTTAACACATTTGTTGTTTTTTTATTGTAAAAAAATCACCTTTAATCAAAGCTTATGTTTTGTAATTTTTTTAATTTAATCTTTATTTTTTTGGTTTTTTTCACTTTGTTAAAAAATTTTATGACCTGTAATTTATTTTTTATTTTGATTCCGAATCTCATTTTTCTAATTAATTTTTTTATGTTACATATTTTTTATGAGGATAATGTGATTCATCCATAATTTTTTTTTTTATATTTTATATAGATTGAACTTATTTTTAAAAATAAAAAACATTTATTTTTTAACAATATTTTTAATTTTTGTAGTCTTGTATATAATTTTTTTCTTTTGATTCTTTTCAATAAATTTTACATGCATGTCAATTTTAGTTATAAATTGATTCTTATCAATAAATTCATTAGAATAGCCAGGTGAATAACCATATTATAATGTTAAATATCCTGATTTATATTTATTTACTAGTTTTTATAATTTTTTTTTGGATATGGATAATAACTTTCTCTATGTTTATCTATACATGTGAATAATTACTAATTTATTTGATTAGATGCTTCCGTGGATTTTTCTATTTATATTCTGATTTTTTTTAAAAAATAACCTGCACACCTCAAGGTTTTTAGAAAAAAATTATGACCTGCTAAGTCAATTAGCTAGTTTATAACTAAATACTGCGGGGTTTGAGCTCCATGCCTCCCTGCCCACGTTCAATGCGAGATTTGCCCAGACTCGCGATGAGTTCGTTACCATTGACCCTGGTAATGCGATCCAGACGATTGCTCTCCGCTCTAATATCTCAAGTTCTTTTTATTTATTCCAACAGGCTGTACATAGCTAAGGCAGTATGCTTGGCAGGTTAGGTAGTATATAGGATAATATTTTTTATATCAAAATATATATTTTTTATTTTTAATACTAGCATGTTAAAATAATAATAAAATATTAATTTAAAGTTATTTTGTTTAAATTAAAAAATTAGAAAAATACGTTGAAATCATAGTCTCAAACAGTAAACGGTGCCTAACTATGCATGAATCGAATTGAACAAAATAATTAATTAAAGGAACTGTCATGGGATTTAAAGCAAACTTTATGTACCACGAAAAATCGGCAAGACTTTCTTATACACCGGTAATAAAAATCACGATGGCAACTAGGCACGGGGCGACGGGGGAGAGAGGAGGAGGAGGAGATCGAATCTCAGTTCTCATGAGCTGCAACGGAACCACAGTTTTCAATCGTGGAGATATCGAAACTGCAGTTCCCATGGTTTTCAGATAGTCTCCCATCTCCACATCCATTTGATATATACATCAATTGTACTGTCCAGCTGCATGCATGCATGCACCTTGAGTCCTGAATAAACCTCTATAGATATTCATACTTAACCAAGACGATTATTTTAAAACAAAAAAAAACTTTTGTTTTTAATACATTTTTGTAGTTATGATTTAAAAAAATAATTTTTAACTAAATTTTTAAGATGAAATTTCAAAAAATTATATAAAGTTTTAGTATATATTAATTAATCAAATATCTTTAAATCCATGATTGAAATAAAAAATAGATTCCACAATACTACAATACTTCTTAAAGGTTGATGACTTAAAGTATAATTTCCATGTATTCTCTAATCCAATTAACCCATCTCATAAATAAGCTACGTTGTTTAAAAATTCCATCTGGGCACCAAGTTTAGAATAAATGATATTATTTATTTATCTATATATTTATTCCTGAATGCTTACTTTTTTAAGATTATTCTAGTCCCATTTAAAAAAAAGGGAAAGAGGTGGCAGAGAGATTGATTTATGGCTGCAACAGGGTGTTTATGATACATGAGAGGTATAGGCTTGGTACTTAGCTACATAAATAAATAAGGTAGCATCCATAATTTCACTCTCTGTTACTGAAATTAAGGACAGCTGTACAGTGCTCATAATTTCATGGGTACCCAAACGGTAAAAAATCCGTAGAAAAAGTAAAAAGGGTAGCGGATGGCAGAAAAAGGGGAAATGCGCGGTACATAGCTAGCTGAGCAAAATAAAATAAAATAAAAATCAAGGGCCATTACGTGGAAAAAAAGAAACAAAAATAGGTCAATAATTGACAAAAAAAACACAAGAGGCGAAAACCAATCTAGAAGCGAAACCACCATGGATAAATGAGAGAGAGAGAGAGAGAGAGAGTTGTAAATCTGCATTTCTCATTCTACAAATACCACCAGGCACAGGCAACTTCAAAAACCTCTACCAAAGGTAGCGGTGACTCTTTCTTTTTCTCTTTTCTCTTTTCCTCCACGCGCATTTTAGAAGATAGTTCCAGCTATCGATTATTTATTTATCTATTGTGTAGTAATTTGATAATTTCTGTTTTAGAAGATAAGTAGAAATGGAATCGACGGAGTCGTCTTACGTCTCATCACCGGAGCAACCGCAGAAGAGATCTCCTCCACCGCCTGCATCGCCGCCTTCAGGTTTCTCTGATCTAATATGAGCGTTTTTCTGCTTTTTTTTTTTAAAAAAATATTTTTCCACACAATGAATAACGATAGCGGTTTTGTTATTGTATTTTTAGATTAGATTTTTGTGCTAGGATTGACTGCTACGAGGAGCTGGTTGTTTTATTTTTATGTTTGCTAAATTTGGATGTTTTTGACCTGAAATTGAAAACTTAACCCTGGATTTCTGAGAAGAGGAATTTTTAGTTTTAAGTTCTGTTTGGTTGGCGAGGAAGCTGTGGAAAATGAAGGAAAATTAATTTAAAGTCTAATTTCGACCTTGAAATTAATTTCCCTGCTTTCCGGTTCCTGCAGTTCTAATATTTGCGTTTTTTTTTTTTTCAGATTCAGAAGAGAAGCCGACTTATACCAGGTTTCTCGTGTCAAATGCGGCTGCTGGTTCTGTGATTGGAAAGGGTGGTGCAACAATTACTGATTTTCAGTCACAATCTGGAGCGAGAATTCAGTTGTCGAGAAATTATGAGTTTTTTCCGGGAACATCTGATAGGATAATTATGGTATCTGGAGGAATTGATGATGTGTTGAAGGCCTTGGAACTTATAATTTCTAAATTGCTCAGTGAGGTAGTTATTGTGACATAGTGTTGGTCTATATGATACGCTGTGTGTTTTCTGCTGTTAATTTGTTTTGTTGGTCAGATTCCCGCTGAAGATGGAGATGAAGCTGAACCAAGAATGAGAGTGAGATTGGTTGTTCCAAATAGTGCATGTGGTAGCATTATTGGGAAAGGAGGGTCCATTATAAAGTACGAAAACTTCCTTATATTCTTCTTACAATATATATTTAGGCGAGGGCTTGAAAAGTTAAAAAAAAGGAATTATATAATTTATTTTGTACCTGGAAATTTATTTTGGATGTGGTTAGTTAGATGTTGCCAACTGTCTCAAAGCAATGCACTAATGCTGGTCTGCAAGGAAGTGTATTTAACTTTATGAGAAACTGTAGCAACCCTCCTTGGTGTTCAAAGTTCCATCCCTGGAATGAAATACAATTTTTATATATCAATGTCTATTTCCTGGTACTAAGGAATCTGCAATCCCCTTTGTTTGAGGGCTGTGGCAAACTTATGGATGCATCCGTCCGTTACCAATAATTATGCATTGTGTTGATTTGGACATGGACCTCAGTTTATGCATTCTGATTCATGTGCGACACCATCTGAGCTACTTCCATTTCTTTTTTACTTGAATGTTGAATTCATAGTAACTCTCATGTAACTTTAATAATTCAATTTAGCTGGATGCATAAAGTGCATACATATTTATTATAAATGCATGAAATTTGATCCTTTATTTTGTTTTTCATCCTGTCTTTGCTGATTGTGATGCTGCTCTGTCAGGCTATGTTTGGGTCTTGTTCTTGTATTATGGCCATCTACAATTTTTCTTGTGAGACATAAAATGGGGAATTTTAATTTCTTATTTTGTTTCCTGTATGATTGTCTAGAAGTTTACCTTCAAATCAAAGAAGAGGGAGGAAGTGTACCATGCTGATATCTGCCTTTACTGCAGGTCATTTATTGAAGAGTCCCATGCTGGCATCAAGATTTCTCCTCTGGATACCAAATTTTTTGGATTGACTGATAGGCTGGTTACAGTAACAGGAACTCTAGAGGAGCAAATGCATGCCATTGATTTAATTTTGTCTAAGCTTACCGATGATCCTCATTACTCGCAGACCATGCATGCTCCATTTTCATATGCAGGTGTGACTATTGCCATTAACATCTTACTCAGCAATGTTCTCTTTTCATTGGAAGAAAAAGCTTCCAGTTTCTACCTTAACCTCCACATTTTTTTTTTCCTATCACGTTTTATTGGTTCTTTATGAATTCATAAACTTAGTTATCCCACTGATTAATGGCAATATCATGATGTAAAGCTCCTCCCTGCTTTAACCTGGGGAAAGATTTTGGAATGTTCTAAACTGTGCCAGGGTGACCATGGAAAAGATAATTAGTGTCAGGGGAGGGTTGATTTGGAGTTTGAGTTTGTTTTTTTGTTCAGATGCTTATTTTACGAGAAAGATTTGAATGTCCATTGATTTTTATTGTTATGACTTCAAAGCGCAATTGTATTCAAGTAGCTGTGCTTTGCTGATTATGCTGTGGTCTTTCACTAGTGCAAAGGGTTCTTTCTCCATAAGCATCTTTTAGGAAATTGGCGAGATTTAGGCAACTTCTTAGTCTTAACTCACCTACCAGACTCTAAAGGTACCACTGATGTCCAGTATTAGAGGTTTTTTTTTTTCAAATCAGGATCATGTGTTTCTTACCACATTCATCATTAAGGAAGTGTTGACTTTGTTTTTCTATCAATCTGACACTGTTAATTGGTTGCTATTTATTTTATCTTTGAAAAACTTCTGGTTGTTTGAGCAAAGGTTACATGGCATGGTTTCCTTGAGGTTTCTGAAAATTTGTTCTATTCAAACCTTTTCTTTTAAAATTTAATACCTTTTAAGATTCTTTTAACTTGAATAGGTGTTTTCTTCTCTGGTTTTGACGGTATTCAATATGCATTTGTGCTTCCTTATGTTGCTACAGCAGCGTACAATTCAATGAACCATGGGCCAAATGGGGCTGCAGTAAAGTTTCAGCATAACAAGGTTTATCCTATTCTATTCTATAATTCTCTAAGCTTTAACTGGGTATCCTGGTGTTAATGCAGTCTCCATAGTAAGAATTTGATAGTTACTACTTCTATTTTGGAATGCTAGAACAGATTTTTTCAGCTATGCTGGTTCACTTATGATTATTCTTTGCTAGCTGATCTTCTTGCATGTTCATGAAGTGAAATAAGCCTTTTCAGTTCAAGTTGGCCTTTCCTTTCATTGTCCTTAGGTTTGCCCACAACATTTGAGCTGCCTTGCTGAATATTTGCTGAGTTTTTATAAAGTTTAAGCGATTAGATATATTTTTCAGTAATCAAACACAGACATCCTGTCACACATCTTTGGCCTATTTAGTTAATACTCTATTTTTTTTTTCCTTTAAAGGCTGGCTCTACACATATAAGTCTGTCTGTGTGTCAACACATATCAGTGCTCATGTCCTTTATATATGTTTCTCTCAGGTTGTGTAAGGTTTACAGTTGGTAGTTTGATACCGATCCTAAATCGGGTATTGTAATATCCATCATAGATTATTTTTGTAGCTGATCCACCTCTTCACATTGGAATTCCATCATTAATATCTCTATATGTTTTGGTGCTGTTCTGAAAACAGTCATATGCTATAGGGATTGTTGAGTAAATTGATTGTGATTGATAGAAGCCTTCTGATGTTTTACAGGATGATATTACCAATTCTGTGATCATTGGTGTTGCTGATGAGCATATTGGATTGGTTGTTGGTCGTGGAGGAAGAAATATAATGGAAATTAGCCAGGTTTTTATACAACAAACGATCCATATATTCTTTGTGTTGCTTTCCTCCCTAATGCAGAGTACTCTGTTTTGGCAGACTAGTGGAGCCAGGCTAAAAATATCTGACAGAGGTGATTTCATGTCTGGAACAACTGATAGGTATGGGAATGGATTTTGAGTTAATGAAGTTACCCCTCAAAAGTGTGTTCTGAAGTGACAAGGGTTTCAATTCTGTTCTTTTCTGCATTATTCTGCAGGAAAATTACAATCACGGGATCACAGAGGGCCATCCGTGCTGCTGAGGACATGATAATGCAGAAGGTATCCTATGCTTCTGAGAGGGAGACAGATTAGCCATCGAAAATTCTGAATTATTCTCGTTGCAAATTTTTCGGTGGACCTTGCAATTTCTTTGTTTATTTGGTGTTCCCTGAATTTAGTAAGCAATTCAAAATCTGTGATGGAAGGAGGAAGAAGGAATGATTCTTCAGGTTTCTATAGGAAATCCTTCACAGGGTACAAATTCTGTTTCTGGAAACAGTTGTTGGATTAGGCTATTTTAGCTTGTCTGATTATTAGATTTACCCATGTTTATCTCCTTGATACAGTTGTAACTTTTAAATTATCACATGTTTTACGTCTGAGCTATGTTTTCAAAGGATACTTCGCTATAGTTAAAATGAAATTTGCTGAACCATTTCCTTGGACATTTCAATTTCTGCTACATCTCTTTGTTATGGATGGGCTTGAGCACTGGAACTTACTTTTTTTGGCAATATATTTAGTAGTGCAAGAATCTAAGCTTGTTTGAAGACTGTAAGAACTTGAATGCTGATACCAGACATGGTTGTCATTATTTATCACCTGTAAGACCTTTCTGATTCTGCAACGCTTTTTAGACTTTACTGATTCTAAGAATGACCATCGTTTGCAATACTATTAAGACAATCTAATTAGCTTTTTAGAATGTTTGTTGAACGGACCCGAGGTGGTCCTTTGGCTGTAAAGTTCATTTTGCAGCTTCTAATGGCATTTTGGCCGACTCTGGTGAAGGATCCTAAACCGTGACATTTTGGTAGAGAGAGGTAGCAGTTTCCAATACCGAAGATGACTGGACTTCATTAACCAGGTCAGATTTTTACGCAGGTTTTCTTTTTAGCAGCCTTGTATTGAGGCTGAATTTATCCCTTGTGACTTTTTTCTCTACTGCAATTGTAAGTCTCTACTGTCATGGTTTTTGGTCCACTGCATGCAAAGTCTCAACTATCAGTAGAGTTTTGGGAGGAAGTTTTCAATTTTCACTACTTCAAGCTCTGTTCTTTTACTTTCTTTTGAAGTCGATTTTTGTGATTAAATTCCTTCTGTATGAAACGATATATTCACATTTGATTCGGGGAGAGGGAGAGATTATCTATAAAAGAACTGTATTCTTTAATATATGGAATATGGAAAATGATTTTAGTAACGGTGGTCAACAGACATACATGCACTTTTGCAGTCGCTTCACCAACATGCATGGGTGAGCTCTTGCAATTTTATTTCAGCATACAAATGACTGATTGGATGGTGCTATCTAAACGAAAACGTAACCTCATGTTCACGGCAAACCATATCCCCCTTCGCCATATCCAGACCCATAACCCTCCCCATAACCTGATCCACTACCATAGCCTGAACCAGGACCAAATCCACCTCCTCCTCCGCCCACCCCACCACCACCACCACCACCACCACCACCACCACCACCTCCTTCTCCGCTACCCCCACCTTTGCCCCCACCACTTCCACTTCCATAGCCCGAACCACTTCCACTACCATAGCCTGAACCACTTCCTGACCCAGAGCCTCCACCTCCACCACCACCACCACCTCCTCCACCTCCTCCACCCCCTACCCCACCACCGGAACCATAGCCTGAGCCGCTACCAGACCCATAGCCTGAACCATACCCTTTTCCACCACTGCCTCCACCACCGCCACCACCTCTACCTCCTCCTCCTCCTCCTCCACTACCACCACCATATCCCTCACCACCCCCAGACCCGGAACCATGACCTGACCCAAGTCCTGATGCTGAACCGCTACCACCACCTCCTCCCTGTCCTCCACCTCCACCTCCACCTCCAGTTGCCTTTAGTATCCTAGCAGCAAAGGTGAGGTCTACAATAAGCAAGACCAAAAACGCAGCGCCTACCACCCTCAAAGCCATTTCCAAATGAAACTAACACAATATATCTATATGTTTGCGTGTCACTCGCTATATAAAATACCAGTATGCTTTGTGGACTGAAATGCTTGAGGTAGGAACCCTATATATAGGCATTGCCAAGGTTACCAGACACTGTTTTTGAAAAGTTTATTAAATTTCTAGTACCTTCTATCACTTGCTAGTCTTGATGATGATTGAAAGGAACGTGTGATTTAGGTGGTTGTTTAGTGGAGGGTGCTGGTGGTGGGTGTGGTGGTGGTGGTGTTGTGGACGTCTGTCTGTTTCAGTCTTCATGCAATGTTTGCATAGAATAAAAGATTTATCCCCACTTTTTGACATGAAGTGTCTTATAATATTGAACTTTGGAAATGGGACCAATGGCTTGCATCTCCCACTTTATTCTGTTCAAATTTGAACTCCACATTCAAATTTTAATACATGAAAATATCCATGCACTAACGGTCTTGTGGTGATTTATGCTAACAATTGTCTCCTTAAGCATCAATGCATCCACTAATACTAGCAATTTAAGCACAAAGATGTCTGTTTAACCTCTTCGAGTATATTCACAATGGTCTAAATTTGCACGACGAGCTGGGTTGTCCAGTCAATTTCTTATTGCTGGTGGACTTGGAATAGGACTCATCTTCGTTTCCCATATAAAAGAACTCTGGGCATCATTGAATATAAATAGATGTGTACTTGAAAAACATTTTCTGAATGCTGATTTATAATTTAAAACTTGGTGCCTGTTTTGATGCATGGAAGCACTATCCTTGCATTACTACAATGGAATGTTAGGCCATCTACATGGTTGATGTATATACACAGTAGTCTTCTATTCTTGCACAAATTGAATTTCAGTACCATGCATCCTAGGATTATCACCTCCTTTGATGCCATGTTTTATTAAGTTTCAGTGGCTTAATTGGCCATTAGTGGATATGTAATTCGGAATAATCTTTACTTTAATGTCTGTGCCTTGCATGACATCCTTCACTTATTTATTTATCTTCCTCGAGCAAAACATGGCATTGTCAAATGCCAGTAGTTTCCAATATTGGTGCCTCTATTGATGAAAGCACTATATATTCTATGCTATCATATTTTTTAGTATTCTTCTTTTGTTTTCCTATCCTCAATAGAATAAGCCACAAGTACAAAGTGTGATTAGCTCCTTCTAAGCTTTTACACGTATTCCAGCTGCCATTGAACTTCTCAATCGCATATTCTACGCTTCAGGATATCCTGAAAATCATAGGCCACAGACACCCACTAACTTCCCCACCAAAATTTCCCGGTCCCAAACTCTCCATGGAATGCCAAGTGTGGTCTCTGCCTTCTTTCTTTAGATCTACGCTTATACTGACAACTGGAACATTACTGTTTTCTACTTTGCCTAGGGTGCCCATCCGTATAGCATGCTTGCTTTCAATCATAGCAACCTAGCCATCATTTCCTCGACGAAAAAAGAAATGGGCTGTCATCAATTTTCTGAATTTCAAGTACAGTGAACGAATCACAACTTGTATTTTATACAATACACAGCTTGGTCAGGTCTGTGTGTAGGGCAACAATAGGTCTAAAGGTACTATCTATGTTCCTCTCAAATCTGCGATTAGATTTAAGAGGATGCTTGTTTAACACCATACTGACCAGGAGATAAATTGGTCAGGGAGAATTTTTGCGATGTGAAGGATGCCAGCTGGGAGAGAAGTGGAGGCCATTATTTTCTTATAAGTGGCAGCCATTATGTGCATGTGCTCTTCGATTAGCTTGTCAGTTCTTTTTTACCAACTCCATTAACGAATGTGATCAGAAGATTCGTCATGGATATACATGCTCTCATTAGTAATACTTGGTGTCATCAGCTATGATTTTCCCATTGATCAATAAAGGATCGACACAGAGAGGATAGCAATGTAGTTGTTAGATTTAAGATTCAATGACAGATTGTCGGGTTAATTATAGTTGATCAATGGGTCGGGATTTATCATTTTTGTTGAAAATTATGCTTTTAAAAAAAAATATTATTTTTTTTAGTTTTCATCCAGTTTGGTTTAGATTCAATTTATCCAGATAAATCAGGTTGTTAATTAACATGTTGAGTAACCTAAGTTTTATTTGATCAAAACTACTTCAAATTAAAACTTGACTCACGTCTTGGTTCATGAGTTTTATTAAGTCAACTTATCGAGCTAGACAAAGTTTAATAATTATAGAGGATAATAAGAGGCCGCAGTAGCTATCGTGGCTATAAGTTGCCTTTTTAAAATATTTTAGGGTATATTTAGGAGTATTATAAAAAATATTTTTTATTTATAAATATATTAAAATAATATTTTATTTTTATAACTTATATTTACTTTAGAACATCCAAATGATATGAAAAAAAAAAGTTTTTGAAACAAATTTTCTTTTCAAAATTTTAAAAACATGATTGTACCGTAATTTCAAAGGTTTGAAGCAACCGTGATTTCAGTCAAATTTATTTTATCTTCTGTCACTGCTACAGCATAAAAGTAAACACAACCAACAGTTTGTGAATTAATTTGTTTGATAGCTTGATCAAAAAACAAACTAGGGTTTATAAAAGCAAAGAGCTTTGCTTCATATTGTCAACTTGCTCTTGATAGCATCCAATATATATGTTCTATGGCATCTGCCGAGAAAGAGCTGGTATTGATTCTAGAACATTTAATATCACTTGAAAAAAGAAAATTCAGATTGACATAAATTTATCAGGACATACTTTTAAGGTTTCTTTTTGCGATAAACTTAATTTGGAAACATTAACCCTAGATTTTTTTGAAAGGAAGAGTAACTTAAGTTCCGCTTGGCTGATGAGAAAATGAAGGAAAATCAAATTTGAAGCTTTGAAAAAGTCTCAACAGTTCCCGTCCAAGTATGTGTTTTGATGATGCTCTAGAAAAGGAAAATGAGAGGCTTGAAGTGCAACGATTGCAAGCTAATTTGGACGCCAGATCAATGCAAAGTTGTTCATGTAGCACAAGCTGCAGTTGCAAATTATCTTCTGGATAAGAATTCAGCCATCAAAGAGTTCTTCGAAACTGGAGCCTGGGCGTTTAGATGCCACCGAAAAAAATCTTTGAGGTTAGATTTTTGTGAACTCACGTGTAAGGAGTTCAAACTGACCGGTTGAATTTGGTTCTACATTTTTAAAATTGAATAAATCTAATTATTTAATCTTTTAATAAAATTTGATTTCCTGTATTGTGGGTCTCTCTAGCCTATATATAATGAGTTTTTTTAAAACTAAAACCAAACCAAACAAAAGAATTAAAAATTTCTAACTAGTTTTTTTTGGTTTAATATATATCTATGATCAGTATTTTATTCATTATTAATTTTATATCTGTTTTTCTCAACTATTTTAGTTATATTTCATCAATCATGCATTTTCTTTAATTTAAATCACTCCTGGCGAATTTGCAGTCATGGAATTTTCAGCAGCCTTGTATTGAGGCTCGCTGATTCCCCCTGCTGGCATATTTTTTAACTCCTGCAAAAGGTCTTGACTGTCGGGGAGGAATTCTTTTCTTTTATAACCCTTGTATCGTGATAGGAGTCTGTTTTTATGAATCATTGTATTTATTTATTCAAACCGGGGAGGAGGGAGAATGCTAGAATCTGAGAATAAATATATAGTTCTTGACTCTACTATTACATGCAGACTACAAGCCACACACATGCACGCAACTAGCAGCCGCTAGCCAGCATGCTTGATACTAGTACATGAAAATATATGTATATGCATGGGTAATGCTACCGCAATTTATTTAACATACAAATGACCTCATGTTCATGGCAAACCATAATCAATATCCCCTCCATACCCTGATCCATACCCTGACCCACTACCATAGCCAGAACCAAAGCCGGATGCTCCAGCTCCTCCACCACCACCACCACTTCCTCCTCCTCCTCCACCACCATTGCCACTTCCATATCCTGACCCACTACCATAGCCAGAACCGAAGCCGGATGCTCCTCCTCCTTCACCACCACCACCACCACCACCACTTCCTCCTCCTCCTCCTCCACCCTTACCACCACCGTTGCCACTTCCATATCCTGACCCGCCTCCACGTCCATAGCCTGATCCACTTCCTGATCCAGTGCCCCCACCTCCACCTCCACCTCCTCCACCACCACCTCCTCCTAAACCAATGCCGGAGCCATAGCCTGAGCCACTGCCAGATCCATAGCCAGAACCATATCCGCTACCTGACCCCGTACCACCGCCTCCACCCCCACCCCCACCCCCACCTCCTCCTCCTCCAAGACCACCACCATATCCCTCACCACCACCAGACCCGTACCCTGAGCCATGACCGGAACCTGATCCAAGTCCTGATGCCGAACCACCACCGCCGCCCCTCCCTCCTCCACCTCCTCCACCCCAACCACCTCCTTTACCTATTGCCTTGGGTGACCTAGCAGCAAAAGTGAGGTCTAGAATAAATAAGATCAAGAATGCAGCTCCTATCACTCTTGAGCTTGCCATTTCCGAACTGCACAACTCAATGTAGCTAGTGAAGAAATCACTGTGGTTCTGTTTTTGTCACTCACTATATAGAAACCGATCGATGCTTCTTGACTGAGAATGCTTAAGGTGGTAACCCTATATATAGAGGCATTGTAAAGGTGATGATAGAAAGGAATGTATGTTTTGGGTTTTTGTTAGTGGTGGTTGTTGTTGGTGGCCTGGTGGGGGTGACCGTGATGTGGTGGACTGTCTGTCTGTGCCTTCATGCAGTATCTACCCAGAATAAAAGCTTTATCTCCACTTTTGACTTGAGTTGTCTTAAAAGATACAAATTTGGAACTGGGACCAGTGGCATGCATTTCCCACTTCGTCATTCTGTTCATATTTGAACCCTACTTTGAAGGCATGGAATTTACAGACACTAGCACTTGTTTGGTGATTATGTTTACACTTGTCTCCTTGAGCATAAGTTTATCAACTAACAACGGAGAGATTTATGCACACAGATGTCTGTTAATTAATCGTCCTTCTATTTACATCTCACACTGGGTTTTGCAGCGTTTTTTTTTTTTATATATATATAGTTGTTAGATAGCATTGCTAATTTTTCTTCTCTCCCGTTTAGGAGAACACTTCTCATAATTTATTATGAATGCTAAGGTAATGGGACTTGAGGGATTCATCTGGATTGATTTGACTATTCTGAATAGAAAAAGGTCAACACAATTTTAATTTAAAAAAACATAGTTTTCTCGCTAACTGGACTCGGATCCATCAAGGCTGGGTCGGGTGAGAATCAGAACACCGACAAAGGGTTACGGAATGCTGGTGAATAATCTTAAGCTTTGGTAATGGTGCCTGCTCTGTCACATGAAAACTTCATCTTCGTGTCTCTGCTTATGGAATGTGAATTACTCGTGTACACACACACACACACATGGATGGTTGATTGTTAACCTTCAATTCTTGCGCAATTACTAGTTCCATGCATTTACAGATGAGCATCACTACCATTAATGTCATGTCAAATTTATTTTAATAATACACCGTAAATGCATTGATCCAATGGTTGTGCCTTGCAGTACGTATGCATACCCTTTTTTTCCACGATTTTTCTTGAACCTCAGTGGCTCTTCTAGTCTCGAGAGCACTGTCGGTGCCAGGGGCGGAACCAGGGGAGGCGGGCAGGGCCCGGCCCCTGCAAAATATTTTAAATTTTTAGTATTTAAATACAAGATAATATAATATATAGTTTTTTTAAATAAATAACTTTTCTTATAATGAATTATATCTTGAATTTTAGCCCTTCCAACCTCTGATCGGTGTCATCAAATTTCTCAGCGTTCTCCGTGTGTTTCCCTATCCAATAAAATAAGCCCTAACTTTAGGCAGGGAGAACATCTCGTCAGCCTACCGGCTACCAGCAAGAAGTTTCTATTGTACTGTCCCACCCTATATTCTCTCCATGGAGAGTTAGTGCGGTGTCTGTCATCTTTCTTATAGACGCTTACTCTGACATCTGGCACCTCACTTCCTTCTACTTTGCCTTGGATGGACATCTGCGGAGCTTGCTCGCATTCAATCACAGGAGCCTAGGCATCTTATCATTGACCAGAATAGAAAGGGACTTCTGCAATTGCTGACTTCAAGTGTGAAAGAGTCACTACATTGTGCCGTACACAACGCGGTGTGATTTGTTATTTATTACGATATTGATTGACATCAACAAACATTAAGGTCGTGTCATATGTTTCTGCAATGACAGATTGGATAGATCTGGATTTGTGTGGTAAGATTTAGGTGGTTGAAGTTTGGACTCTGAAGGATGGCCGGCCGAGCTGGAAGAAGTGGAAGGCATCATAATAACAAGACTGACCATCGTTAATGGCACCCACTACGTGCATGTTCTTGATTAGTCAGTCAATCATATTTCTCAAACTCCAATACTGAAAGTGATCAAAATAACTCTCTTCATTAAACCAGCACAATTGCAGTGAAAGTTATAACAGTCACTCATACCACGACTCGATTAATTAACATCCGGGTGGGTGATTATGGATTCTTCTGGATTAATCCAAAAATGTGTAATTTTAAGATTTTTTTTAAATTAAAACAAATTTGTTTTATCTATTAAATAGTTGAGCTTTGATAGTATTATAGGTTAACCTCTTAGATCCAACCAGTAAATTCCAACCTGATTTAATCTGAAATATAGTTTGGATTGGACTCACAATTATTAAGGTGATTCTAATTTAAAAACATTTTTTTTTCTTTCCCAAATGATGTGATCTTATATAAATGAAAAGTTTATTCTTTGGGTATATTCAGGTTCCTAATGTCACAATACTCCTCTAGAAGAATGGCATAATTAATGTGGTTAGGATATGATTTCCAAAAAGACACGTCTGATGTTGGACGTGCAAGATTAACGTAAACATATTTGATGAATAATTAATTTAATCTCTATCTAGAAGACATTACATTCAGAAACCATATAAAGCAAGGGTGTGTAAAGAACACATGTTGCCCACCCCCGTTAACTTAAAAATTAAACAAGAGCCTGGGACCTTTCTTTGCGTGGCTTTCTAGATTTACATCGTCTGGATTCTTATATATAAAATTTTTTTACTATTACAGTCCTGCATGAAATGTTTTACCTTTTATTTTATTTAATAAAATTTTTTATACATGTTGATGTTGATTTTTATTGTAAATTAATTTTAATAAATAAATTTATAAAAAATAATCAAATAAATGACTCATGTTGTGATATTAATTTTTTTTAAATTCATTATCTTTTAATTTATTTTTCTTTTAATTTTAACTCTCATTCTCCTATTGTTATTGTTTTTTTATATATTATTTTTTAATTTATTTTTCTTTTCAAATCACCCCTTAATGTTTTGTTTTCTATAAATTGAGTTTCATAAAAATTATGTATAGCATTTTTTATTTGATAATTTGAGTACATTGTTTTAAAATTTAATAAAGGTTGAAATTTTTTTTACATTGTTGTTCGACATTTTTTTAAAAGATTTTTTATTTTTTTAAAATTTTTTTATTAAATTATCCTGATTTCATGATTTAAAATATAAATTTATAAAATTAATCTAGATTAACTCGTTTTTTAATATCCGGATTACGTGTTTATTGTGATGGTTTTGATTGGTTTACACCAATTTAGTTTTTTAAATTTTATTTTGTCATTTCATGTTTAATTGACTAAAAATTAAACCATTTTATATTTTTACTCTTAGATAAAGTTTTTTTTTCCTTCATGTTATTATGGTGTCTTTTATATATATATATATTCTTGTTTGTTATTGTTATTTTTTTTTAATATGATTCAAATAAAACACGTTTATTTATTTGGTGAGGACTATAACCCGGTAACAACTAAAGTGCGTCGGAATATATATAATGCACCGACCCTTACAGGTTTCCCATCCTGCAATCAGGATATCAGGGCATGTTTCTGTGATCAATTAATGATCACTTACCATTATCATAGGTCAGAACCACTTATAAATTATGAACAAACATGGAAAAAATAAAAGAGAGAAGAAAAAAATAGTCATGTGATCATCATATTTATCACAAAAATAAAATGAAGCTGTCTAGTAAGGGAAAAAAAAAATTCAGTTCTCATAAGTGATTTATGGACCACATGGATCCTATAAGGGTCCGTCGATCAAGACAAAATGGAAATGAACTCTGTTTGGTTTGGCATGGATTGGTTTCAGCTAAAGATTCTAGCAGCCACCCAGTTTAAGAATAAGAATAGTAATATTAAAATATGATCAAGAAATTCCACTAAATCCACTCTCCTCACCATCTCGTGAAGGAGTCGAACCCCTGGTTTGACGTTGCTCATTGTTGTTACGAGATTTAGTAATTATTTTTGAATCCCCACTCCCTCTGGGGCTGGGGCTTTAGATCTTGATCTTGAAGCTGACCCCTCAACAGAGGCATCTTTCGGCTTCTTCCTCCGAGATTTCTTCGTTATGTCAGGTAAATTTGAGGATGACTCGCTTTCTTCACTGGTATCCTCATGATTCCGACTTGTTCTAGTACCATCCAATTATTCGGTGTCATTTCGTGAAGACCGCTTTAGTTTTATCTGATTTTTCCCTGGTTGGAGATTCAGCTGATGATCGCTGAGAGTTGTATTTTCTTTCAATTTCAACTAGAGTGCTACAAAACGAACACAACAGAGAACTCTGCAGATCTGGGCAATCTCAAAATAGTTAAAGCCAGAAATAATAGTCATGATACTGATTTTCCATGTCTGACAGATTCAGCCGTTGAGAGTCTTATCTTTTCCAGTAGACAGGATAGATTTGCGTTCTCTTAATCTGTGATTGACGTGCTGTGTTCAACGTGGAAGATAAAATATTTCTCAGAGTTTTTAACAAACTACTATGAGCCCCCTGCCTATTCTCTTTATCATTTCCACCAATCGTCCTTCTTTCTTTTCCGCCTACTCTCCCCCATTAACTCAACTCCATCTTCAGTTTCTAAATTATTCTATGTTTCAATCCTTGTTGCATATTTCACGTGATTTTGCACGGCCATTTTCTAGAGGCACAAAGTTAAACCCCAATGATTCAGGCCTGGGATGCTAAAACTAAGGATATGTTAATATGCAGTGTATATCTATAAAACTAATTGCTTATTTCTCTAGTTTAGATGATCTTGTAAGCCCCATTCAATGCTAACAAAACCCCTCCTCCCTGTTCACAGTGCAGTCGGGATCCTCGTGTTGACAACTTCCGTAAAATTTTAGTCCAGCTAGACTTGTGATGCAAAGCTTTTGAATAATGGCAGGGAACAAATGTTTCGAGCTCAAAATCAAAACCCTGCCCTGAAAATACAAAAAACGAAAAGGGTTAGGACTCGATATTTCGTTGCCTTCAAAGACTGTTAGTTGGAGGTAGCAACACATCGAACGATTGAAAAGTTAGTGTTCCTGAAGAAAATCCAGCATGAAAAAATGACGGACTGGACTGCAGCTTCCTATGCGGGCTAGCTAGACTATGTGTCCAGCTAGCTCAAGGCTCGGCAGTGCTGGGTCTATCATTTTGGACCACTCTGCTGAGGCCTGGTTGAACCGGCCTTTATAGCTTCTGGGCCATGACTTCTATGTTGCCTCGATTGTGTGCTGGCATGGCAGGGATGGAAGGTCACACAAACACAAAGTTGTCGAACCCAGCTCAAGATTTAACCCGGTTCAAGATTCAGATTACTGGATCTGGTTGATAACAATACTTGCAACGACTTTCCGTTAGATTCTTCTAAAATAACTTATAGGTTGTCCTTGGCTAGCTCCGAGGTCAGGTCCTAAAGAGTTTTTTTTATCTTTGCAGTGATGACTTTGATTCCATATATATATATATATATATTTGTTATTAGTTAACGCTAATCTTTTCACTACATAATTATTGGTTGTGAGCTATATAGTTGATGCACGTGGATTTACAGGGAGGTGATATATTTCTTAGTTATTATTATTGGTTTCAAAATATATTTTTATTTATGGTGTTTTTAATTTTTTCCTTGTTTGATTTTGGAAATCAAATATTAATATTATTAATTTTAGTTTTTTTCTATTTTGTTTGGCACCTTCATTGTTTTCCCTTTATTTCATGTCTTAGTTTGTTTATGTTGATTTTTGAGCTTATTTAATGAGTTAGTTATTTATTCAATAATAAAAAAATGCATTAAGGTTTTGTGTTGACAAATTTAATTTTGTTACTTTAGAAAATTAAATTTTGAGATTGATAATTTTATTTTTTTCTATTTTTTTCCAGGATTTTTATTTTAAAGTTTTATAGGTTGTTTTTTGAAATAAAAAGATATGAAACTTTTAGAAAGAAAAACCAAATCAAATTTATTTATTGAGCAATAAAAGTTCGAATTGAGGTTCCAGGTTATAATCCCATTGACTTTGATTCTGTATTTCTAACCTATTATCTTAATATATTGTTTATATTTGCGTTAATAATTCTATCCACAATTAAAAAAAAAGGTTTTTAAAATTCTTGATACAAATGATTTATGAGTATAAATTCTTAATTTTTTTTTGAATTAAATTATTTTTTCATATTTGTTAATGAATTATGAATTCGTTCAAATAACCTGTTCATGTAAAAAAATGTTCCATTTCGTCCCTATCTCGAAGAACCGAATGGTCGTTTGAAAATGAAAAGGACGTAAGTGAAATAAATAATTGATTAAGGGCTTAATGTATATTTAAATTATAGCTTCGGGATAAAATTTGATTCTTCTTTCTTATTTTCCTTTACACATACGGACAGCAAGTACTGCAGTAGACTATAAAAACCCATCAGACAACTTTTAGATTCCTACGGTCTGCTATTTTCACAGTCTCTCCCAACCACAGCAAGCGATATCTCCGCTTGTCTGTTCGATTCTTCATTTCATCACTCGAAGAATCAACACCATCCAATCTCTGATCAGATCCAAAATATTTCTCGACCTGATCCACCAACGCCCCTGATTTCCTCGTCAATTTCAATCCAATTCAGGTACATTTCCCTTCTTAATCCTGGATCTGTTGCCTTGTATCTCAATCTGATAAGATGTCTTTCTTGTTAACGCTAAATAGTCAATTCATTAGGCTGATGGATTTAATTGTTTAAGGTTTCACAAGTGATGAATTTCAGTAACCTTGAACAGTTTTCTATAGGAACAGAGGAGTTTAAGAAGGAAATGGACGTGGCCAATTGGTTTTCGCAATTGCCTTATGAACAGTGGGTCCCAATCCCTGTATCCGGCACACGACCTTCAGCTCGGTACAAGGTGATGTTTATTACTATTACAGAAACCTAGTAATCAATTATTGTTATTATAGTTGTATCGATTAATGAATGCATAATTTTCTTAATGGCAATGTGACGTGCTGTTGTCAATTTTTAGCATGCTGCAGGAGTTGCTGACGAGAAATTGTACATTGCGGGTGGGAGTCGTACTGGTCGGTATCTACCTGATATTCAGGTATACGATATTGCCGGTTTTGTGCTTGTTGTGTATCGACGTGGGTTGTGTGTTTTCTTGATCTTGGACTGGATGTTTTTGCAGGTTTTTGATTTTAGAGGTTCGGTGTGGTCTAGTTTGAAACTTAAAAGTGAGGCGGATGGTGGAAAAAGTGAAGAGAATGGCGCACAGGAAGTTCTTCCGGCCACTTCAGATCATAGTATGGTAAGATTTTGTATGCAGTAATGCAGTGTTTTGACATGATTTGTGTTGTGCATTGAGACAGTTTATTGATCTTTGTGTCAGGTTAAGTGGGGGAACAAACTTCTTCTCCTTGGGGGGCATTCGAAGACAACTTCTGATAGCATGATAGGTTTGTTTCTTTACAATATTTTTCAAGAGATGGGCTTAGATGTTTTTCTAAATTAGTTGGCGATGCTCGCAGATGTATATTGAGAAGAATCTTTTCCCTGTCATTGATTTCTTGCAGTGAGGTTCATTGATCTGGAAACACATGCCTGTGGTTTTATTGAGACTTCAGGAAATGCTCCGGTAACTGACTTTATTAATGGCTTGTTTTTTTTATATATATCTGTCCTGGGCGTGTTCATCGAGTTCATGTTTTCCTCTATGATATGTTTTGAAGTTGTTATGTACTCTACAAGGAGGCAAAATGCACTTTTGTTTATGGAAATTTGGTTGGTTATTTCTTGATTGTATTTCAGGTAGCCCGTGGGGGGCATTCTGTTACACTGGTTGGTTCTAGACTGATAATTTTTGGTGGAGAAGATAGGAACAGGAGATTGCTGAATGATGTGTATGCCCTTGACTTGGAAACAATGACTTGGGATATGGTAGTGGCGAGGTAAGTGTCTGTTTAACTTTTAGATCCAGCAGCTTGCAACTTTTCAGAAGTCTTCTGCATCATTTTCTTGTGTCTTGACAGGCAGACAGCTCCAGCTCCCAGATTTGATCACACAGCTGCAGTAAACAGGGAACGCTACCTTCTAATCTTTGGTGGCTGTTCTCATTCAATCTTCTTCAATGATCTTCATGTACTTGACTTACAAACTGTAAGTGTTGCTGTTTATTTATCTTTTGGGATGAGAGGTAGGTTATGGATGTGGGGCTTGATTGAATTGACGTGTATAATGTGAGGTAAATGTTACCATGTTCAATTTATTTATTGAGAAATGAATTACTAGAAACTCAATGCATATGTTTAATATGTGTCAAGAAGTGGATTGCTAAGGCATCAGGATAAGATACACAGCATACCAGTGTATTCTATAAATGATAATAGTTCTTGATGGAATTATTAGTCCATGAGACACTTGTAAAAAAGAAGAAGCATGCTATGGGTGTTGACATTGGCTTGCATATTCAGTGATAATATTCCAGTGGCTGCTTCTAGACTAACCAAGACATGCTTATTTTTTTATTTTATTGCATGGGATTTTAATGTAATAAGAAAATTATGTTGACTGAGCAGCAGTTACTGCTCTGGTATATCAATATTTGGAATATAT
The DNA here is from genome assembly GCA_015708895.1 of Populus ilicifolia. NCBI lineage: Eukaryota > Viridiplantae > Streptophyta > Magnoliopsida > Malpighiales > Salicaceae > Populus > Populus ilicifolia. The sequence continues at coordinate 858,159 of SRLM01000025.1, forward strand.
ACAGATTTTGCATTCCCCAGATTCCATAGATGCAGACATCTGTCTCCTTTTAACAATGACAAGATCTTCTCTTATCATAGATGGAGTGGTCCCAGCCTGAAGTTCAAGGTGATTTGGTCACTCCTAGGGCTGGTCATGCTGGTGTAACCATTGGTGAGAACTGGTATGTTGTTGGTGGTGGAGATAACAAAAATGGTATGCTGTAACATTTCTTTGTTTAATTGTATTCCTAGCATTGGACGCGCTCACCACTATTCTCTAAAATTGTTACCTCTAATTGGTTATGATGCACAGGTTGCCCAGAAACACTTGTGTTAAATATGTCTAAGCTAGCTTGGTCAGCATTGACAAGTGTAAAGGAAAGAGATCCACTTGCTAGTGAGGTCAGTACTTTGTGCCTTTCTCAAGTTTTTAATCTGAGCCATCCGTTTTATTTAGGAAAATTTTTGGACCAGAAGCAAAACATTGTTAGTACATCTTCATTTTTCAGGAAAGCTGGATAATGGATAGCAATTTCATAGGTCAAAGATTAATAATTTGAAAAGGACTGAAAACAATCAAAATCAGTTTAAAGACATGGGGTGTATCATTCTGGATTTCATTTAAATTATATGGCTATAAGCTAACCATCAATTTGAAGAAGTCGAAGAAACTCCCAGTTTCAGACATCACTTCACTGATTGTAGGTTTTAGACTCCATAATGATCCGTTTATGGATTCCATGCCTGTACATTTGATTTTGATGGTAATTTTAACTCGTGTAGAAAATTCATAGTTGTTGGGGAAACACAAAAAATCTGGTGGATTATAACTAAAATGATGACTGAACTTGTATGCTAATTATGTGTCCAAGATAGCTCAGTCAACTTTAATGTGTTGATCTAGCTTAGTTGTGGTTGAATTGATGTAGTAGTTACTTCTATGCTTGCAAAATTTCTAAATATAATTTCAAAAGCAGGGACTTAGTGTTTGCTCAGCATTAATCAATGGAGAGAGGCATTTGGTTGCCTTTGGTGGCTATAATGGGAAATACAATAACGAGGTATGTGCTATGGTAAAATTGGCGCTGGTTATGGTGCCTATATGCACCATCTTTCTCACTATAACCTGATTTCCTTGATTGACCTGTATTTTCCAGGTTTTTGTTATGAGACTTAAACCAAGTGATGCATCACGTCCAAAGATTTTTCAGTCACCAGCAGCAGCAGCAGCTGCAGCTTCTGTTACTGCTGCATACGCTTTAGCCAAATCTGAAAAGTTAGATTTCTCCAGCTTAAATCTGAACTCTAATGGAGTTGGAAACAATCCTTCTGAACTAGATTTAGCATTTGAAATTAATGCACTTAAAGAAGAGAAAAAGGTGCTGGAATCGTCCCTCACCGAAGTCAGAGCAGAAAATTCTAGGCTTACAGAAAAGGTTGATGAAGTTAATGGCACTCATGCAGAACTGTCCAAGGTATGTTCTTGATGATTATTTTCTTGTACTAGGGAACACATTCTTTCATTAAGTGGGAATATATAGTTTTAGTAACAATTTCTCTTTGGCTTCTTTCTTTCTTTCCGTTTCTTTTCTTTTTTTGAAGGAACTCCATTCTGTTCAAGGTCAACTAGCTGCTGAGAGATCAAGATGCTTGAAACTTGAGGTGCTCCCCTCTCTTTCATCTTGTTCCTGCTATCCCTTTTTTTCTCCCTCTGCTAATCTTTTTATGTCATCTCTTGGTGATCTGACCGATTTATTGCGTGGACCTTGATTTCCTTTTCCGGAATCTGGTTTACTGTGGTTAATTGTAATTTCCAGGCTCAAATTGCTGAGTTACAGAAGATACTGGAATCATTGCAGTCCATAGAGAATGAAGCACAACTACTTCGAAGACAGAAATCTGCACTGGAGCAGGAGATAGAGCGTAGTGCAGCTCAAAGACAAGGTTCTGGAGGTGTCTGGCGCTGGATAGCTGGCTAAACTAGCAAATCATCGAACTGTTCAAGGCCAAAGCCTCAAAATTGTGCCAGAACTTTAGCAGCCATGGCCGTCTCAAGCTAATACAAATAGCCTCTGTGTATTTGGCCAATGCGTGCTAATCCTCGGCCACTGTTAGAGTTTTTTTGGGAGGTTTAAGTTAGAAACGGGTACAAGATATATAGTCTGTGCAGTCGCACTGTTGTTTTCTATGAAACGGGTAATTGCTTGATTTTTTCCCCATCCCACACGACACTTGTTTTATTTGTTTCTGTAGAATTGAATTACTCTCTCCTAGTACATTACAAATTTCATTGGATATCATATAATAAACAAATATTTTTTATTTTATGGAGAACAATATCATATAATTCTTTGGAAGGGAATTGATTCTTGTGATGCCTTTCTAAAACCAACGTGTTACTTGTTTCCCTTTCCGGTGGCAAGCAGTTCCATGTAATACTGCATGACTTTTCTCTGCAGGATGATTATGGTAGAGCATTAAAAGTTTTTTTTTTTTTTTTTTTTACATATATCAAAATAATATTTTTATTTTATTTTTGACATTAATACAAGATCTGAAAACAAAAATAAATTATTTGAAGTAAGAAAAAAAATTAAATTTTTTCAAAAATGTTTTTGAAATGCAAAAATAAACATCTCCATAAAACATCATAAGGCATCCGTAAAATTTAACCCACAGCATCCATTCTTCTTCTAGATCTGACGTTGTTATTGAGAATCACAAGTAGCCTGGTTATATCCGTCCAATCTCCTCAGGGTGGGAAATGGCTACGATCTTTACATTACGAGTTCTACTTGAACAACAAAAGATGACGAAGGTAAGAGACTCTAGGTTTCGAAAGCATTTTATTTCATCATCAGGTATCATCGCTCTGTTCTACGTTATCATACATAGATATGCAATTATCCAAAGCTCACAGTACAGAACCGGGAAAAAAAAATCAAGTTTGAATAACTATTTTCTTCCATTGATCTTTATCTGAGGTGTTTATGCTCTCTCTGTCAAGTCCTTTCCGCCTGAGTTCCACTGCTCCACCATTTCCTGGCCTGGTATCAGGTTGAAAACGCAGGAAAGTTACAATTTTGAGATAACTTGTTGGCTGTGGGAAACAAGCTCCTTCCTCAAGATTTTGCCCGCAGCAGACTTTGGAATGGCGCTGATGAAACCCACTCTTCGTACTTTCTTGTATGGGGCTACCTAAGATTTTCATATAACAGGATCAGAAGAAATAAATCTTAAGAGTCTGCTTGAAGTAAGAAGGGAGAAGCTATTAGATCAACCTGATTAGCAACAAATTGAATGACTTGTTCTTCTGTGAGTTCGGAACCAGCTGTTCTCACCACATATGCCATTGGTATCTGTCCAGCTTCTTCATCTTCAACACTGCAAAATATGTGTTAATAAATACTGATAGATCAAAGAGAGAAAGAGAGAGACACTGAAAGACAACTTACGGTACAACTGCAGCATCAAGTACTTGGGGATGACCCAGAAGAATAGCTTCCAATTCCGCCGGAGCCACCTGCATTTAGCACCAGACAGTTTTGGTTAAAAGAACCACCAAACTTGACAAAGAAAGGAGCTCGATTCTGGATCATTCGAAGAGCTAAGCTTTTAGCAAAAACATGATGAGCAGAACCGGTGAAAGAGTATTCTGAAATACCTGATACCCCTTGTGCTTGATCAGCTCCTTAATCCGATCAACAATGTGAAGAAATCCATCTTCATCAAAATAACCCATATCACCAGTTTTCAGCCAACCATCAGGATCAAATGTTGCAGCAGTAGCAGCCTCATTTCCCAGGTACCCTTTCATTATAGTAGGACTCTTCAACCACAGCTCTCCTTTTCTACCAGGTGGCAAAGCTGATCCCGTTTCAGTATCTACAATCTTAGCACTGAAAGTTGGCACGAGCCTTCCACAAGAAGCTGGATGTGCCTTAGCCTGCTCATCAGAGATGAAAAAGGTTGTTGCACCACTGCTTTCTGTTAGCCCATAACCTTGCCTTAGCTCTACCCACGGAAACCTTTGCCTAAACTCGTCAGACAGTTCCTTACTCAATGGGGCAGCCCCAGATCCCACCCTTCTTAAAGATGACAAGTCACACTCGACTTTGTTAGCATGTTTCACTAGCCCAAGTATCACTGGAGGCACTGCAGGTATGTTATTAATTTTGTAAGCTTGAACAGCATCAAGCATTGCTTGAAAATCAAATCTTTGCATTAACACAGTAGTAATTCCGGCACAGAATAATCCTAACCCGAAAAACGCAAGGCCGTAGATGTGAAATATTGGGACGAAGCACAAGAATATGTCATTTTGTGATGAACTTGCATAGACTGACCATTTCAGGAGGGTCATGATGGCCACGAAGTTTGAATGTGTTAATATCACACCTTTGCTTGTGCCAGTAGTACCTGAAGAGTATAGTATAGCTGCAGTGTCTGATTGAGTTATCCTGACCTGTGGCAACTCAAGCGGACCGCTACATTCAATTAGTTCTTTGACAGATAGTGCATCGTCATTTGACTCTCGAGTTGTAACTAGTGTAGGCACTCCATTTTCAACCAACTTATGCAACTCCTCTGGTGCTGAAATGACAAGTTTAGCACCCGTGTCCCGCATTTGTTTCAAAATTTCTGATACTGTGTTAGCTGGGTTAGCAGGACTAAGAATTGCTCCAATGGAAAATACAGCTAGACATATTGTCTGGTACAAGATTGAGTTTGGTGACAGAAGAAACACCACATCACCTTTTCGGACTCCAAGACCATTGTACAAGCCTGATGCAAGGGCATGGATGGATCGATGAAGCTGAGCATAGGTGACTTGCTGGTTGGTAGCCAAATCAACAAGTGCAACTTTAGTCTCAGCATGATCAGGATGGGGGAACTGGGATAGCACATAACTGGTCGTGTCTAGGTCATGTCTAGTGGGGATTTGGAGATTTTCTCCAAGTTGATGTAACGAGTGATAAATTCCGGTTTTTGGATCGAAACCACTCTTGGATTGAGCATCGTCAGCTTCCTTCTTGGTGATGATACTAGTCCACAATTCTTCAGCAGGCATCTTGATGAAATTTGGAAAGCTATTGAAAATGTCCTGGACCATCTGCTGCATTATGTCTATATAAGCAATTGCTACTTGGAACCAATGCAGGTCACCGCGTCTGAACTCAGATAATTAACATTGGTAAATACATTGACGATTGGCGTATTAGCTGTCAAGGAAGATACAATCAGGTATCATGGTATCTTGAAAGTCGAACATTCGTGTTTACGTGGCTGATAAAAGAGACATCGAATAATCTATCTTTAGCATATACCATAAAACTTTGTGTTGCCCATAAAGGTTCATATATTGCTGCCGCCTAGTATACAAGCTAGCTTCGATGAAAACACACCAATCAATATCACCAAACCCCATGGCTATTGACCAGGTCTTGAAAAATTCTTTCGTCCTCTTATTTTCCCAAGTGGGGGTTTGACACATGAACCTCTGGTTTCTGCACCTCAATAGATTATTGAAAAACTCATAAAGAGACTTGGGCTTTGGCTTTTCAACCTTGTCTGACATCATGAACCCATGCGAGCAGGCTATGTCATCTCTGCATACTTCTCGCAGCTGGGCTTCAATTCCATTATTAGATGATATGGAGTTTTGTACAAACATCAAGAACTTAGCAAGAGCTTCTCCTTAAGTTATGCTACATCCATGGAAAATTTATAGTTTTTACTGTTTAGTAGTAATTAATAATATCTGAGATTCACTTAAAAAAAAGAGACACCAGTTCCTCCCTGCACTCGTACCACACTAACAAAAACTACCTAATAAACCGAATCAACATTGTTTCACCTTTATCATATGCCTTGCCTGCCCAAAAAAGTTGGACCAACCTTCCTTCCTCTCTCTCTCTCTCTGTGTTTCGGACAGAATGTTGATCAAAACTAAAAAGACAGAGAAAAAAGAAGACAAACTTTATCATGTTTAGTTGGCAGTTTATACTTGTTTTGCCAATACATTAACTCATAATTTTCAGTGGAACACACCGTAATTACTCATAAGCTGTTGGGACAATGGATGCTAACATGTAACACACCAAAAATAGGAAGGTAAAACGAACAATATCAAGAAACATTAACTGGATTGTCTCCAGAAACCTCATAACTCACATGAAACCCTGTCAATGAGCTGTACATAACCATAAAGCCATGCCTATAAAACCCGACCATGTCTTTCTCAAAACTTCACCCACATTTACATATTTCTCTCTATTTCTTTTTCAATGGAAATGAAGGGAAAACTTTTTGCTCTTCTGCTTCTATTTTCCCTCGTTGCTATTTCCACAGGTTAATCACACCATTTATATTTGAAGTTGTTTTTCTTCTTCTTTCAAAATTTTCTTATGTATTTCTGCTACCCTTTATTGAACATAGAACTTAACCCTACGAGTTGCAGGACATGAAGAGAACAAAAAGACAAAGCTTTTTGTCATTGGAGACTCGTTCGTAGACACTGGAAACATGGGTATCAAGTCCTCTGATGGTCTTATGTTGACGGATTATATAGGTACTTAATTGTCTAATTTTCACTTGCATATATTGGTTTGATTTAAAAAGAGTACGAATTACTATGTTATCCTATCAACCAGAATATATTATTTTTATCCAAAATTATACCGTTTTATTTTAAATTTCTTGGCGTTAAGCTGGTTAAATTTAACTGGATTTAGAAATTGTTTGTAATTGGTTTCAAACAGTGTTTTAAAAAAAAATTAAAAACTATTTTTTTTAATGATTTTAGATTGTTTATAGTATACACTTTAAAAACTAATCACTCAACATTTACTAATTCTTTAACGATCTCCTTGTTTACTCATCTGTTTGTTACTTTCGGACTTTTTAATACATGCAGCGTCGTTTCTCCATATACGAGCTCCCGTGATTTATGCACAGAGGGACAAAGCATCAAAATCAGAACTACAGGATGGAATGAACTTTGCGCGTGGAGGGAGCGGTGTTCTCGACGTGTCATTTAATAACTACTCAATGACACTTCAAGTGTGTAATTTTAAGGAACAAATTGCCCGAGAAGCGTACACCAAAGCTGATCTTGAAGATTCTATTGCTCTGGTGTCTTACACTGGCAATGATTATATATACTACTCTAGACACCAAAAAGGCACCATGAAGGCAAGTGCCTCGACTCGTCTACTTTCTTCTTCTTCTGCTTTTCCCTTTCTCAAATATGCTGCATATTTTTCTGTTTACGTAACAGGATGTGTTCGATCAAAGTAAAGCAATTGTTGATCTGCTTACAAAGAACCTAAGAGAAATTCGTGCTTTAGGAGTGAAAAAGATAGCTATATTTGGGACACCTCCGAGGGGATGCTTTCCAGGAATGTATAGTGAAACGCTTCGAAAGTGTGACAAAACTTGGAACAAAGCATCGAGTACGCACAACAAGTTATTGAAAGAGTCAGTGCAAATTCTGAACAAGGATGGCAATGGAGCCAAATTTGTGTATTTGGATCTTTATAGTGCCATCGAGTCAGCTTTATTTGACGAAAACACAGGTGATTTGTCGTTATTATTCTGCGTAATTAAGATGCGTTCTTCGGTGCTTCGAAGTATATTGAAAAGACATGAAAATATATAGTGTTGATCGAACCAGAGATGTTCAATGTTGTTTTGATCAGCATCCTTTCCATGCCTTTAGACTCATGAAAAACATGGAAGAGCTAATGTTTTACCTCTCTATATATAAACATTTAATGCACAAAATCATGATAGTTTCCTTTTCAATTTGTAGAAACTGTGGGATCTGAGAATCGGTTCAAGGCATGCTGCTTCGATGGTCACATGTGTGGCCCAATTGCTCAGAAAATATGCGACCAACCTGCATTGTCAATCTTCTGGGATGCTGGACATCTTTCACAGAATGGTGCGAACATTGTTTATTCATATCTAGTGCCATCTCTCAACAAACTCCTTTAGGTATGCAACTAGATTCTAGGATACGCTTTAATTTCCAATATATTAAAGAAATTTGCATTTTTCTTCGTTTTGTTCAGGTGATTACTTCTGCAGGATATTATTTTGGGAATCATTCTTACATTTTTACTTGAATGTGTTGTTTTAGGTTGCTAAAAATCGAGAAATCAAATTGGGTTCTCATAAACAATATGGCATCATCATGTGCTACTTGGATGGGATCACGCACAATGTTCATCATGGGGAATTTTTTTCTCGGTCATTTGTTACTTTTATGAAATTGATATAAAAGCTCTGTTTTCATGGAGAACTGGGAAGTGGTTCGATGTGAGTTGGGCTGTTATTGTATATCATTCGGCATAACAAATCTTGCGCGCCAGTTTGTGTTCTTAATATTATTGGAAAAAATTAGCTTGTATTCTTGTCTCTTTTTTATTCAATTTTTGATGTCACTATTTCATTTTAAATACAACTAGAAAGCCTGGGGTCAAACTCAGGTCGATTTAACTGTATACATAAAAATTGGATTAGTATATAGTTTTAATCACCTTATATTAATTTCATACAGTGGCTGATTTGATTGATGCACAGTGGTTATAAGCAGAGAACGTCATGGATTCGAGTTTTGAGCACAATAATTTTTTCATGCTATAAATTATTTTTTAAATAATAATAATTTTTTAAAATAATAAAAAACAAGTCGTGAATTAAACAAATTAATTAGGGTAAACTTAACTTTTTTTATTTGATTTTTTAAAATTTATTTGGTCGATAAAATCAAGATAATTTTTAAATGATTTAATTTAAAATGTAAAATAATTAAAAAAATTAGGTTAAAACTTTTAAAAATTAACTTATTATACTAAGTTTAATAATAATATTCACAAGGTTTTTTTATATATAATTTAGATATTATTTTTTCATATTCTAGAAAACTTTGAGTCCAACCCGCAACAAAAGCGTAGACAATGAACCCTTACATCTCACCCAACTGACTGATGGGTAAATATGCATTTGTGAAATGCAAGAAAACATGAAGATTTTTTTTTTTCAGGAATGAAATTCATTTTGTAAACTTCTGGTTTTGTATTAGTATGAAATCGCCTTAATTTTGGGACTGTGAATTGACCTAATCCAAGAAAACTGGACCAGTGCATTTTGAGGGTAATTTGGTCCAACAAATTAATAAAGAGAAAATAGAAAAAACTCAAATTTTTTAAAAATAATTTTTTTATATATTTTTAAATTGTTAAACATGTTAATATTAAAAAAAATAATTTTTAATAAATTTATAAATAAAAAATACATTAAAAACTTCTATACTCTAATATCATGAAGTTGATTTATTTTGCAATATATTAAGAAGACATGAATGTATAGAGTGTCGAACCAGAGATGTTTCATCGTTTTGCTCTCCATCTTGGACTGATGAAAAACTTGAGGAACTAATATTTTACCTCCATATATCCAAACTTTGAATGCACAGAATCGTGATAATTCCTTCTTCATGTTGTAGAAACTGTGGGATCTGATAATTTGTTCAAGGCATGCTGCTTGGATGGTCTAATGTGTGGCCCAATTGCTCAGAAAAAAAGGCGAAAATCCTGCATTGCCAATCTTTTGGGATGCTGGACATCTTTCACAGAATGGTGCGAATATCGTGTATTCATATCTGATACCATCTCTCAGCCAACTCCTTTAGGTATGCAAATGGATTCTAAGATGTGATTTTCAAAATACATCGACTATCTCAACAAAATTTTGCATTTTTCTTCGCTTTGTTTAAGTGATTACCTTTGTACTTTGTTGGGTATTTTTTAATTTTGGGATTTATTCTTACATTTTTATATGAATGTGTTCGTTTAGGTTGCTAAAAACTGAGAAAATAAATTGGGTTCTCATCAGTTGCAGCTTCGCTGGGATCATGCACGATGATAATCGCGGGAATTTTTTTCTTTATGATTTGTTAGTTGCAAAATGATATACAGCTCTGTTTTCACTAAGAGCTGGGAGATTGTGAGCTAGGCTATTATTGTATATCATTTGGCTTTAGAAAGCTTGTGTGCTAATCTGTGTTCTTACTATTATTGAAAAAAAAATTTAGCTTGTATTCTTACCTCGTTTCGATCCAATTTTTGTTGTCATTAGTGTATACACCTCTAAAACACTTCTCATGCAACTCATGGGTGAATGCATTTATGACATGCGAAAAAAATTATGACATTTCTTTCACCAATTCAATATCCCAGATAAAGATGGTATCTATAAACAAAAAAAATGACTTGCCTTTTTACATCATTTTCACCAATATATGCTTTGATGAAAATGGGAATATAATTGAAGCCAAGCTATATGTTGGCCAGTTTGAAGGTTCTCAAATGGCAGAATCCAAGTAGCAGCAGACACACCAAATGGAGGATAACCCTACCAAAGCCCATGATTATTATCAGGAAGTGGATTTCATGGATTACATTTTATAGCCAAGTGCCATGTGCATGGTCTTTGACTACTCACTCTTCACCTCAAATACTCGTCACCCCTCTTTCCCTCTCTTTCTTTGCCTACTTTGTTCTTGATTTCTTCTTCAGTTCCTCTCCTTCCGAAACCTTCACTCTCTCTTTCTTCTTCTTTTTTTCATTACTTTTTTCTTCTCTGCTACCATGGCCGTGGCAGAGCAAACCACATCCCCTGCTACTGCTAAATATACAAAGACAAGCAGTCGTTTACACTCCTCACAGCTCTCACATTCATCAACCAGTCCCTCATTTCACTTTCGTCGCTCGTTTAGACCAATCCCTCGTGCCCAAAACTTCAAAATCACTTGCTCTGTCAAGTAATTAATATTCTCTCTCTCTCTGCTTTCTCGATGCACTCATAATTAGTTGATGTTGCCTTTTGCTTCGTTTTTTATCAGTCAAGTTCCAGCCCCATTTGTGGTTCAGACCGAAGAAGCCAAGAACAAGTCTGAACGCTTCGGTGTTTTCTGCCAAACATACGATCTCGAAGCTGTAAATGCTTCTACCCTTTATAATATTTGTGCAGATGCTTATGTTTAATGTAATTATGTCTGTATATCTTGATCATGTTTAATCGTATGGATTATAGCGATTAGTATGTTAAATAAGTTGTCTAGTTGGCGCAACTAGTTCTCATACAATCTCTTATTACAAGTTCATTAATGTTTCTGTGATTGTAAGCTATGATGGTGGTTTTCTTCTTTATGTTTTCCTTTTCTCTTATTTTTTCTTTATTTGTAATAAAATTTGGATAGTTTTCCTTGATGGCTTTTAGAATTAATTTTGGAGATTGTCTGATCAGATTTCAAACTGAATTTAGTATAACTACTGAAGTTGGTTCACTTGAATTTTTATAGGCAATCATAAAATACAAGTGGATAGGTTGGCTTTCAATTTATTGTCTTTTCATTCGGGCATAGAGATAATCTATCCTTCTTTTGTTATCTTTACTGCTGGATTTATTTGGCTTATGTTGAATGGATTGATATATACAGGAAGAGGAGACAAAAAACATGGTAGAAATTAATTAATATAGCGGTTTCAGCCACTGCCGGGACGATATCTAATCACCTACTCTTTAAAGCAAGCATTCATAATTCTTTTGCCTTTTTTCTTCGAGGATTATATGATACCGATTTTTTTCCTCTCTGGGTATATAGATACTCAAAATTTGCTAGTGACTACTACATGCAGTTTTAGAAAGTTGTTTCATGAAGTTAGAAGGTCTGCATTTGAAAGGGTACTATCACATATAACAATGTTCAGGAACTCAAGATTAATGGGAACTGATTGGAAGGCGTTTTAGATTTGATGAAAGATATACTTGGATTGGATGTTCGTCCTGTTTCGTTAGATATCGGATTTAAGATTTACAAGTGAATGCGTCCATCATTTGTGGTGGCAGTGTCTCTTGTTTTCTCTTATGGCCTGATAGAGGTGTTTCAAATGCTAATTGGAATGTGAATGAATAATTTCTTTCCATAAAATCTCCAAATCATGCCCGGATAACTCACCTTAATTTTGTTTAATGCCACAGTAGCGTTCATTTGCTTTCGAACTTTTGGAATTATTTTTGTAGTGGAAAGCAACATGTTCTCAATTAATGTTAATTGTTATTCTTGTATCTGATTAGATCACCGACTTGTTCTTCTATCCCAGCTTGCATCTGGTGAGGTTTTTGGGCCAGATTAGCCCGTTGCATTGAAACTACTGGGATCTGGAAGATCATTCCAAGCTCTGGAAGGTATTGTCTTGAGTTCATATCCTCATAAGAAATTTAGGGGATCAAGATAAGAATGTTTTACTATCTGGCGAGCAGTAGGTAATCGAGCGCATGTACCAAATTCTTGATGGTGTTTTATGCATGGAGCACAAGACACATAATTATATTAATCATAAAGAAAAGGGATGAAAATTTCCCCAAACCATTGCACATAAAAGCAACAGGCATAGTTATGGAGCAATCCTGGAAAGGCATAATTGGACGGACATGTAATACATTTTTATGTAGTCTGTGGCTATGTAACTTCTCATTTGTATCCTTTATTGAAGGAAGTCAGGAATAGATCCTTACGAGGTGTTCCCAGATGCAGAATAGGCTCTTCTGATTGGAGCAAAGCCTAGAGGGCCTGGGTTGGGACGCGCTGGCTTATTAGATATCAACGGGCAGATTTTGGATGAGCAGGTACCTTCTTCGTATTCTCATCTTGAATTCTCATTTTGTCTCTGTTGCTGTTTATCATCGGTGTTTACCATCTTTGTTTTAAACATGATAGGGAAAAGCTCTCAAAGGTGTTGCATCTCATGATGGCAAGGTGATAGTAGTCGGCAACCCTTGTAACACCAAGTAAGTAGACATGTTGATGCTATTGGTCTAGCTTATGCAGTTCCCTTTAGTGTCAAACATGACCGTATGGGGGAATCAATCAACTACTGAGGTTACTTTAGTGTCTTTATTTATTGGAAGGAGTTTCCATACATTAAACTTTTCTGGACTGTTTCGAAATGAATTGTTATGAGATTTTTCTACAGGTTCCGGAATTTCTAAATACCAGAATTAATGGCTTACCTGTCAGGTAGGTCATCAAGGACCACAAGTGGTTAGAGGAAGAGTTCACTGAAAAGGTCCAGAAGGTAAGATTTGTAAAAGTATCCTGAGACTTTTATAACTATAAACATGATAACTGCAATGTACAATGAATCAGCATGGTAATTATCAAACCCTGTCGAGTAGTAACTTGTACTTTGGTTTCCCGGGGGGGGGGAGGGGGTTGCTGATTGAGAAATGGGGAAGGTCTTCAGCTTCATCAACTTCCATGTCCATTGCTGATGCCATAGTCTCTAGTAACTCCCACCCCTGAGGGTGATTGGTTTGTGGGTTAAGTTCACGTTGGTTTGAGGTAGAGTATATGTATTTCCTTTTACGCTATTGCTTTTTTATGCAAGTTAAGGACCAGGCTGCTATGTCTGAAGCAGTGTACAGTTACAGATTGTCATTTATGTCAATGAAAACGAGATAAGTTTGAGATTTAAACTTTTACACACAGAAAACGCTAGGAAAAGAATTCCAGATGCCATTCTAATAGGTTTATAGGAAAAGAATTCCCACCTGTCAAAAAGGTTCCACGCTTATATAGTGATCAAAGATCTTAATGCAATATTCCAATGGAATCTTTCATTTGCTTGAAGTTGCTTCAGTTGCATCTCTGTTCTCACAGGTTACGGAAAATGCAGGTTATACTTTATACCAATGGGAATCCTTATGATATAGCACAGGATATAGTTTTTAGCACGCATTGTAGATCAAAAGTAAATTATCTTTAGCACTTCCTATTCCTTCATATAATAGCTAACGACCACGCCTGAAAAGTTGCTCGCATTTTCCAGGGAGATGGTGATCATGAACCTGTCAAGGACATAAAATTTGATGACTACCTTCTCAAGAGAATTGCTAAGGTACACATTCATAATATAAATTGAGGATCCGGTGAAGACATCACAAGCATTTGAAAGAATGGTTGCTGTGATTTTATTAGTTCAATTATAGACTTCAACTTCTGAAGACAAGAAGATGGTTTCCTATGATTTGATTGTTTCTAGAAATGTATATTCAGACCTATTCGTGGTCACATAGAATCTAGACACAAGGACCATTTTTCTTATGCAAAGCTGTCATTTTGCAGACTGAAGCTGAATTGCTACCCGAGAAGAGATGTGTAGCCCACCTCACAGGAGAGTTATCTGTATTACCCCATCATTGCTTCCATGTGCTGATTCTGCCGCATCAATTTCTAACGGTTCTGCTCTTTTCAGGGTGTTGCTTTCCGAGATTTACCAGAAGACACAATGCTTCCAGGGGAAATGTAATTAGACACATCGTTAATCGTTATTCAAAATGGTCCAAAAACCTTTGGTGGTAGTAGAAGTCCATCTGATAACCTTCAGTCTACAAATCATTGCTATTGCTGGGTCTTGTAGCCATCTAGCTAAGATGGCCATTGCCATTTCTTTCTATCATTTACCTTCAGTGAATATATTGTCACCGGAAGTTCCTAGTGCACAAGGTACACAAGTACTTTGCCTCTATTTCTGAATGTCATGCATGCCGCTTCAAACTTCCGATAGCAACATCAAGACCATCCTGGATTTGTAAAGATCAATTCCGTGTTCTTCGAAGGCGCTTGTCACATGCTTTGTGTGCTTGTGCATGCTACTGCCTATTTTCTCACAACTTCCAAATCTTTCTAGTTGGAGATTCAGCAGATTACCGGAAGTTTCAAGAAGAGATTACGTGTAGAAAATAAGCACCACGCATCCTGATATTTATCCATGGTTATGTTGAAGAATTAAGGACTTCGAAGGTTAAATTTACAAACATCTAAATCCGACATACAAGGGTTTCTGGTCATATTACATTCGCCGACCAAAAAAGACAATCCCCGAACCAGAAAGGCCGATGCAACTTCAGGGAGGGCTACAGCTAGTTGTCATCCACATATAGGAAGGAGAACAATCAACCTGTTCTGACAAATTCAGTGCGCCATCCTTTTGTTTTAGAATATATAACTTGACTAATCAGCTTAGGCAACGGCTAATGCGGTGTAATTTAAGCTTAGAACAAACATAAAAACTTAATAATGTGGTAGGATTACTCGTCGTGCAATAAGGTTAGGCATGATGAGCAATCTGATATGATCACAATGAAATGACGCAAGTTAAGCACACCAAATCTCATTTTTGGCAGTTTAACATAAATAACAATCATAAAGTAATGATTTATCTTGATGTCAGGCTGCCCTAGTAGATCTATAAGGAATTAACTAACAATCAACCCCAGGAAAACTCACAAGAAACAGTTTCCGGGTATATCTAAGCCAACTTCATTGACCGTAGGTTTACTTGGCACAGATACAGGTCCCGAATTTATAACTCACAGAGAGAATGAGGACCCAAAAGAACATCAAGTACAGCCAACCTCGTGACACCACCGACTCTGTTTTGCCTAGGAATAAGCTACTCATGGGCACTAGACTGGCAGGACCACCTTGTTGTGGCAAACCAAAAGAAAGGATGATATTGACATTCCCATTCTTGCCAAATGACCATTCCATATCATTGCCATCTAAGCTCATGTTTTCTATTCTTATCATACCAGCGGTAACATTAATTGAGCTGGAAGATGCTGGATGTAAGCGAAGAGCAGCATCCTTGGAAGGGAACTCAGAAGCAAGGGCAGGTGGTGCAGGAATGTTGCCCAGCCTGTGACTAGCCTGCTTGATAAATGGATATTTGAAATCTGCACCTAAACGAGACACATAAGAATGAGCCCAGACAAACAGAAGCAAATGTAAAAACCAGTGGGCAAAAATGCCACCTGCCGAATTATTTTTATCTTGCAAAACTTATATCTCTTAATGAATACAGGAAAGTGAAGCATAAAGAGTATCGATGAAACAAATTTAAATTTAAATTTACCAGAATCAAATTTCATGCCCTCTGGCTTTTGCTTTGATGAAGATGGATCAATTGTGCCATGTGTTTCTAAAAGGTTTTGGCTTGCTGTGGACAGTTCTTCAGTCCGTCCCTTGACATCCTGTTATACAGTTACAAATTAATTGCTGCGGACAGCTCAATCAGTGAATTAAAGCAATGACGTATTTAATTATATTCTTACCTCTTGGGGTGGAAGTTGTTGGTCAGAAACAGCAGTCTCACTTCCCAAGATATCAGAAGGATCAAAAGACAAGTTCTCATCAACAGCATCAAGGAAATTGAGGTACTCATCCACCATGTTGAAATCTGAGGAATCTCCACCGGTCTCTAGCTCCACAGGCTTTGAAAGATCATTAGCTTCCAGGAAAAATCCTTCACTCTGTGGAAGATCACCAAGTGCATCCAAGTATGATTCATCAAACAAATAATTTGCATTGATAGCATTCACAATATTGATGATAGGCTCCGCATTGTGTTCTTTTTTGTCTGCATCCAACTCATATTGTCCAGGTAAATCCAAGTTTTGGTCAGCTGGTGGAGCTGGACAATTTCTATTCTCCACCCCTCTTATCACAGGTTTTATATCATTGTCACTGAAGTTACTGGGCTGTTCCACATAGTTGCTTGTTTCCCCATAATAGAAGTTTAGTGGAAGAGCAGTATTTTCTGATGTAATTCCACTGTCAAAGTTCTGGCGGAAAAAAGACAAATAATGAAAATTTCAATTGATTGTGAGACCATTAATCATGAAATGCAAACGAACAGGAAGGCTGGGCAGACAAGCATGGATCATAAGTAATGATGAAGAAACATACATTGACAACACTCCCCTAGAAAATTTATAAATAATCACCATGGCAAAGACACAAGACCAAAGCAGCAGATACACTAAATAAGACATTTGACTAAGTTGACCAAATACGTTTCAATCCCTTCTACAATAAACCAATATTACCATATGCAAAAGTCAATAAATAGAAAGAGCACAGCACACAATGACAGCTTAGTGATCCAAATTAACAGCCAAGGCATGTAAATGGTTAATAAGCAGCAAGTTCTTTAGGGGGAATAAGGCAATCCATCTGAGAACATGTAGACCCCAGAAGGTATATTACAAGCCTGGTGCAACAAACACAATCAAGAAATAAAAAATAACATACAGTGACATAGCTTAGTGATCCAAAATAACAGCCTAACCACGGTAAGTCTTATTAGGAAGCTAGCCCTATGGAGGAATAAGGCATAACATCTGATGACATATTGACCCCAGATATTTGTTTGCAATTTCACTGAGTAGCTGATCACAAGAAAAATACTAGGAGAAACAGAATGTAGTTCTTTTTTCTCAGGAGCTTGCAAAGAACTTTGAACCTCAAAGAAAACACCTTGAAAATTATCAGGTGGCAAAAGCAACTGCATTGAGCATGTACTTAATCACAAGGAAAAACAGAAAGTGATCCCATTTTCTCAGGAGATTGCAATGAACTTCATGCCTCAACGCAAAAACCTTGACAATTATCAGATGACCACAAAAAAAAAAAAAACTGCAACATGTTAAAGTATTGGATACCAGGACTAATGAAGCAAGTTAAAGTTTTAATGCAGTTGCATCAAGGACATAATTATCAAATAAATGTGCAAGTCAAGCGCCTCTAGATTAAGAACTTGTATCAAGAATCGTTATTACCCCAACATAATATGCATTACATAAATTTGAAATTTGAACATATACTTCTTCGGAATTTAAAAAAGGACAGCTTTGCATTGGCGATGCAAAGAAAACACAAGATCTAGTACTAACATTTAAACAAGCAACTAAATGGCATTCTATTCTTATGAACTACTTTTGCTAACTTCTTTGCATGTAAATGTTTTCATGTGGGCACCACAATTCATCATGTAGATCTAATAGATTTTATTACAATTACATTTTTATAATCAAACCATTTAATTTACAATTAAACGATTCAAAATAATTTACCACTAGTAACCATACAAGTACAAACCTGGTCAAGCTCATTCCGTTCCAGGTATGAGCCATCACCAACTGGTGCTTCTCCAGCTGGCACCATCTCTTCACTTGGCAAGAGAGGCAACTCATCATCCTCCCATTCCTCCTCAATAAACGGTGCCCCATACTGCTCCCCATTCTTCGGCCCTGTCCCAC
This sequence comes from Populus ilicifolia, assembly GCA_015708895.1. Lineage (NCBI taxonomy): Eukaryota > Viridiplantae > Streptophyta > Magnoliopsida > Malpighiales > Salicaceae > Populus > Populus ilicifolia. The sequence goes on from SRLM01000025.1 coordinate 876,311, forward strand.
TCTTTTGGAAAATCCTACAAAGCACAAATGCATCCTTCCCCACCCAAAATACAAAAACATGACAATCAACACACAAAAAAAATCCCAACAAATTACACTTTAAAAAAAAAGAACTTGAATCTTTTTTGAGATATTGATCTCACTTGAGCAATTCCTGCTTTCTCCAGCTCTTCATCAGCAAGCCGATACTCATGCATTACCCAATTAGAGCGTTCACCACGTGGGGCTCGACCCTGATGATACACAAGGGTCTTCTTCATCCCTACAACTCGTGAGTTCCAATGAATAGGCCTGTCTTTCCCAGTCGTTTTCCAGTAACCTTTCTCAGTGGCCCGGTTCGTCTTGGCCCCATTTCCATACTTCTTATCCAGCATACTAAAGAAATACCATTCTAAATCCCTGCTCTTCAATTTTGACTTAACTACAAAACCCACAAACCAAAATCCCCATTAAAGTAAAGACTGAATAATCGCCAAATTCACAACTTTTAACTAAATTAAATCACTTTACCATATATAGCTCACAGTCAAGCAAGTTATATTTCAATTCACAATCAAAACCTAATCAAGTTAAATCACTACCTTATCCATGATTCAACAAAAAAAAAATCGATTACTTAAAAGTTAAGTCACGAATCAAACAATTATATTCTATTAAATAAAGAGCTAGATACGAAGATCTAAAGAGAGAGAAAGTTGTGAAATTTAAGACCTGGAAGATCCCACGGCTCAGATTTATAAACATCGGTGACGGAGATGGCGTCCAAACGGAACGGTTTGTTAGTGACCTTCCGTTTAAGATAGTAACGGACAAGCTCCTCATCCGTCGGGTGGAATCGAAAGCCGGGAGCAAGTGAAGTCGCCGAGTCACTACTGCCCATCAAATTTGAAATCGGAACGACAGTTCGTATTAGGGTTAAAGTCAAGCTTACAGAGTTCTAGGTGGAGGATTTTGAAGAAATGATTAAGATTTGTAGGGTTAGGGTTTATTTGTTTCAATCGGAGTCCATTTGTTGACGATGAGAGATTAAAGAAGAAGCCATTATTTTGGGGTCTAAAAGTGAGTCTTTCATTTTGTTTTGTTTTATTTTCCTTTTTAAGCGAGCTGATTTTTCGAGGAAAATTCCGTAAGGCAAACCTAAAGCTACATGGAGAGGACAATTTAAAGTATAACCTGATGAGAATGAGGCGGTGTCTGACAGGCTAGAAAGTGGGGTCTAAGTAAAGGTATTGTTTACGTGGCGCGGAAATAAATTGACGCGTGGAGAAATTGAGACTGCACACGCGAATGGGGCTGGTGAGTGACACTAACGCAATTGCGCAAGGGGAAGAACAGGGGACTGAAATGGTGAAGGTGAAATGACGGCTGTGTCCTTATGGTTGGTGTGAGTTGAATAAGAATTCGTGTTTCTGTATTCTTCCATGTATTTATCTACCTATCCTTGACCGGACTTAAATTCATGTTGAGTTAAAACGTAAACTTCTCTCTTTCGTTTTTAATTTAGCAATTGCCTGCATCGGCTTAACTTGCAAATAAGATGCAAAAATTACGTTTTCAATCTAGTAAAAACAGTTGTGTTAGGAGATCAAAACTCATAAAATTTAAAATTCAATAAACCTGATTACATTTTTAATAATAAAAATTGATTGATCAACATCAAAGAACTTTATTTAAAAAAAGGCTAATTCATGTGAAATTTGTAGCTGCATCAAAAACCCAGATGAGAGGGAACAAGGGACAACGTGGATCAAAAAGAGAATCAATTGTAGAGACATTGAGAACCAGTAAAATACAGGGAACTTAAAACCCCATTTCAAAAGCATGTATTCTTAATTGGAAAACAAAATCCGACTTAAGAAGGTTAAAATATTAATGTTTCCATTACAGGAGCATAAGGAGCCCGTTGGCAGGTGGGAGAATAGGTTAACGTCAATTCAAACATAACTGTCAATTAATGACTTCCTCATCTCATCAACAATGGCACTAGGTCGAGCTTCCCTCAACTTGAAGACGCTTTCAATTACAGATAGTTCGGTAGCTGTAGTGTCTGACCCACAGAAGGCTGTCCAGTCGTTTACTGTTATTCCTGCAGCAATCACTTCGCTACCACGGTTTACAGTACCTGCAACTAAGGGGACCTGAAGAAGGGTGGAGAGCTCATCCAAGTCTTCAATGGATGTATGAGGATGGACCTGTCCAAACACAAGATTTTAGTGCAAGTTCTGTGATTGAATAACTTAAAACGTTTGTTCAATCCTTCAAGAAGAAGCGAATCTCTCTTACCAAACCACCTCTGTTGGAGAAGGCACAGTAGCTCCCCACAAGAATGTTGCCAGCAATTGTCTGCCTGAACACTTCAACCCCGAGAACATCAGCAATTATCTCCTCAGTTTCCTGGTGAAATTTTAACATGGCAGAAAATGCAGGCACTCAAAAAAATAATAAAAAGTGATGCTTGTAATTAGAGGTTGTTTTTGTGATTTGTGAACCATTCTGATATTCATTTCTTACATCTCAATCAACCATCCTTGTAAAGCTGTCATAGAACATGATGATCACACCACCAACTATTTAACATGTTCAGATAAAGAAAGTACCACAACAACAGTCAAAAAATGTTTTTCAAGAGGCTTTGAATATTCTTAACTTCCAACAAAATCTTTCTTTAAAGCATGTTAAAGAAAAGTTCCACAACGTGTAGGAATAAGAGGCAATGTTATACCTCTGAGTCACTTTCTGAGCCTAACAGCCTATCTACTACTGACTAGTTAATACAAGAATCCATTCAGACAGGTTTTAAGCTTAACTTCAGGTCTCCAGCTAAGTAAGAGCCCATTCCTAACTTTAGCACATGCCAAGAAACTAAATGAACTCTAAAATCTATTATCATTTTCAGAACTCTCCATTAGTCCCCAATGATTATAACAAGTGTCTAGTGTAAGGTCACGAAACAAATCATTCAGGGATATAGAACTTTACCCTGTCCAGATCAGTGTGTGCAAGGGCAACATGATCATTGCATGCTATGCAATTACCCAAAGCAGATAGTTTCTCATCAATCCTCTGAACAACAACTTGATCAGGTAGGCTGTTTCTCAAATGCTGGAGTTCTTCAATTAAAAACATAAACAATTAGAGCATAAGATGTCCAACAGATAGCCGAGTCCAAAGTCAGAAATCTAGTAGGTGATTAAAAGAACAAACATTATTAAACATGATTGAAAGCACATTTTTCTTGTTTTCATGAGATGCTTACAGGTCCAACTGTTAAAAATGCACAATTGGAAATTTTAAATGGTAAGATGCCAAAGAGAGTTGCATTGCATTGCAGTGTGTGTGTGTGGGGGGGTAATGATCATCCAATGCTATAATTGCATGAGTGATATTAAAAAGCTAATTCATTAAACATGGTATTATAATCCAATGCTATAATCTTAGCTGAAACAGCTAAACTATAAAAGCAGCTATAAAATTTTCTTCCTGCTTCCAGTATCTCATCAAACTCACCTTGATCAGTGGTGGTGTGAGGCACAAGAAGCCCATTTTTGTTTCCTGCCAAAAGAGTACACTTGCATTCACTAAACTAGGAAGAAGTAACGGATACCTGATTCTAGGACAAGGAAAAAGTTCAGAATTCTCACCAGCACATAGCCGTCCAATTATCCTAGTGCCAGAAATTGAGGTCTTAACGACAGGAATGACATCAGCTAACTCTGCCTCAAAAGTGCTGCAAGAGACTCATGCAGTTAGAGAATCCATGTAAATCAACAATACCAGACACGACTCTTGTAAACAGATCAAATAACTTGTTAGCTCAACATTCAGAACACCTGTAGAAGCTCTCTGATCCACCGATTGCAACTAAGCAGTACGCATTGGTCAACTTGGAAAACACACCAACTTCACAGTTATTCTCAAACTGAAGTCCTGCACAAATTCACCCATTACGCTTCAGATAAATAGAACACTCACCATCTACATTAAACTTGAAATTAACAAGAGAAGAAAAGAAAAGAAACTCGCACGATTCAGTAATCATACAACTGAAACAAAAAACTGGCAAGGAAATTAGGAAACTTACTGCTCGCCATGAAGATTACAAAGTCGGATACAAAGAGATAGACAAGAGCTGATGTAAGAAAAACACAAACATCAGTTTCTTTCGAAAGAAACACTGAGGAGCACAACAAATTTCATGACCTCTAAATACCAATATGAATAACTTTCTAGTGACTTTAATTTTCCCAAACTATCTTAGAAACCAAACAGGGCCCATAAACCCTAATGGTTACAAAATTAAACTCCCATAACAACACACGTTTTTCTTTTAATTTAAATCAAAATCACCACAAAAATAAACCTAGAGCCATTTCACTGCCAATAAAAAGCAGAGCCGCTAACTAGAGTGAAAAATGAAGCGAAATGAAAAAAAGAAAAAAAAGTGCTCCTGTTTGCCTTCATTTTCTTGATCGCCAAACAGATCGAAGGAAAGAAAATAAAATTATAATGATAAATGGTTGAATATATATATATATAAGAAATAAAAGAAATTTATGCTTACTGTTTGATGTTTTTGCAGTGGCGGAAACACTGGCGTCTGCGAGGGAGAGAAAATGAAGGGTTGTGTGGTTTTAGACCCGCGCAGATATTTTTCTTATGCCTGATGGCCACTGCCTTTCTCTGTAATACGATGCCGTTTCCGTTGCAAAGTGAAGGGATGCGCTGTTTATTCGCGTCTTCAGAGTTGTGACCTTTTTCGAGTAATGACGACGTCGTTCTCGTAGACTTCGGTTGAGTTTTTTCCCGTTATTTTTGGTGAAATGATAGTTGAGTTCATTTTCCAGCTTGTTTTATTTTATTATTGAAATAAAAAAAATGAATAAAATAAAGATAATGAGAAAATAAAATTTATTTAATAAAATAGAAATATAAATATGTTTATAAAACAATTTTAAAATGAATTTTGTATTTTAAAAACAGAATTTCCATCGTGTTCATCCCTTACACTGAAGACATTTTGATATAATTGAGCCATATTACAAATAAAAGCATCCCATTGTAAAGAATAATCTTTTTTTTTTACATGTTTTTGAATGGGCTTTTAAATATCGAGATTAAATTAAATTGTCTCTGATTAAATAGGAATAATTTACAACTTTCTAAGTAATTAAGAGGGCCAAAGGCCAGAAAAACATAGGACCCAGCCCATGCTGGTATGAAAACCAGGACCAGTGTTTCCCTCACTGCGTGTAAACAGCTGGGCATGTCTGTCCAAGCTGCACCCTTCAATCTCTAGGTAGAAGCTCCACCAACCAGCAGAAAAGACTTACAAGCGACTTACCATTGCATATTTGCATTGCTGAAAACACTGGAGAAGATCTGATTGCAATATATGCAAATCAATGTAGATTAAAGAGAGAGAAAAGAAGGCTCCATCCCAAATTAGTTGAAGCAATCCTAATCCGACCCCTTTGTGTGGGAGACTGCAGTACACTTACGGATTCTCTATTTTAGAAATTGATTTTAACTAGCCTTTAGAAAAAAGGAATTGAGCAACTAACGGCTGGCAGGGAGGCAACTGATCGTCCTGACAGGACTGAGTTCTTGAGGACAGCATAAATTTCAGAATTCTGATCAATTGACATGGGACAGGATATTCAACTGCGAACAATGCAATTCATTTTATCCACTGCAGAAGTACAAAGAAACAAAATCCACCAGCTTACTTCTCTTACAACGAAAGACTAAACTGAAAGACGACAATAAAATCCTAATTTTACATATTGCAATTTCGCCGACTAGATGGGAAGAGGAGGCAGCCACGGCAGTGTCTTTGATTCTTATTACATACAGCGTGATTACACGGGCACCGGTCACTGACTAGCTTGCCTTGTTTGGGAAACTGATTCAGGATTGACTGGATTTCACTTGGCGTGGACACTCCTTTTCAAATCCTCATTTTCCTTGTTGAGAAAGTCAATTCGAGACTGGAGAATGTTAATCATGGCGTGAGCACTCATCATTTCAAGCTTCAATGTCTCTCTCTCAACAGAAATCTTGTGGATCTCACTCTGCAAATCATTTATAAACTTCCTGCAGCTAGGAGACATTGATGAATCAAGACTAGCAGCATCTAGCACAGGTGGAGGAACACGAGGATTTTCTTTGGGTTCCAGAGGTTCCATCAGAGAAAATTCTAGCAAAGCAGATATTGCCATTGTTGTTGCTGAAGTTGTTGCCATCATCATTTCTGCTGATGTTGTTGCTGCTGTTGTTGTTGTGGATGAGCAAGGATCCTGACTTGTCCTTGTTGAGTTCTCCGAAGCATTTGAACGGTTAGACCCAGTCTCATTATTGTGCTTTCTTCTTTTATACTGGAGAATAGGGAAGGGTGCTTCTGTATTTAGTACACACAGTGGAGGACAATCCTCCACGCTTTCAGTCTTACACACAGGAAAGGCATTTTGAGAGTCCGCCGGAACTTCGGTAATAGCAAGGGGACTTTTATTAATGGAATGACTATCCTGCAACAAACAAGTAACACTATTTATAGCAAAATGTTGCTGCTTGAAATATAAAATTAAATTTCAAGAAATTCCATGCTGACTACTATAGATGTGTACTTTTACATCATTACAGTAACAAGCATATCTAATATAGGTGACTGAAATTCTGAATTGGCCATCCCTATTTTACAAGGCATCCCAATACACTTGAAGCTTAAGGGATTAAATTTCTACAAGTAGTATCACTTTTCAGTTCATTATTTGCAACCCAAAACCTCAACACCACGGTAGGGCATGCAGCAAATTTTCAAGCTCAAATTGGTTCACCAGAACTTGATACAAAACCTGACACCTGGTTCTGGTCTCCAGATGACATATCAAGGAGGTCAGCTAAAAGAATAACCAGACAGGATACAAAGTTAAGCTTGATCAGTTTGCTTGAAAACTTTTCAAGGAAATGTCAAGAGACTTGAGTAGAGTTGCAAGATCATGATCCATGCATGCACAAACCCATTTCAGCAATCTGACAGCAAATGCCCTTTTGTTTACACCTGATCCCACTGAAGAACGCTACTCTTTATCCTTGTTTTCTCCATGTTAAATTTAATTATGACAGCAAAATATGCATTTGTATTCTTACCACTTGATCAATCCATCCCATGGATGCACTATTATCTAGTCCATTAAATGTTTTATATTTGATAGTTTAGGTAACTGTAAGGAATAGTATGGGCTAGCTTTCAAGGACAGAAAATGCTTTAATCAACACTGTTCCTCAAACTTTAGCAATTTGAAAATATTTTACTGTTAGGGGAAGCAGTTACCATTGAAAGTGTTTTTCAAAGTGCATGTGGACAGAAAAGGCATCAAATTGATTCTTTTTAGGTGGCTTGTGGATGGTTTTGATATGAAGATGTCAAAACAATAGAAAAGTACCCTAACAAAACCATCTAAAATTGATGTTTTTCTACCCAAACACACTTTGCAAAAAGCAACAGCACCACATCACCAAACAAAAATCATATATGCAATTTTTGTTATGCAACTCCACATTCATGAACTAATCTTGATATTGCAGCTAAATTTATACAAAAGCTACGGCATCAAAACCATGTTTTCATCAACACAACCCATTGCAAGATGAAACTCTGGTCAACAATATGAGTCGCTGATCTAAGTAGCAGTCACATTGACCAAGTGAGTTTTTTTACAGCCTCCCCAAGGACCTGCTCTATTATATAGTTGAAGTAATAAGCAATCATGCACATTCTTCATTCCATAAAAGTCAACTTCCTCAAGCAACCCTCAATGCTTGTTTCCAGTTAATCTTCCAAACAACATCTGTTTGATACGTACCTCCTTGTCAAAAGCATCAATCTGCCAACCCTTCTTCCAATAGACAAGCAATCATGAAAAACTGTTCTGATCTCAAATTCATTACAACTTTTAACTGCATTTCCAATGTCAAACTCCCACAGCCATTCTTGGAACTAAAAGAGAATCCATTACCTTTCCACTCGATAGGTGTCAAACTTAAACCACGTATTCTAAAAAAGAAAGAGGTTCTGCAGTGCTTTCAGACCTTCAATTTGAACATCAGCAAGATAGCATTTTATTATAACCAATAAATCTTTTTAGTATCCAAAAGTAATACTCCAGTGTCAGGGACACTAAGCAAGACTTCAAAATCATACTACAACAAAACTAAGCAATGCTACAACAGCGGTTCCAGCATCATACTACAACAGTGGTAAGCATCCCTAAAAGTTGTAATGCTTCAACATGGAAGAAAAGGCACAGACCTGCTCGGTATGGTGCATTTCACCACCAGTATCGTAAGTAACCACCACCTCATCAGCAGCATCTTCTCCTGGAATGAGAGCTGTTCCATGATCATCCCACTCCTCCTCGATGAAAGGGGCATAGCGGTTCCCAGTTGGTGGTCCTATATTGTTCTTGTGGAACACTCTACAGAGGACATATGAGTCGATCTTCACAGAAAACAAAACAAACAAAATCAGAACAGCATAACAATGGAAAATCTTCCACTTCCTCAATTTACTCCACAATTACTTTTGGTTGAGCTCCTTTAATTGTCAAACCAAAATACCTATTTTCCCTTTCATTTCCTAAATTATCAAGGCAACCACATAGAAATTCATATTGCTAAGACCACGAACAACAATTCTATTACAGCCTGACCTGCATAGCTCCGGTTCTTTCCAATTCTTCATCAATAAGCCGGTACTCATGCATAACCCAGTTGGTGCGCAGCCCACCTGGTGCCCGCCCACTATGAAACACAAGAGTTTTCTTCATTGCAAGGAGTTGACACTCTCGCCGAATCTCCCGGTCCTTTCCAGTAGCTTTCCAGTATCCTTTGCCTGTCGCCCTATTCATTCTTGCTCCATTCCCATATTTCTTGTCCAGTGGACTGAAAAAGTACCATTCTTGGTCTCTGCTTTTCAACCTGGACTTATCTACAGACCAGCATAATTGAAACCCAGTAAGAACACCATGCGAATGGGTTAATACCAAGCAAAGAACCCAATCTAACAAACGTAAAATAAAACAAGAACAAACCACTTGCAGCCGAATAAAGAACTGTATCATCCAAAAAGAAAATCAATTAAAAAAATCCCCAATTCACCAGCAATCCATTAGAGAAAATAGCCAGACATGGTTATTACGGACTAAAAACAGCAACAGTCCAGTAAATATGTATTCCTATAAACACTACCTGTAGTACGAAATCTAAAAAATGGGACCAGAAAATGAAAATAAAAATCAATTATAATGCCTTAAAACAGAAGAAACAGCAAAAAATCACAAAAATAAACAAGAAAACAATTAGACATGAAAAGGAAGAAGAAGAAGAAGTAATTACCTGCAAGGTCCCAAGGTTCGTTTTTGTAAATATCGACCTCAGAAATAGCATTAAAACGGAAAGGTTTATTGGAAACCTTCCGTTTCAAGTAATAGATAACGAGTTCTTCATCTGTTGGGTGGAATCGAAACCCGGGTGCTAACGCTGTCGTTTTAGTACTGACTGGTGTCGTTTTTTCCGGTGTTGGAGCTGGTGGTGCTGGGATTGTCAGTGCTAGTCGTAATTGCTGTTCTTGCGAGGAAGTTTCAGGACCCATGATGGGCTATGGTTGTTTGGGAAAGGGGAAAGGGTGGAAAAGGAGGCTAGGGTTTTTTGGGAGTGGAGATAAGGTTTCTTGATTGATGGGGAAGAAACTGCCTAGTTAGGGGTAGTGCCTTCGATTGCAAGCAATTTAGGTTCTTTTTGTGGGCAATAATTTCTGACCTTTGATTTTTTGAGGGGTTTAATGTTTACTGTTGAATATGTAGACAAGACATATGTAACATATGTTATGTTAGAACTTAGGAGGAGGAAAGAGAACTGTCCAGCAATTTGATGGCAATTGCAATGGAGTACTTTCTGGTTGGTTCAACTGGGTGATGTTCGTTTGTTGAGGGTCACGTATATGGCTTGGATCAGGGGCAACATGAGGGGTGGATGGATATATGGTAGTTAAATAAAGTGAATCTTGGTTTATGGCTAAATAAGGTTATTTGGCATCAGATCGGGCTGTCGTGGCTGGTAAAAATTATTTAAAGTTGCAAAAATAATTGTAATTATATGGTTTAAAAATAAATAAGGTTATTTGATGAGTTGTGATAATGATATGAAAAATATTTAATTAGCAATAATATACCTAAGCCAATCAATTTTGAAATAAATAAGAATATTTGACAATATCGTACCTAGTTGATGCAACTATATAGAGGTTATCTAGATTAGAAAAAATCCTTCTGAATAAATTAATTTCGAAATAAAATGGCATTATTTTGAGGGACTCTTGATTTATAATACATTGAATCCCAGGGAGTCTCCTTGTATTTATATTATATAAACATAAAAATTAAAATTAATAACCAAACAAGTTATTCCATATGAGGTTGTTATAACCAAACAATGTTATTCAGACCGTAAAAATAATGATGAATATATTAAATTCAAAACAATTAAGGTTATTTGATATAATACCAAGTTATCACAGTTATATAGAAATATACACAGCATGATTAAATTTTCATGGGCTGAATCTTGCCACCAAGAGGTGATGTTAGTGTCTCGGGGTTTTGGAGGACAGGTTACTGCTATGGATTTTGATTGCCATTGTTTCCAATTTCACTATACTGTTATGGAATTTCATTTATCGTTACCCAAAAAAAAAAATTCCAGCAACCCTAATGATTTAATAACCTGTAAAATCCTCTATCTCAAAGCAGTAAAAATAGCCATAACCAGCTCGGCAGGTATCTTGGAAACCTGCACATAAATATATAGCTGGAAACCTCTCGAGTGTGGTGTGAGAAAGAGGAAGAAGAGGGCAAAACTTAAGATAAATAACACAAGATGAAACGAACAAGCAGCCAAGAAATTACCCCTTTTTTACTACTGCTTGAAAAGTAAAAATAGACAAAAAAAAAAAAGATTTAATTGGACAGAGCATCCTAGTCTGACACAACAAATGCCATAACAAGGGTAAAAATTACGTCTTGATTAGATACTTGTCCACTAAGGCAAGTAATGGCTCGTGGGACCTAACTAAGTTTTTGTACTCGGTGTTATCAAGGATCAACCCAGAGGATGACTTAGCTAACCCTTGCGTGCACAGGCTCCTCCATCATCAACCAACTACGTGGAGGTGAAGGTTTGACCAGATGGGCTCATGGTCATGCCCGGTGGTCTGCTGTGCTTCAGCTTTTGAGGCAGCAAAATCGGCTGGGCTCAACTAATAAAGCGCTTTTTCAAGACTGATGTGGCCTCACGGGCAGGGCGTTCTGTCCAAGATTTTAATATAGTAGTAGTAACTTTGGTTTGATTTTTAGCGCTATGTCTGCTGGTCTGGCTCGAGCTCCGATGATTGAAGAGGGTAACTTTTGCCTGCTAGACAGTTGACACTGTAACTTGTAACAGTGCATGCCGAGATATTACGTGGGTGTGGTGAATTTTGGCTGTTTCTTGGTCAAAGCACCAAACAAACCGCTGTCTTTTTGAATTTGAATGAGGACTAGGGCTAAAGCAAATGTGGCCCATCACCAACTCTTGAGCCATTTCAAGAACATGGGCTTCATTGTGTGTTCCTCACTTCATAACTATTAAACATTGCCTATTTCGGACTCTGAATTCCAGAGAATGGAATAGGGTTTTGAAATACATTAATTGATGGCTAATAAATATAGAAGCAGCACAAAACCACATATTAGCGTGTGGCGTTGTGTGTGATCTGATTGGTGGAAGGGTCGATGGCATTTTATTTTATTTTATTTTATTTTTTTTGCCATGGTAAAGAACTCCAGCACAAAATAAGCGTGATTGAAATTGAGTTCATAAACTCAAGTGTTCATGCATTAACCTCTTTTATTATTTTATTTTTTTTTTAGAACGACAGCTGGTAATTACCGATATAATATAACGTTTATATTTGTACTTTCGTCATCAATGGCTGTTTGCCATTGTCATTTTATTAATTATTCTGTTGCGTGAAAAAGAGGTTGGCTTTTACTAAGTGAAGAAGAAAGGTTCAATCTATAGTGATTAAAATTTAGTATGAAAATCATGGATATTGACATCAGCCGATAAGAATGACTAATTTTGCTGGATATTTACTTTGCCAGACGAGCATTAAATAAAACATTAATAATATCTGACCGATAATTAGAATTATTTTGTTTAGAATAAATCACTTTAAAATAATATCATTATATTTTTTTTTATTAGTAAAAATCTTTTGGACAGCTAGCATACAAATCGAATGAAACTATTTTAGTATAGTAAGTCAATATTTAAGAATTTCTTCATGACAAGTTCTGTGCTTATCGGTGAGGACACGATATATTGACATGGAAGAAATTCTAATTTGTTGGTTCAAAATTAAAAAGAAAAGGAAAGAAAAACTGGAACTAATTTAATTCCAAAATAAAATACAATTGATTCTGCAACAATGAACTGGTGTGTTAATTCAAAAAAATTAGTTCGATTATCTTAATTACTAATTAGTATATCTGTATGCAGAAGAAATGGTCTCAGGCTAAACCTTCTGCATGGTAAAAAAAAATATAAGCAGTCAGAATCGACTACCGCAAAATACAGACAGGAGAATTTTTCTTTTTCCTTTTCTTTTTACTTAATCGTCATTAATTAAATCAATGAAAAAGAGGAGTTAAAAACAATGAACAGAGTTAATTACAAGGATACAAATTAATTAGTGGTCAAAATCCTTAATATATAATAATACTATTAAGAATCATCCCACCTAAAAATTTAAATTGATAATTAAAATTTTAAAATATAATTAAATTATTTTTTAATATATCTCTTTAAACTTAAAAATTACACTTGTTTATATTATTTTATATTTATTTTTTATTAAATAAATAAAATTTATGAATTTTAAATT
>SRLM01000025.1:889322-1148145 GCA_015708895.1 Populus ilicifolia
TATATAAAAGCTCAGGAGGCCTGCAATAGCTTGTGCAGCTATCAAAATAAAAAAAAAGTTGAAATTCAAACAAAAAAGACATTTCTCTCGAAGTTAAACTCTTAATCTTACTTTATAATAAATCATCATCAACCAAAAGAAATCACTATCTGCCAACCCCACCTTTCATGTCTTCTCCTACCTCAGGAAATTTCCCATTTCGTTTTATGCTTTCTTGCTCTTCAAATCTCTAACCTCTTGGTACAGTTCTTTCTTGTTTTCATCTAGAAACTGCCAGTATCTAGTTTAGGTTGCAAAGAACTAAAGAAAAAATGGCGGGTTCTTTTTCTAAAGGATGGAATAACAGTTATGATTATTCATTTAAGATTCTGTTGATTGGGGATTCTGGAGTTGGCAAGAGTAGTCTTCTCTTAAGTTTCATCTCCAACTCTGTTCGAGACCTTTCTCCTACTATCGGTACTGTCATTTAATGTTCTCCTTTCTTTCTTTTTCTAGCGGCAAATTTGCAGATAGGTATCTTTTAATTGCATGTAAGGAGATTTGACAATAGATTTTCAGTGGCGAATTTGGTGAGATTGTTTTGTTCATGTAAATTTTGTGACTGGATTTATTGTGAGAGCCATACTTGTGCTTCTATCTAGAATCTGATCAGGAATTCAGAGTGTATACAAGTGGATTAAATCACTAGCCTTGCTCGTGTCTTTATTCTTCAATAATTTTGACTAGCTCTGAAATGTGTAGTGTCTTAAAGGGGAAGGCTTCAAAAATGTGCAGGTGTGGATTTTAAAATCAAGGTGCTCACTCTTGGTGGGAAAAGATTGAAGTTAACAATCTGGGACACAGGTAATTAGAGGAAAATGGCTCTTATGCTCTGAATTCTGCTCTCCAAACCTCCATCCCCGATTGAACATGGGGAAACATTTGCTTTCATGGGATCCGAACGGCCACTTAACATGAAGAGATCAAACAAACCCTTTCACCTTTAGATAGATTTCTGGATAGCATAAATCCAGTGCATGATGTTGTCGTAATCAACCGTACCAATCCACACTCCTTTCATACCTGAAGAAAAATCTTCAACAAGTCTGTTTTTCATCGACACTTCTTTCGTACCTGAAGACAAATTTGACATGGTTCCGATTAGATCAAAGCTGCCTAGTGCGAACTATTTATTTGAATTAAACTCTATTCCATTTATAAAGTGTCAGATTGGATTCGGCAGGTGTTTGTTTCCTGGAGAGGTATAGAATAAGCGGTGTGTGAATAATGAGTTCTGTTGTATTGCAGCCGGGCAGGAGAGGTTTGGAACATTAACAAGCTCTTACTATAGGGGGGCACATGGAATAATCCTTGGTATGGCAATTGTCTAAGCATTCACTACATATTTTATATAGTTAAAGTTATCCTATTTTGTTAAGCCTTGAGTTGAACTCCCCTCCTTTACCTGATTTTTGATAATTATTGGTTAAGTGAGACAACCTAAATTAGTTTAGTATCAGTTTTCTTTTTCCCTTGCGATACGCATATGTATAAAATCCTGATTAGTTTGTGCTTTGATTTCGTTTTAGTTTATGATGTGACGCGACGGGAAACCTTCGAAAATTTGTCAGATATATGGGCAGAGGAAGTGGAGCTCTACACTAATCAGAAGTGTATCAAAATACTTGTTGGAAATAAAGTTGATAGGGTAAGCTGAAATACTTCGTATCTTTTCCTACTTTGACACATGCATGCATGCGCATTAAATATTAAGAGCCCGTCGATTATATTTCTCCATGTCATGTTAGAGACCTTCTGTCTTCAAGTTTTGTGCTTTTAATGGGCACATTGTCTTAATGATGCAATGCTTTCAGGATAGTGAAAGAGTTGTAAGTAGAGAAGAAGGGATGGCTCTTGCACAGGAGCATAAATGTTCATTTCTTGAATGTAGTGCTAAAACCAGGGAAAATGTTCTGCAATGTTTCAAAGAACTCACATTAAAGGTACATTGCTATCGAAGAAAATGCCCTTTTATTCTTTTCCTTTACTGTGCTCTGAATCTGCAATATGTTCTAAAAGTTAATGGTAGTAAATCTAATGAAAGAATTGGGAGCTAAAAGTAGTTGTCATTGTTTAACATCTAGTGCAAATTCTGAACATTTCTACTGCTTTACAGATATCGGAGGTTCCTAGTTTATTGGAAAATGGTTCAGTAGTAGTGAGACAACAGATTCTGAAAGAGAAACAAGTATACCACGCACCTCGTGGGGGCGGTTGCTGCTCCTAATTAAACTGCCTGTAATATTACGACGCAAAATCTGTGCCAAGGGCAATTGGGTGGCCAGATCTCCTTCACTCTCTGTCAACGCTCTTCTTAGAGATCTGTTCTTATGGTCATCTTTACTGCTTCCGCTGTAACCTCTAAAATTTTGGGAAGTTGAGTGCTGTAACATCTTTTGCTTGTGAATGCTGTTTCCAAACCGGTGGTGCATCACGCAAAGAAAAGTAGAATAAGAACGTTGTTAAAATTGGCAGCACTTGTATAGTATATTTTCAGGGAAAGTGGTTTTCATCGATTCTTTTAAAAGTACCGAAGTTTTCTCAGTGGAGGGAACACCACAATCATTTTAAGTGTCAAGCACTTTGAGCAGGATAATTATAACACCCAGCAGAATGTGCTGTCGGCCATACCAAACTATGAGCAATTCAGCTTTCGCAATAGCTGAAAGAAAAAGAGCTTGAAATAATTTAAATCTTTAGCAGTCCAGAATATTTGGAAGCTGAGTACTGTGGTGAATGATTGTTTGACCAGCCATCTTAACATCCCACAGCTGTTTGCACCTCAAGTTACACATGAGAAAACTTGAAGGATGAGAATTTGAAAATGATTGCTGATTTGAAATTTAAAAATCTCAGAAACCTGCTGAATCTTTCCAACTGGGACTCTCAAAGGAAAAAACTTGCCAGACTGCTAGCTATTCGGATAGTCCAGCAGGTTAAGGTACTCTCTCTCTCTCTCTAAAGTGTGTCAGGTATGTAAAGTGTCTAAAGATTTTGTCTATTATGCACGTGATTTTTCAAATTATTTTTCGTTTTAAAAAATCTGATCATTATTTTTTTATATCATTTTAATGTACTATGTTAAAATAAAAAAATATTATTTTAATACATTTTCAATTAAAACACACTGTTAAAAATATCACATTGAATTAAATTACACCAACTCCTAAAAATAAAATATACATATAAATATTATTTTTTTTAGAGTAATAGTCATATTTTGCAAACTAGCACAATTGAGGAAACGTTTTGGGATATAATAGAATTGACAGAAATTAAATAGCTAGCACATGGTCTGGCCTCAGTCAACGTGGCTGCAAGGGTTGGGCAAATGAAGGCTACAGGAATCATCACTATCCTGATGTTAGGTGCGCTGGGAGGAGGCTGCCTGGCTTCGTAGTGCACGTGGAGAGTGCTCCATTTACTTATTTTACAGGTGTCAGTCAGGTTGTGGTTGAAAGTGTTTTTGGTATTATAGTTAAAGTTATTTTTTAAAAAATATATTTTAAGAAAATATATTAAAATATTCTTTATTTTTTATGTCACATTAAAACTATTTTAAATTGCATTATGTACCAAGATAAATAAAAAATATATAAAAGAGATAAAAACACATTTAATAGAAAAAATAGGGACAAAAACATAAAATAAATGTGTTTGAAATGGTTTTTTAATAATTTTTTTGATTTTTAAAATAAAAAATATAAAGAGACATGTCTTTTTTTATTTCATTGTTTTTATCTCTTTCATTTCCAAAACAATAACCAATGTAACTTAATTTAATTTTTCAGACACAAGAAGACATCAGTATTTGCTTCGATAAATTATAAGAGGAAGCATTCTGCTGAAAAAATCAAGGCCTGCATGGCTTTCTTTTGATTTTGATGGTGCAGGAATGGGATGCAACGAAGACTGAACTCATGGTAAGATGCAGTGGACGGCGCAAACTATCCAATCGTGTCCGGTTCAAATTGATCTTACGTGTTCCAAGTCAGGGACCAAATTGAAACCATTTTTTACTTTCCTATCCATCAATTACCAGAAAGTTGGTGGGGGGGTTCCCATCAGAGCTAACGAGCTAACGAGCGTAAGGTTCTTAGTGTACCTTTCCCTTAACCAGAAGATGAATTCGACCTTCTCATTCACCAAGTCACAAGGTCATTTGCCCCATCACATAAATTAGGTACTACACCGTTTTGTTGAAATTCTTTTTGCTAGAGTAATTTTATACGTCCCAATTTATGTATCTCAAATAGCATCAATATTGATAATATTCACAAAAAATATATGCTAGGAATAATTTAGTATAAATATCATTAATCTTATGTATAATTAATGATGTCAAAATCTCACAAACACGTTGATTAACAACCCCACAGTCCCTGACTGGATGTTAATGAACGACAAAGGCCCATGCTTGAACCCTCCTGCAAATTTTTATGCATCCTTTAGGATAGCTATTAGCTCAAGGCAATGAAATAGAAGGTTAAGGAGGTCCATTTGGCTTAACTACTATAAATTAACTGGGACACAATAAAATTAGATTATATATATATATATATTATGTGATAAGAAGAAAAGGATATATTAATTTAGAATATGCGGCGTAAGGAACCGATTGAGTTTCAATTTCAAGGATTCAAACTCATCAGGACGAGGAGGGGGAGGGGGAGGGGGAGGTGGTGGTGGTGGTTGAAAGTGAAGGATAATACAAATCATGGTGGACTCCCTTGATGTGAATGTTGGCCAATCCTACTCGGTTCTTGTTACAGCTTGACCAAAAGGCATTGTGGCAACGCCAAAAATGGTTAATGAATTAGCAATTTATTTATTTATTTATTTACGTGGGATGTCCGGGTCAGCTTTCGTGCACCACAACTAATCCCCACGACCCACTGAATACCCTGCAAACCCAGTAGGCATGTAAGACACCGCGAAGATGACAAACGTGCACACCAAGACTCGAACCCAAGTGTAGTGGAAGGAGATAAGCCCCTTCCTTCCACTATTAGGCCAAGCCTATAATACATGAATTAGCAATCTTGAGGGCATGGGAGTGGTGCCTTATCTCAACTCCAGCGCAATGGCTACTGGGCCTCTTCCAAGTGGACCTGGCCCGTTTTTAAATACAATTCTCCATCAATCAAGCCAGGCCCATCAAGTTAGAATTTATATAAAAACTTTTATGTGAATCCATGCTTTCACTATTCCAGGGGCTGCCAGTCCTAATTCTCAAGGAACCTTGAATGTGACACTGTAACAAACATTTATCCCCACTGTTACCAACAGCTTACGATTTGCCTTGCTACACAGTCAACAGGTGTCGTACTCGCAAAGTGATACTCCATTAATGCTGACATATGAGCCTGGAGTCTATGACGCCGCCCCCAATCCTGCCGAGGAGAGACCACCCCAGATAAACTTTTTTTTCTTTTTTTATGGCTGTTTAGAAGTGAAGTTCTGGTTATTATTTTTTTTTATAGTTGTTTAGATTATTTTTTAAAATATTTTTTATTTAGAGATATATTAAAAATATTTTTTTTATTTTTAAAAAATATTTTTAATATTAATATATTAAAATAATTTGATATCATAAAAAAATATTAATTTGAAATAAAAAAAATAAAATTTAAAGTATATTTAAAATATAAAAACAAAAAAGACTCTTACTTGTATGGTAACACAAGACTCCATGTAATAAAAGACTGCAAGAATAAATAAGGTTTTTTTTATCGATCATGGTTTATAAAATGAAAATTATCTTCACTTAAAAAGGATTTAGTATAAAATAAATATAGTCCATTTTCCTTGTTAGATGTACATACAAAATTTAATAATAAAATATTTCTTAAATGTCTTAAAAAACTTAATTGATAGTTTTGTCTGATATCTTCATTCATTTACCTTAAACCGGATTCGTTCAAATGTTTAGCTCCACCCCTCCTTCACCTCCCAAATCTGGCACCTCCTGCTCGTGTTAGCCCTTCTCCTTCTCGAGCATCATCCACACAGATAAGACCGTTTTGTTTAAGCTTGTCAACGTCCTTTTGTTTACAAAAACAAGTTAAAAGGCATAAAAAATAATACTTTCCAATATATATATATATATATATATATTTTAAAAGGCAGGTTGAAAAGCTTAAACAAAAAGATTTTATAGGTACACATGACTGAAAAAAATAAATATTATGAGAAAACTTCAAATTAATCCCAAAGTAATTAATTAATTACCAACTCACAAGTTGGTTTATTAAAAGTTTTCCTTATTTTGGGTCTAATCCCTAAAGCAGCAAACATCCTTTATCAAGTCAAATGGGGTCCCAAAAGAATTTGATATTTCCGTTCAAAACGGTGCTGATTTCAAACAGGGGATCGAATTAAGAAATATATAATACTTCAGGAACTGAATTTCAATTTCCTATTATTGTTTGGAGAATACATTGAGAATTAGTAGATAGTTGGGGGGCTAATTAGTTGATAATTATTGTGCAAGAGATACCTCTTTGTAATTGACTAACCTGTCTCCCTCTCACCATTGCATGAATATGCTTTTTAGCATATTTGTTTTCATGATCACAGTATCATTACCATTGTAGGCAATACACGATCGCGTGATGTGCCCTATTCTCTTCCTCGGCCAGCAACAGGTTTTAAAAAATTATTTTTGTTTTAAATTATATTTTCATATTTTTGAATTTTTTTAATATTAAAAAAAAAACAATTTGAAAAGCTTAATTATTTCTACCGTTACTTAATTGCAATCCCCCCTATTAAACCAAGAAAATTGGCCACGCGTACCGCTAGTTCCCCAGAGAATTGACCCAACTCCCAAATTAGCACTAATTAACTACACAAACGACCTAATCATGATGCTTAAAAAGATGTCATACATGGCCAAGGTTTTGGTACAAGGATCATCGTCTTCATTAACCCTCACTGGAAATCATCGCCAGCTTTGTGCTTAATACATGTATGCTTATGCCATAAGTTAGTAAACGGGTTGATCGGCCTGTTTTTAATAGATGTAATTTGGTTTACTAAACCAACCATAACCGGCTAGCCTTTCAGGCAACAAAATCGATGAAATTCATGTACTTATTAGAATCCTATTTCGAGCCTGTTAAACATGAGTTCTTGAAGCAGTTCATAATTAATGGTAGCATCTACTGATTAGGTGAATAGAGTAGGCTAGTAACTAACAAGAAGGTGTGGACCAAGCCAAGAAAAGAACAAAAAATAGCCAAGTAGCTAGGGAGAGCATTTTCTATAAGGAAATTGTTATTTTAATAGAGGAGAAGGGCAAGAGGTGGAATGTTCAGATGGGAAGTGCAGTTCCTCACTAGTCAGACTCTCTTCTGATGTTATGATGCTTCGTTTTTATTCTACTTTTTGTAATCTGAACATGAGAAAGAAAGAGAAGTTAGCAGAGAGGCATTTTTGCATGTGAAACAATGAAGAAAATTAACCAGAGCAACAGATTTTTTTGGCTTTGGTGGGGATGAAAAACACAGGCCAAACACTCTCTCATGAAAAACACATTCCCTCTGCCGAAAAAGGAACAAAAACCAATGATGAAGAGAAAGGAAAAGATGCCTACGTATCGTGCACTTTTCATGAATTAGCTTAGAGTCTTTTTGAGAACAGAAATTGCTAGTTGTTACACGCAATTCAAGTCCACTACATAACAATATTTGATCAAGCTAGATAGTTAAAAGAATTAAAAGAATGTTATATTAATTACGATCCTTTTAAGTTCACAAAGAAAAAAAAAAATAGAAACAAATTATCTGGTAAATCAATATCAAATTAATGGCCATGTCTGATCAAATAGAAGAAGAAAGAAAACTTCTGAAGAAGTCAGGAAGAAGAGAAGCATAACCTTCTTCAGTAATGACAACCCACCAAAGCCGGGCTGGAGAAGACAAGAGGTGTGTTTTGCTGCTGCTGCTGCGGGTGTTGTTGCTGCTGCTTGGAAGCAAAGGAAAATTTCTCATCTTCCGGGGCTGGAAGATTGAGATCCAAATCCAAAGAAAGTGCGTTTCTTGCTTTCTTGGGCTCCTCAGATTCATTAGCCAATGGTGTTAATGACAAGGTTGTGGTGCTAGACAGAAGAGGACCTCGGTGCCGCCTCATATGACCACCCAAGGCCTGTCCAGATGTAAACTCCGCACCACAAACTGAGCACTCATGAATCTTGCCTTTATTGTGATTGCTAAACGTACCTCTGTTAGCATTGTTATCACTCAGTTGAAGACAAAGAGAAGAAACATTCTTGTAATGTCCATCTTCTTCGTCGGAAGATGGTGAAAGATTTTTCTTCCTTTCATCATTGTGGGTTGCCTTAGGCTTCTTATGACTAGCCCTGTGTCCACCTAATGCTTGAAAAGATGGAAATGTCCGGTTACAAGTCTTGCACTCATAAACATAGTAACCAACCTTGCCAGAACCTGTCGAATTAGCAGTTTCTAGGAACTTTCTACTGTTGAATTTGGTGGTGTAAGGCCCTCCTCCTCTTGAATCATAGTCTTGACGATGTTGTTGTTGAGTTGGGAAATCTCTTGAATGGCCTTTGGCAAGAAGGATAAGGCAATTAGCCATGTCCTCTTCTTCTTCAGTGCTATCTTGAAATTCATTAACGGAACTTGTTGGTGACCAGCTGGTACCACCATCTCCGCTTGATGAATTAGCAGTCAAACCATAAGGGATTGGTGATTGAACCCTCAACCTCTTTGTTCTCTTCCCCTTCACAACATTGGCTGCGACCTCCTCTGAAGCTTCCATCTTTCTCCAACAGTACCTGATCAGAGAAAGAGAGAGAGAAGAGGATTGATGGGATATTAATGTTTAGAAGAGTCAAGGGTATATAAAGAACGAATGCAAGAGAGAAAATGTTTGTTTTAGGTGACAGTTTTTGGAGTAAAAAAGGACACCCAATGGAACAGTCAAGTGAGAATTAGTCTGAGGCAATGATATAGAGCCCGATTATCCTTTGTTGAGTTTGCAAGCTATATAGCAACGAGTTATAAATAGGGTGAGAGTTGCAAAAATTAGACCAAGAGAGTGGGGGAGAGGGATAACACAAGGAGACAAGAGCCAGAAACTAAGAGATGGAACAGAAAAGATGGTAAAATTAGAGACAAACAGGCAGTAAAACAGTTGGTAAGGAGAGGGTGTTCGTTGATGCCAAGTCCGTTTCAAACTCTCTTTCTCACACTTTGCCAACTCACTTCAACACACCAAAGAAAAATAAAATAAACCCTGATTAATTACCCATAATTGCTTGGCATCACAGTATTATTAGCTAATATTGCTCTCATCCACCCCTTCTTTGGCCGCTAAATCGCACCTCCACTCATGCGTATATAGTGAGTTGTAATGAACACACACACTATTCTTAGTTTATACCATATCACCAAACCGATCTGTATGTGCGGACTCGGTGCTAATCTTTACTGTCAAGTATTAAACTCACTATTTATTTATATAAATTTTGAACAGAATTTATTTTTTCAAGAAAGAAATTATCAACAAAACCCTGTTTCAGTTTGCTTAATTAATTTGTTGCATAAATGTTGGTCCAGATAATTATTCGTTTTTATTTTATTTTAATAATCAAGGTATTTTCAAGTCAGTTTTCGACTATAAAATACAGGTTACTTCTTAAACAAACCATCTATAATAAAACTAAGTAAGAAATTTATTTATTGAAGTTTCTTTGAGATGCCGGTTCCAAGTAATTATGTGTGGGGGGGTATTTATCCATTACTAATATTTTAAAAACCCATTTAATAAATTCATATCAACGTTTTACCCATTACACGCCAGGATACGGGTTTGCATGTATGAAATTTAAGTATTATTTATTAATTTTATTGTAAATTATTTTCCAACAAATAAAATATTCAAATTAGTTACTTCTAGAGGCACAGAACATGAGAGACATGCTCCTAGGGTCCATGTCTGGAGAAAGGGGCGAGTACAAGTGAGTGGCAGGTGCTCTGCTTACAGCATATTTTGGGTGTGCTTGTATTTTTAAGTTTTTTTTAAAAAAATATATTAAAAAATATTTCTAAATTTATTTTTTATATTAATATATTAAAATGATATAAAAATATTTAAAAAATTAATTTGAAATAAACAACATTTTGACCGGACAATTAAACTCCGTCTAGGTTTTTTCTTGTTGAAGAAATATACTTGCTGCATATAACAGGCAACCGGATTTTGTGTATAATATGCTATATATTGATTGAAAAAGGAGTGTATATATACACACACATATATATAAAGAGAGAGTGTGTTCGAGAGGAGAAGGGAGAGAAAGCAATGCAAAGAAAGCAACGCAAAGTCCATTACTTTGCCTCAAAGATTCTCTCTCAGAGATGATTGGAGTGCAAGCCTGGAACCCACGGAATCTGCGGTGCTCCTCTTTCTTGTCTATTTCCTAATAATTTCCATGTCTGCATGACCAACCTTTCATGGCTTTTTTCTTGTACCTTTTCCTTCCCATCATTACTTACTTATATAGTAAGCACCTAGCTACTCGTGCTCCATTTTTCCACTACTCCATTGGGGGGCGGGCAGGCTGTTTCACTCAAAATTAACGCCATTATTTTACCAAGAGATCAGTTTTAGTGCTTTTAGAATTTTCCAGTGTTGAAGATCTCTGAAAAAAAAAAAACATTTGAATCTATAAAATATTTTTTTTAGGTTAATATAGATGTTTGGATCAGTTTTTATATATCATAATTAATCTTATCAATTTTAAAATTAATAATCATATAAATTTTCAACTCATATGAACAATCAAATACTTGTTAATTTAAAATTATAAAAAAAACACACTTGTTAATTTTAATTTCTTATCGTTTAACTACCATTTAAATTGCTTCATAGAATATTTTTAATTACCAAAGGAGAGGATTTACATTTCTCCCTCCTCTCTCTCTCACTGTTACTGCGATTCTATTGAAATTCAAGAAATAGATTTATTATCCAATACCATACAGGGGGTATCTTAAGCATTAATTAAAAACTTGGATTAAGTATCTTAGTGAGTGCTACATGATGCATTACTGAGGACATGATTTGTTTCTAATCATTCAATTCATGTGCTGCTGGCTCTTCCATTTTCTAATCACACAATTAGTTCTGTTTCATGTCTTGTTCATGCAATTCCCTTTTAATTCGAAGCATCCATTAATGTACGGGCCACTATCCAATGACAAATCTCCTTCTCTCAAGTTGTCTTATTTTTTCACAATCTAATGACTGAGTTCACTTCACTCTGGTTTTGAAGTGAAGTAAAGCTTGCATATGTATGAACTCTTAGACTTTTTTTATTACAAACAAAGAACTTATCTTTTGAGTTAATTAGTAAAGTTTGCTTTATATATNGTGTATAAGAGACAGATATATAGATATATATATATGCGCGCGCGCGCCTTTGAATAAAGAAACCGTTGTAGAAACGAAGGTTGTGCCTTAATTTCATTGGATTAATGAAAAAAAAACTTGTTTAATGATAAATGCATGTTAATTTATTATTATTTATTTTGGGTGCAAGCTACAAATACTTATACCTGATAATTAGTGTTGCTAATAATGAATCATATTTTTCTTTAATGGGAATTACGGTTGGCCATGTATTTGATTTCCATCCTATAATTTTGTTTCAACCCAAAAAACAAAAAGGTGAACGTATTTTGGATTTTCACTTGAATCGAGGGATGAGGAGGGATTTTAGAGTATTTCAGGAGAAATTACCAATACTTCATGAATTTATTTTGAAAAAAAAAGGATAAACAATGAAAGAAAAAATGACATTGAGATACATGAAAGTGATAATAATATTATTTTTATCTTGGCTTATATAAACATGTTCTCTCTCTTATATCTCTAATTCTTTAATTTATTTATATTTCTCTACTATTAAGTAATTATTTACGAAGCACTCTAAAGTTTTCTGAAAAGGAAGATAAAAGCGTGATCCAACCTCACTGCGAAGTTAAGTGGAATCTTCTTCTGATAAATCTCAAAAATCGACATGGGCCATTTTTAAATTCCTAAGATCACAAAATCTTCTACAAAGGAGATGGCGAGTATCTACAATATCTCGCACACAATTGACCATCACATACATGGTTCATGCATAGTGGTAGTGATCACTGAATTTTTTTCACTTCATTAATATTCCTGAGCAAGTAGGTAGCGAGTCAATGCATAACGGGTCGGCAAGTTCTTGACGTGAAGAGCCATTATCGATTGGTTGTGCGAGGCACGTCAGGATCCAGAACCACCCCAAGAAACCATGATTTAGGCAAGCAAAGGATTTTCATAATCATGGGTTCCTCTCTTATCCTCATGATCGTCTACGCCACATGATCTCACACTTCCCTTTTGTTTTCATGTAGTGCTTCTGCAAAAAGTGCGCAAAGAGCTAACTTGGAAGAGATCGCTAGCTAACAAGGATGCCAGTAGTACTGAATGTATAAACGACTTCATAACATATAGTTTATTCTCTTATATTATTATACCATACACTATACTATCTGTACTTCACAAGTCATCCATGAAAGAGAGAGAGAGAGAGAGAGGTGTATATAGTAGCTTCTGAGCCACTCAATGGAATATGTTATGTTGACACTGAAGCAACCGGAAAACTCCCAAATAATTTATTCTCGTTAAAAGGAATTAATTAATACATGAGGAAAATATTAATACAACGAATAGCGATCCACTTTCCCAGTCAACTGTTGCAACGGCTGCTCCTGCGAGGGAGGTTTAGTGCATGTTTAGCAGTTAATTTTTTTAATTATTTTTTTATTTAAATTTTTTAAAAAAATAATTATTTTTAACTTGAAAATAATTCAAAAAATTTAAAAAATTTAAAATTTTTAGCGCTACATGGCCGACCACATTTCCAACAAGCTTTTAATATCAAGGGTAAATGCAGTTAACATTTGTAACCGACATCTTCACCAAATAAATTATCACGATCGAGTAAAATTAAAATTAAAATTAAAATTACTGTCATCTAGCATTCTAGGGCTTGGTCTAGTGGTGGAAGAGGCTTGTCTTCTTCCACTGCACCTGGGTTCGAGCCCTAGCATGCACGTCTGTCACCCCCGCGGTGCCTTACATGCCTACTGGGTTTGCAGGGTATTCAGTGGGCCGTGAGGATTAATCGTGGTACGCGCAAGCTGGCCCGGACACCCCATATAAATCCAAAAAAAAAAGGACACCTCATGTAAATTCAAAAAAAAAAATCACTCTCATCTAGCTAAAAAAGACAAGCCACTAAGATTATTGCATTTATTTTATTTAAATAATAGTGTGGAGTATTTTATTTAAATAATAATATGGAGAATGTTAAAAAATAATATAAATTATATTTTAAAATTTTATTTAATAATTTAAGTTTTTAAATTAAAATAATTCTTTAATATAATAGAAAAGACCACAAATGTAAAGATGGATGACTGTACGCGTCATATGGTAGATCTAATGAATGCCCACGGGAAGCAAGAACAGGGCTAGAATGGTTTGCCATGCCTAATTACAGAAAAAGAGAGCATCTCTCTCCTAATGAAGTGGTACTACCACCGGAGAAATTCACTGTACAGGCCCTCATTTCACCTAAAGAGCTGTAAACTCTTGACCACCCTAACGAAACCTGCTATCTAACACTGACTTGAAACTAATGGCGTGATATTACTCGTGCAAGACAAACCCCAAGACCTTCAATGAATTAGAAGTTGTCACTGTTAACATTCAGAGTTAGCTGGACATCACTTTCTCACGGGAGTTAGTATAACAACATGTTTCATACTTCCTTGAACTTTATTGGCGTTTTTTGCTTGCAAGGAGTTAAGAAGTCAAAAATAAGTTTGGTTTGTTTCTTGTATTTTAAAAGTATTTTAAAAAAAATTAATTTTTTATTTTAAATTAATATATTTTTAATTTTTTTAATAAATTAATATTAAAAATAATTTTAAAAAATAAAAAATATATTATTTTAATATATTTTTAAATAAAAATTTTTCTTTTTTTTTTAAACACTATGCATCTACACCTGTAAATAGATCTACCTAATGCTCAACTCGGCTCAGTTGACTTGGGAGTAAAATCACTAGAAAAAGGCCAGCATAACTGATTGGACTGCTATAATATTGATCACATCTACTTCCTCCCCTTTCTTCCCTGGATAAATCACAACATCCAAACCTAAAATTACTCTAGTGCTATTAAATTGCTAATAGCAAACCAAATAATCTCTTATTATTTAGGTGCAGTTTGAAATTGCATTTTAAACAATGTTTTAAAAAATTATTTTTTATAATTTTAAATCATTTTAATAGGGTGATATTAAAAATAATTTTTTAAAAATAAAAAAATATATATATTAAAATCAACCATCGCATGAATTCGGTGATGAAAAATTCCAACATCTAAAGACTGAAAGCCGCCATAGTACGAACTGATTATTTCAACATGGAATTAGCCATGGTTATCAGACCATGTGTTATTACGAGTTGGTTCTCTTTCTCTAGGTTGTCAGTGTAAGGTAATCCTTGAAACAGACGCGGGTTATATAAAAAAAAATACAATATTTGTTTGGCTTCCATGTTTGATAGGTTTCCATGTTTTTGAAAATTTTGAAAGTTTTTTTTTAAATTTTTATTATTATTTGAATGTATTGATATAAAAAATAATTTTTTTAAAGAATAAAAAAATACATTCTGAAAGATAAAAAATACGCTACCAAGCTTCGTTCACACCTCTGATAGTTAGGCTCCTCTTGCACTCATTTGTCTTATGAAGCAACTTCTTAACCAACTCTTGTTCACCGAACCATAAACAGACTAGAATAATTGAGGACTGAAATCTCCATCTAATTCTGTTAAAAGTAAAGCATGTTTGATCCCTAACCAAGAACCATCTAACGATGTCAACAGTCTAGGACTCTTCCCGAAGGAAACCAAGAACCATCTAACGATGTCAACAGCCTAGGACTCTTCCCAAGGGAAAAATCGAGCCACCCCAATGATCAATTAAGAGAAGATTGAGACAAGAAAAGGAGCTTTTCTAATGAAATTCAATGGTTCAACCCAGTTAAATTTATTCTTCATTTCATACCAACAAGTTTTCAATTCGTACATGTCTATTTCTGGTGTGGGATTTCAGCAGGATCAATTGCTGATTATTATGCTCACCTTACGAAATATGACATAAAAGATGCATATTCACCACCGTGTATGGTGTTGGATGGTGTCAATTTACCGATACTCCACAAAAACTGATGTTGTCCTCGGGGGCACAGTGAAGCACCCTGTGGATGTTTCATATGATGAGTTCTTCACAACTTCATCAGCTGACATAGCCTGCATCGAAATTCTCATAAAGGAAAAAACGTTAAATAGAAAACAACATTTTCCAACAGAAATTAACATCCAAATGAAAGACAAAAACAGCATGGAACAAAAAACTTATGGCCACCATCCCTCCCATATTTGTCACTGTTTGTGCAAGTTAAACGCAGTATTTTCTATAACCTCAAAAACAGCTACCCTAGACTTATCCCAGCTAGTCCACCGAGAGAGAGAGAAGGAAACTTAATGCTCTATTAGAAGTATTATTTAGAGAGTTCCACTGAAAACTAGGTCATTAGTGCTCTGTCCCAAAAGAATTTCAGAAGATAACTACCTGTATAGGATGCAGCTGAAAAGTTCTTGCCCGCAATACAGGACTGGCAAAAGATACCTCAGATGGACTGGCATTGAAGATCACCACAATGAAAGAGTAGCTGTAGAACAGGCCATAATACAATCAGTAATTGCACAATTCAGAATCATAGTAGAAGCAGTGATATATGTTCACCCACATGGGATCCAGTTGAGTTAATCCTGGAACACCTCTATGGCCATCTTCAAAACTCATCACTATAACACCAGGGACCCATGAAGGACCAGTGTTGTGGAATCGTACCCGTTCCTGGATGCCAATTAGTGTGTCATACTAATAATACACTCACTACTAATCTGATACATATAAAAAGACAGGACAAGGGAGAAACCCAGAAGAAAGCATTGTGAGAGTTCAGGTGAAAGCCGCCGCTGCAATTTTAGATATTGCTTTTATTTTGAGAACAAACCAAAGTTATAATTAAGCACTGAAAATGTAGGAAAAGAAAGAACAAAGAAAATATCATGAAAAATAACAATCAAATATGAGTGATTTTTTTGAAGAATGCACTGAATTGTTGAATAATCAAGGAATGACATCAATCTAGTCTAGTTCACAAAGTTTCAAGATCATGCAGGCCATAGTTATTTGATCAACTGCTGGTCTGAAGATTAAGATGGAATAGTTATTTGATCACAGCTATACTCTAAAGATAAGATGGAAATGGAGAACATCAACTATTTAAGCCTAAAACGTACACTTTTCTCCATGTAACTTTCCAAGAAAGTTAGAAAGAATAAATCTGGTGGAGACCATATGCATAGAAATTGAAGTTCATTTTGGCATTGAAAAAGTGTTTCCCATAAGGGAAAAGGTAGAGCGGCCCCAACTCTCAATTCAATGACATGGATAATGGAAAATGAGCCGCATATTGAAAGTTGGCTCCCACTATTTAGTTATTTTAAATTCTGAAAATTAAAATAGCTTTTTTAACTTGATTAGGTAATTTACTGTGTCTTAATTAAAAACTAAACAAAAAACATAAGACAGTTAACACCCTTATGTAGGAAACTACTGCCACACTTTATTGCCATGTCAACATAGGTCAAGAGTTGAGATCACACGATCTTGGTCCTTCTCATAGTCCATACAATCAAAAGATGGTATGCATAAGGCCAGCCTAGGTCAAGGCGAACCTGTTTACACTTCAGGTAATTGAATAGTCAACTATCAAGTTCTGTCACATGAGGTTCCTCCAAGGTATAGGAGGATTAAAACTAAGGTTTCAACAAAGGGAAAGAAGAGACCAATTGCATAGAGGACCCTTTTGTTACACAGGCAGTGTTCATATTAAAATCTCAAAACCATACCAAATCAGCAAGTTATAACTGAAAATTCTTACCTGAATAGCATTAGCTGTCGTCAAACGAAAAAGTGGAGAAGAATATCGGATTTGTAACACATCTAAAAAATTATTGATAGCAGCAAGGATATGATTCTTCTGAGGCTTGAAGGATGGATCAGCCAGTCTTGGTCTTATTCTGAGGAAAAGAGACATCCAGAATTTCAAGAGAAACGTTGTGTTAGATGCTCTAGAGGACAAACCATGAAAAGCAGTTCTTTTTTTCCTCCTCCAAGATACCAAGTACCATGAAAACCAGTTATATATATCATAACAGTATTTTGTAGAGCAAAGAAATTAATCAACACAACCAGGTACTTCAAATCGCATGACAATGATTAACACTAAATTCTTGCTTACAGTGGCCAGTGCTTTTCATTTTTCTGCTTTGGAGGAAGGCCGACACCCCAGTTGTTGGAATTGTAAGTGAAATCTAGCCTGAAATTAGTTACAAGTAAACTAAGGAACATGACCGGTATCACCACCACATAACAAGAAAATATGAATAGAATCTACTAGCAAAATGTTAAAAACATGAATATTATTCTAATGACAAATTTATAATTAATTAGAATACAAATATTTGAGTCAGATTTAATTAATTGAGATAGCAACTTGAAAACAAGAATAACAGAAGACCTGTTGAACCAATCACCAGAGTTGTAAGAGTCACGATCAAGCGATTTTGAGCGTAGCATCTCATCACCAGAGTGGAAAAATGGAATTCCCTTAAAAAACAGAAGACACTGTCAAGTCATCATAAGATAACAAGTACTAAACAAATTGAACGTGAAACATGATAATGTTGCATGGCTTTCTTATGCCTTGAAATCCTAGCAAACAAAGTACAAGACATAATTATATTTTAGAGAATTAAAATGGTTAAGTAAATGTAGTTTGCATGATTTTCTCACTAGCTTCTGTTTTTCTATTTTCTTCACGAACAGAAGAGTAGAGTGGGGAGAACGGTATTCCCTTAAACAAGCAGGAAACACTGTCAAGTCATCATAAGATAACAAGTACAGAGCAAATTGACCTTTAATCATGATAATGTTGCATGGCTTTCTTATGCCTTAAAACCCTAGCAAACAAAGTACTAGACAATTAAATTATAGTAAATTAAAATGGTCAAGTTTGCATGATGTGCTCGCTAGCTTCCTTTTTCTATCTTCTTCAGGAACAGAAGAGTAGAATGGGGAAAAACAGAAAACACTAGTATTTATGACTACTGACTAATAAACGATTATTGGGAAGGAAAGTTTGGGAGTATTGTAAAACAGGTTACATGATTTGGTTGTACAGTTTCAGTTATCAGCCTGATTACAAACATGTCCTACACAGGATACAAGTGTTGAAAGGAACCCGAATTCTAACCAGCTAAGTTAACAATTCATTATTTAAAATCTTCCACCGTTTTCAAACATGTTGAAGATGTTATTAATGCACTAACTAAAGAGCCTCATTCATTGAAGACAACAAGCTATCTAACATTATCCTCAAGAAGCACATTTTAAAAAGGACATTTATTATACTCGTGATGAAAATTAAAACAAAATTCATTAGTTTGAATCATGAAAATACATCGCTGAACAACAAATGACTTGAACTCTACCTGTGACAATGCTATTACACTACTTGCCAAATGATTTAATCTGCATCTCTCATCTACAGAAATTTCCATTGGAGTCTACAGTAAGGAGATGAGTTAGAACAGTGTCATATACTACTATTGTAAAACAGCATTGGGTCTGTGAGAAAGGGCTAAAATCAAACACTCTAAAAGCATATTGATCGTACCTTCATGCTCACAACATCAAATAGGGTTTCATTGTCATGAGCAGAAACATAATTGATCTGAAAAACAACCAAAAAAAAGTTGATAACAATGTTTTGCAAATTATCCTTGTCTGATAGAGATGTATTAACAGTGATGACAATTAAAAGTGAAAAAATTATTGAATTCAGCAGCAAAACAAACACTCTGACAAAGGAAAGTGCTAATGCATGATTCAGAGTCTAGATAATTGCAAACAAGTATTAAATGATACATGTCTAGCCAGTGAAGGGAAATAATGCTTGCCAGAGAGCATATGTAAGGAATTTATTTAGTAAAAGCATTATGGCAAACCATAAAATGTGTCTTGAGTGATGTTTCATATGTGCTCCTATTGCATCATCTCAGAACAAGATGAAAAGTTCCCTGAAAGTCATAATAAACATAATCACAGATGCTGAGCTCCTTACTGTTTCTGCAGGGTGTAAAGCGTATGCAACAGGTGCCCCACCATAAGTTAAAACTTCCATCCCTTTTACCTGAGAAAAGCAATATAACAAAAAATTGAAGGTTAGCCAATCTCCAAATATTTATAGGTAAGGAAATACCCAAAAGAGACCGTTAAATTTTTTTTTCCATAAATATATGGCATGCCTGATCTATTGTAGGCTTGAGAGAAGGAGTATCTTACTGTGTGGATTAAATATTCTATGTACTTTCAACATTTGGAGAAGCCAATTGAGGATAGCTTAATTATTCATATTAACCATGCGGTTGAACCAATAAGTCTAGATGTACGGTATAAAATATTCGACAGTAAAACAGATCTCTGCACTGCAGGATGATGTATACCTCTTTCCCATCACTATTGGTCAGTACATAATCCCTCAAATTTGCAGCCATCCCAACCTGGACAACATGAAATCAATTAATTAATGATAAAATCATGACTTTAGGATAATTAAATGAACCAAATGACTTATTGGTTATCAAAAAATGAGCAAACAAAAGGTTTAATACTGAGGGTGACAGAAAGATAAATGTACACAGGCCCAGAGAGGCTTCCTGGTCCTCATCTTCCCAACAAATCTAATCTTTCAGTGAATTGGGCCATTCTGTGATCAGCATTTTAAAAGTTTCTTTTTTCTCGAGGAGTTATTAACCAATACGTGGATAGAAAATGTGGGGAAAAAATTATTTATATTTGCTTCTGTTTCTAGCCTAGAAACATTTCCTATATAAATCAGTCGCATATTTCCAATGCCAGGCAAAAAAAGCACATAACTGAACCTTTATACTTAAGCTTTGATATGGCGTCCAGCCAATAGATCCATAGCATTTTCATTTTCAGTCCAAGGAAAATACTGGGTGTTTTAAATATAAGTTCATTTGAAATTTTCCATGCATGTAAGAACATCACAGAAGTCATGGACACTACACTGCACAAACTCATCTGAACTTAAAAGTTCATCTATTCAACACCATTAAATATGGGACAGCATTAAGATAACTAAACTGGATGTGATCCTTTGCTGCAACACCATTAAATATGGGACAGCATTAAGATAACTAACCTGGATGTGATCTTTTGCTGCAGAAAGCATGAGTTCTTCAACATCTTTTCCACCATGATCATGACCATTAGGCTACAGAAGAATCAATTACTATTCAGGAAAGCCGCTGTAACCACAAATATACAGGAATTGAAAGATCATACAGTATTGCACCTCAAACTGAAAGCATAATTGTCCAGTTAAGCATTTCAAAGATCCAGCCAAACCAAGATGTAATACAGACAAACTACTAGACAAAATGCTGCAAAATAGTTTGCTTAACAAAATGACTTCTAAGAAAAAACATAGACCACCTAGTGATGGCAGATGAGTTCACTATAAATATATTTATAATGAGCTCCTTTTACACATTTTTGAAACTGAATCCATGTCCTACAGAAATTGCAAAAGAAAGCACAACTTCTCTAAGAATAGTCAACATCAGAAGGGTTTAAATTCTCTCCATATTGAGGCAGATCTGGTATATGATCGCGCAGAATGGCATAATAGGATCCATTTAGCTGACCACGGTTAGTTTGGGGTTGAGGGTTGGTTTTGTTGTCCTTGTTGTAATTGGTCAATATCAGACCTTTGTACAGCCTGGCAAATCAAACCCTTGACTAGAAAAATGGCTGTTGTTAATAGGCCAAAAGTGGCATGAAGATTCAACCAGCAGACACACAACAAAATGTTTCCAGATGCATAGTAAATATTTCAGAGATAGAGAACAATAGAATAGGGGAAGAAACTTCTACATTTAACCAAGAAAATATTAATTTAGGAAAACCCTTGTGTAAAAGATAATAAAATTTTAGCTATAAAATATTTTTTTCTTTGCTGCCCAAAAATATTTCCTCAGAATTGTCAGCAAGTCACTTATCCATGAAAGTTCATTGCCTTTCCGTTAATAATGATTACCTGCAACATTAGCCCAGTCACAAATCCTTGCTGGAGAGGATGGCCAAATGGAGATCCCCCAAGCATCGCATCCCGAATTCGATCATTAAAACTGAAATTGGATTTCCCAATATTTCATGAAGCCAAAGTGCCTCTGAAAACTAATCAAACTTAAATCACTAAAGTGAGAAGATGGGTGTTTCCTGTGCAAATTACAGAAATCAAAAGATAACTTTAGGAATCGATTCTGGGTAAAGCCGGTTCTAAGGCTTCAACTCCACATAAAAGAATTGTTAACTTTTTTTTCCTAACAACAAGGGGTTTCTAATAAATTAAAATCAGTCCCGAGAAGCAGTTGAAGTTGGTAGAATTCTTTCAGTTGTTACAAGATCAACCATGCAATGCTGACAAAAGGGAAATGCTTGTATAATATCCATGTGTCTGAAAATTTTCTTTTTGGCACAGAAGGAGCAATATATTGTAAAATCTAAAATAACAGATAGTACCTTCCAATTCCAGTCCCACCAATATTGAACTGTGAAGCATTTATCCCACGCCCATTGTTAGCAACTTCACCAAAGTCCCAACCTTCTCCGTATCTATATAAACAGAAGAGTCAATCAGCAACTTATGCCATTGGAATGTCATCAGAAGCAGCAAACAATTTCCAAGGCCCTCATCCAAGAGAAAAGAAGAAAACAAAATAATTATGGTGCACTAACAGTATAACTCATAAAGTTTATGGCAGAAAGAAAAAAACTTACTACATGCTCCAAACTTACATATAGACACTTGAACCATCAATTCCATCTCTTTCCTTTGTCAGCCTGTTGACTGCATCTTTCGCTTTCACCTACACACAAATAACAAAGGTTGAGTGGGCATGGCTCTCGATTTTTGTTGGCACGATCCAATAAAGAACTGCTTGAACATCAAATCCTAGGGGTGAGCAAAAAAACCGCAAAAAAAAAAAAAAAAAAAAACTGAGAAAACCAAACTGTGAAAAAATGCAGGTTGAGCCAATTAGAAAAAATTAAAAAAGAAAAATCAGTTCAGCTCAGGTTTGGTTTTAGAAAGCTAAAACAGAATTAACCAAACCAAACCGAACTAAACTGAGTTAAAAAAGACAATGGTATAAATATGAAACTTTCTTTTCTTCCCATGCTAATCAGACCTACCATGCCCCAAGCCATCAAGACTCTTCTCTCTTCAACTTTCTTACTCCTAATCTTTGTCTTTCATTCTCTTTGAAAAATTGGTTCTAGTTCTACTTCTTGATAAGTAAGATAGGGGTGCTGTTCAGTTCCAATAATCGAGCACTGCTCCTTGTTGGCTATTAATATATCTGGAGTTATATTCTATTGTTGATTTATTTTGCCTTCTTTCATAACCTTAATAGCAAATATCTTGCAAGTGCATTTAGCATATCATTTTTCTGTCAAATGTCAAGGAGGCCATCTAGTCCAGTAATCATTGATCTGCCCACAATAGTGTAGTACTTACAATTTGTTTGGGATAACTGCTAATTACTATAAGAGAATAGCAAGGGTAGACCCACCAGAAGCGGGGGTAAAACAAGAGCATGTCTTCTATCTTGATGAAAGCATCAGAGGCAATAGTATGTTTTTTTTTTTTTTGTGGCTGTCTTAAAGGTCAAAGATTGAATCTAATGAAGGGAAAGATTATTTCTAGCGCTTAGATCTCTGTGTTATTGTTTTTGGTTTTTCAACAGTATAAACCAGACCGGACCAGACTAAAACTGGTTGGTATGAACCTGTTTCAGTTTAAATTTTAAAATAATAAAAAATAAATTTAGTTTGGTTATTTTTTTTGTTCAAAACCAAACCGAACCAAAAATGCTCACCCCTATCAAATCCAATACAAGTTTCAGCTCCTGGAATTGTTTAGCATGTCAAAGAATCCATGCGTCAAAAAGACACAATGCTATATAATTAGGACACAATGCTATATAATTAGTTTTGCTCCTTGGTCCAGCAACGGAGCAAATCATTTTCTCTTGATAATGACTTATGTGGCACGCTAACAGAAAATATGTTACTTAGCAACTTGATATAACTCGTAAACATGTCAGAGGAAACTAGAGCATTAAAATCACAAGAACTTCTCCCATGCAAATAATTTATATAAATGATATATGTAAAAAGGTAAGACATGGATTCAAGAGTCACGTACCATTGTGCTTTTCATTATATGACCCATAAGGTCAAAGCGGAACCCATCAACCTGACAACATGGCATCCAATGAACTGTCATCAACTTATAAAAAACATATATTGAAATTCCAAAAGATGGAAAAATGACTTTCATAAAGCTCTGCCATAAGCCAGCAACAATTCAATTTATGAACTCGGAAAATCACTATCACTTATTGTAAAACGAGAAGGAATGTATATTTCAAAATATAAGAGAGGAAGAGAAGCCAGGTCAGGGAATGTAAAAACAAAATGGCATTGCAGAGCAAATAACTACCTTATAATTACCAGCCCAGTTTAACATATCATCAATGATCAACCGCTCAACCATATAATGCTCGCTAGCAGTGTTATTCACACATGTGCTATGCTCGATAAACCCATCAGTGTTTCTTCTCAAATAATAACCTGGAACAATCTACATGGAAAACTTAAGAGTTACGACAGTAGCCAGGGCTAACCTTCCACAATAACCAAACATATCAGCCTTGTTAGTCATTTTCTCAGTAAATTAATCCTACAACCACAAGTACTATTAGAAAAGCATGGTTGGACTGGATATTAAAAGAATAATAACTATAAAAACCTTGTCAAGAACAGAATTCTCATCAAAGGGACCATTTCCATGCAAATGATTGTAGACAACATCCAACACAACACGAAGGCCAATACAGTTAAGTGCCTGCAAATCAAGAGGATTCAATTGCAAGAAAATGATTAAGCATTAACTAAGTTGACTACCTACACCATCAAAGCAGTATAACAGTGGTCCATAACACAGATAGTTAAAAAAACAAAATGGCTGCCCTGACATTATGAAGATGAGGACAAAAGGCATTAGCAACAGAATAAGAAAGCCAGACCTGAACCATCTTTCTGAACTCAATTGTGCGGCATGAACTAATTGGGTTGCTAGCATAACTTCCTTTAGGGACCCCCCATAGAACAGGATTGTACCTCCACAAGGAAAACAAAACGATAAAACTGTTTTAACATGAAGACATAATAAACTCGGTGACATTTGTCCAAGTCAGGATTTAGGAGCATACCCCCAGTTATACCCATCATCATCTTGGATTAATGTGATCTGAGCTTGTTGCTCAGTCGAATCTGGCGGTAATTTTTCCAGCACTGTGCTATCTGTTGAAGCCTAAATGTCATACAAATTAATGATAGCCAACACATGACAGTATATCTAATTTCAAAAATGAGTTTAAGCAATTTAGGTAAATTAAAAAAATTAAACCATTTTGCTGAGCTAAGGTTGTGGCAATCCACAAACTGGATTACATGTGAAGGCACACGATCACTAGAATATGAGCTACGGTTAAATACTTACCCACGCACTTCCAGTTCTCCTTGACATCGTCAACACCAGCAAATTGAAAGGTAGGCAGCAAATGGACATGAGTGATACCAGCATTTGATAATTTCTTTAGATGAAGTACACCTGCTGAATCCTTCAAGAAGTTACCGGTGTTAAGTCACTATCATATCAGTTACTTCTAATACATGCAAAACAATCCAACACTTTTGAGCAGTAGATTCTAATATTAGGGGTCAAAAGAGCAGAACTACCTCCAGCGTGAAGGCCAGATAACCACCCCGAAAGTCAGGATGCACAGTATGATCATTGGCACTACAATTGGCACATAGGTTAGAATGAATAAGAACCTACAAACTTCAGCATATCATCAGAGCAATTAAAACTTCGGCTAACTCTTTTTACTAGCACAAAAGCCTGAAACTGGAATTTTTTTTTCTTTCCAGAAATATAACATTGAAGATGAGCCAGATTATAGAGCCAAGATTCAAGGGAGTTAGTTTTTTTTTACCTGAAATCCCTTACATGCAATTCATAGATACTTATGTCTGAAAAAGAAAGTATAATGGGTTTTTCATCAGCTAATTTCTCCCATCCTTCAGGTTTTAAAGTATCTGAATCAAGATTCACAAATAATGTCCTCTGGCTGTCTGGTGAGAGACTGTTCCAACAAAAAAAAACTGCATAAAATCAGAGGAATTTCACATCTGTATACACAAAATACAAATGCAAACACAATATGATGATTGGCAATGCTATATTACGATTAGCAATGCCACAATCAGAGTTTGTAAACGACTTCACTATTTCAGAGAATTGTCTGCAAATTGAGACGGCCAGCATACCCTCTAGCATATGGATCATTTGCATAGCATTTTTCAACGCGCAAGGTGCTAGGATGGTAGACATTCACTTCATACACATAGTAACAACCTTCCCAGTCTTTTGATCCTTCAACACTCCAAACTCCATTAAACTCCTTCAACCGAACAACTTCCACTGGATCACTGCTGTTCGCATTCTTGTAAACACAGGCACACACTGCCTATTTTGAAGCAGGAAAAAAGAACATGACTTATAGTGTAGAAGAAGACGGCTTGACAAAAAACAAACTGACCATAAAGAATCTGTTGTGAAATGCCATATACTTGAGCAGTAGGAGCCCACAGGTAGAGGGACACAGCATCTTCTGAATAATGCGCACCAAGGGGACCATCATATGCAAACAATTCATCTAGAACACCAGGTAACTGCAAACCAGTAGCATAGCTGCATTTCCCATCAGCTGCCAAAAATGAAGAGAACACAGTATCATGAAAATAACTACCTAACCATGAAGCATTTCATCGTTAATATACATACAAAACAATCTCTAAATGCCTTTAGAACAAACAACTCAATACCCATGCCGCTACATAATATAACCAAACAAAACAACAGACCGCAATATCACATGATTAACTTCTAACCGCATGTTTGATCATTAAGTCTATGTGAATATTCACAGTAATCTCTAGGTTTAGGCCAACCAACAAAATCTCTTAGAAAAAACAAGCAATGAACAAAAAACTCACAGCCAAATGTTGCGACGGCTAGCTGGTATTTGACAAGAGATTTGGCATCCACAGTTGAAGGAACTCTGAAAGCTTTGCAATCTCTAATATGAGGAAATTTCGCAATCACCTAAAAAATGTCCAAAAATAAATCATCATCATCACAATAAAAATAAATTAAATAAGCCTTACATTTTGTGGAATGCCGCCGCTGTCTTCCTCGAGCTTGATTTTAAAGTCATGACCTTCAACTTCACTATCAGTAACGGACAACGCAGCGGTTTGGCTAGCGTATAAATAACAAGAACCGTCTCTAACAACATCCGCATTCCACGCGATTATAGATTGAGTTACCCAAAATGCCCTTGAATACAGCAAACTGTCCTGTAACTGTAGCATCCTTTTTAATCATAATCATGATTTGAAGTCAAAAGAAACGAATTAATTCATTGATTAAAGAGGAGAACCTGAGAAGGGGATGTTGAAACTTCTAGAGGCATGGAAGAGAAGGAAGAGGAGCAGTGAATGGAGCGTGTAGGCGAGGTTCTGCAGAGGAGAGGAAGGGAGAGATGGCGGTTGCGGTGGTGGTGGTTTGGTTTGCGATTGATACGGCGTCGTGGAGAGGTAAGTGAAGAAGAAAAATAAACGTTGGAATTTGAAGGACGCAGACCGGTGAGTGATGATAGTGACGAGAGAAGGGAAGAGGAGAGCGAAGCAAGCACCATCATTGATTGGCTCTTCTTCTCCTTATGCGAGACGTAATGTTTATACCATCAGGTGATTTTCTTCTCTCCTTGTGGGAGGCGGGATACTTATTTTACCGGCGTAGAATGTTTTTATAAACAGAAAATCAAGTCAGATATTTACATCCCGGGCAAAACATAGGTAACTGGGCCTGGACCCAAATATTGCGAACATTTGCTGGACTTGAGAAAACCCAAAAAATACTTTTCTAGGTAGTTTACGGCCCATACGATTACCCAGCCTCTCGTTCAAGTAAAGCCCAGTCATATTGCCACTTCACAGCTGATCACAGCACCCACCCAATGTTGTCGTTGCAAGTTTTGAGTGGAGTGGTATTATCGACATTTCCTTATGTTTATTAGTGGGCCATATGATCAAAACTCATGAGCCTAATCAAATAAAATAAGTTCTTGTTTTCTTGATACGGGCCAAGTTCTTTGATTGCTAGTGTCTAGTTTCATTTGAAGCCCTCCAAGCACGGTTCCATTGTATAATCTATGTGATTGAGGCAGAAAAATTGAAGAATAGTTGTAATTTTACCAGAATTATGTTTTATATAATCCCATGTATTAAATGGTCTTGTGCAAAAATCCAATAAACTGGATAGGGTTAGTTTTGTTAATAAGAAATGATAAATAACAAGAAATAAATTAAAGAAATAAAGAATGAATGCAATTTTACCGAAATTATGTTTTACGAAATTTCATATATATATATTAAATGCTCTTGTGAATGAATCCCATAAATTGGATAGAATTACTTCTTAAAATAAAAAATTGATAAATAACAAGAAAAAAATTTCATCTTTTTTGGCATAGAAACGACGTCACTTTGGGAGGGAAGTCCTCTGGGCATGTCGTTGCGAGTCCAGCTAGAGAAAAAACTTTTTTTTTCGATAAAAGTAACATTATTCAAAAACAAAGCACATGGGTTTGTGTACATGACTGAAAAATATGAGCAGGCCCTTCTAGCACGGTCCAGCTCTAACAAACATGATTCCAAAAACAAATAATAGGGCACATGAATTCGTTTTTCACGACAAAAATATACACGGGGAAATGACCAAAAGTTGAATTGCCTTTCGTGCACGTTTTCATGAGAAATTGTGTCATATACATTGGTTCACCATTGAAAGGAAGTGCATGTGGCTTCGTGGCATAATATCAGATGCATTGGGACAAATTGAGCACCGCTTCTATTTCTATTTTTAAATGTTTTTTTTAATAGCTTGGTTTTATAAAAATATTAAATCAATATTTTTTTAGTATTTTTGTAGATTTTATGTTCCCATATCAATAAAAAAATATTTTAGAAAACATTTTACGTTACACTCTCAAATATACTATCAGTGTTGCTCGTCAATGCACTTGATTAACAAAAATACCACAGTATATTTTCGCTGCGGTACTGTCTACTGCATGCCCTGCGTTGCTGGACAAAAGAGCTAGGGAAACCAGGCTAGAACCCAAGGCAATTTGCTGAGAGAGTTTACATGACAAGCCCAAGATGATAAATCTCGAGAAACAGCCATTCGTCATCTTCAGAGGCCCACATAGAATGTCTGGTATATTTTTATTTTTATTTTTATTTTCCTGGTGAAAGGAATGTCTGGCAGCAAGCCTGGATGCTTGTATGTTACGGTAATGTCATAAATCCAAAGTATGGTTCAAGACTAGCTTTGGTCTAGTTGTTAAGAGACCAGGTGTATATTCCGTTCAATTAGCTGTAAAGACCATGGATTTGTCTAGTCTTATCCAGTAATTCACAACTTAAGTTGATCTAGCAAAACGCGTGGGACCAGATTTGTGAAACATACAATTCCATGCATGTGCGATCCATCATGATGGTGATAAAGGGCCACAGAAAATTAACATCCATGAAATCTATTTGGCTCCTAAATTTTTCATTGGCTCGATGCACTAGTGGTCTAAAGCAAAACAATGACCTGTGACCATGACCTCTCTTTGAATGTGAAAGCAGGCTGTAGCAGCTTTGAAGAATTCATGCCCTGTTTTAACATTAACTGACCAGGCTTTCGTCTCGCCAATGGGAGGCTGGTACGAGGCATACATGTCGAGAAGAAAATGGTTGTGAATTCATGGACACGGTGTTGAGTCAAGACACCATCTGCTAGAAACCTTATAATATGGTTGGGATTGCTTTGCTCCGACGAAGAAACGTTAATTTCTAGCTTGTTCTCCCCCTTTGATGCCAGAAAAAAAAGTCTCCTCAGGAACTTTAGCTTAGTTAGGTTAATAATTTCTTAGCTAATGTAAAGTTTATGATGATGATGGGTCTTGTTGATATCGTTGTTGCTCTTTAACTGGTCCAGCTCAAAGAGTTGGTCATGCATGATAGGGGGTCTAATTAGATGCACTTATAATGGCAGACACTCACCATGAATGGTTGGTGTGCTTCATGGAAAGGGAAAAAAATATATGGGGAAAAAAATTATTTACATGATTACTAGTTATGGTCATACTTAACATCATTTCTTTACTCGTAACATTTAACCTGAAAAGCAAAAGCATGAGGAAATAACGAGCACCACTCAAAATATGGCTACATGGAGCAAAGAATATTGCTGCAAAATTTTGTGAAAGAGAAAAGCAATATATTGATACAAAATTTTCCAGCTAACATGGAGAATTCAGTACCCATTTTCACATTATACAGTACTCTAGTCTCCACCTGACTTTCCAGAGAAGTTAGAATCATTAATATCTAAGACCAAAGTAGTTTACAAATTCCAAACTGATGCATAATAGCCAGGCCATCCGTTTCCAGCCGCTTTCCTTGCCATGATTAACAGTAAGGAAAAGGATGGATGCCCCACAGTACTAGAGAACTCTGTGTAAGAACTAAGGATTTGGTTAATGGAGGACAATTTTCTGATACTTGGTGGCAGGTGAAGAAGAACCAGGACCTTCGCCGAAGTCTCGATCCCTCTTCCTGCTCAAACAAGAAGTGAAACTGTTGAAAGAGTCTTCGTGTATTCGCCGAGATGTTGGCGAACAAATGGTTACTGGTGGGATCTCGATGGAGTCTAATTGGGGTGGGTGCTGCCATTGAGGGAGTGGTCCAGCCAGGAGAAGGGTCTGGAGGAGCGGACCAGCTTCCTTCACTGCCTGCAAGAGTTTCCCTTTCTCTGGAAGTGGTTTGTCTGCTGTTAACTTAAGTATCACATCTGGAAGTGATGATTGCGATGGTTGCTGGGGAATTGGGTCACCAAACTGCGAGGGAACAATGACTTTGCTAGAATCAGGAGAGCTGATGTGATTGTTGGAATCGCTAGCCTTGGATTCATCTTCACTACTGTAACTTATAGCGAGTGAAGCAGATTCCTGCTTCAATTGCTGCATTTCCTGCTGCTGCTGCTGCTGATTTTGCAGCAGTTGTTGCTCGAAGGATAATTTGTCCAAAACTAGTTTCCGGCATTGTATCTGGGCGTCATTTCTTTCCTTAACTG
The DNA here is from genome assembly GCA_015708895.1 of Populus ilicifolia. Classification (NCBI taxonomy): domain Eukaryota; kingdom Viridiplantae; phylum Streptophyta; class Magnoliopsida; order Malpighiales; family Salicaceae; genus Populus; species Populus ilicifolia. The sequence continues at coordinate 919,975 of SRLM01000025.1, forward strand.
TCCTGCTCAAAAGATTTTTGAGGTGGAATATCTCAATTTCTCTTCTTGCTATCTCCTCCTTTGCCGATACAATTGCTGTTTCAAGTTCTGTAGTATACAGGAGATGATGCCTTATGTCTTCAATCCCCTGCAGTCAGCAAAAAAGAAGTTAAAAACATCTACATTAGTCTGAAAACAAGTACAAGAACAAGGTCAGTAACAAGAAATAGACAAGAATACATGCTGATAGCCTTACCTCATCTTGATAGAAGCATGACCAGTTAAGAAGACTGCAGTGATCTTCCATTTTTCTTTCTTTATTGTCTATATCAGTTGAAGGGATGTATGTCTTGAGAGAAGTAGAGAATGGGAGAGAAGGCAACTTCTTATAGGACCTGAATTTACTAGGTAAACAAGGTAGCTGAGTTCTGTTTACTTTCCTTTTATTCTCGCTTTTGCTTTATTTTCTATCATGGGACATGCGGTTGGACAAAATACACACTAAAGGCCAAAACCATGGAAATTGCCTCAAGAAAAGGCAGGTAAAATCTTTGTGCCATAAGATTTTATGTGCACAATGGACCGCTGCTGCTACTCGAGGAGGGGATGTAAACAGCAGTAAAAGTGGCTGATATAGCCCCTCTTTTTCACTACAAAAGAGCTGCAGAGGGTAAGCACAGTGAACTCACGTGTGGAAGTGAAAGTAAAATTTAAGATGTTGCTGAAATAAGTGCTTGATCTGTCCCCTTAAATAGAACAATCATCAAAATACAGTTCAAGAGATAGCAATAAATAATTTGCAGACTATTTTACAACCAATTAAGAGAAATATGCCCTTCCCTTTAGCCTCTTCGTAATTCCTAAGCTAAAAGGGCCAGCATCATTCTCCTCATTTTACCTCGAATGAAAAAATTCTCCGCCACCGAATTGATTTCGTACTGATTGAGTTTATTCTGAGACTTGAGTTGTACAAGGTATACCTTCAAATCAGATTTTTTGATATCCTAGAAGGGGAAGTCCAACATGACGAATGATTAAAGCTATCTGATCTTAAACTTTTTTTTTCTTTCAAAGTATATAGCCGCTTATATTTCTCTTTTTGACTCTTACAGGAGTACAAGTACATTAGGTTATTAATAGTTTTTTAGCACTTTACACTGGTCTGATTGATTTTTTCAATGCAGTAAGTTATTAAAGTCTTGGTAACGTGTTTTTTTCAGTTGAAAAAAAATTAAATTATTTGGAATTTAATTTGATGTTACTCTATCTTATAAAAAATAAATATTTCAAATTAATCAAATATAGATAAAAAAAATCAAATTAAATAATCAAGCCTGTAATTCATAAAACGAAGATGAACAAACATTTATTAAAGGTAAATTAAAAGGAAAAAAACACTGTTTAGAAGTGAATTCCCCTCCTCAATGATTAGTACATTTAAATACTTTTCTAACAATGTTTGCTAAACTCTACTTTACTTTAGATCATAAATAGGGTCTATCAAAAGAGCTCGGCAAAAAGATCGTGGGAATGATTTCATTCCCATCAGCAGCGATCAAGATAAATCAATGCAGCCACGTTTTTTAGCCTGATCAAACTACACTGGAGAATGGAAACTAACTATATATATAAGCAAGCATTTTGATCCAGTTCATATTTTGACACGTCCCTTCAAAATTTCTCTTGCCGGAGACTACAGCTTAACGTCTAAACCATCCTTTCTCTCTTGTCCCACTTGGAATCATGCCTGAACTTAACGTCTAAACCATTATTTCTTTCTTATCCCACTTGAAATATCATGTCTGCATGCATCTCATGCCCCCCCCCCCGCCTCTCTCTCTCACGCACGCACAAATACTACAGTCAGCAAAAGAAGCTGTAGGGTCTTGAATTCTTTCATGCGTGTCCTCTTGGACAGTAAAGTTATCCTTGAAAGGGAAAAGGAATAAGCGGCTTCCAATTTGACCAATCTAAGAGAACGAACAATCTAGGAGCAAAAATCTAATTAATCCATGCCTTGCTTTGTTGTCCCACCTACACGTTATGTTGCATTTCACTCACATGTATACGTGCAGGCAACTTCATTTTCACTAAACTGCATCTGTCCTTTAGGTTTGTGGTGTGGGGTCTCAAGCGGTGCGCCAAGAAAACTATCTACAGCTTCAACATTGAAATGATGAGAATTGGTCAACTGCCATTTTAGGGTTCATCGGGTCTTGCGTGGTAGAAGACCTAGAACAACTAATTGCATGTTACCTAAAGAATTGTATGGAAGGAGAGAGGGAGTCAGTCCACTGTGGTTTGTGTGTATCGTGATGTGTAAGGCAATACAAAACCTAGTAAACCCTAGCTAAGTCGACGTCGATATGAAACCAAATTAAAGTGTTCAACGGATGTAGCCATCTAGGCAATAGTATATATCCATCATTGACCGGAGGTTTCAGAAGTTCCATGTGTATATGACATGAACACATTAAGGTCGCAGCTCCTATGTATATTGTATTTAAACAATTATTAACCATGACCAAATTTAACTTTAAACCTTTCATATTTTTTCCCAGGGCATGCATGTAATTTTTCATGAAGTATTAGTGTACAGTCTCGTTGAAAATCTCCAGGGACAGCAACAGAAAACACAAGATCTTGGACACATATCTAGTAAATAATTTTAAAATCAAGAAAAGAGAAATGAATTTAAAGTTCCCTCCATCTATATATATATACATATATATATACATATATATATATATATAATACTAACCTTTTTTAATATAATTATTCATTTCCTTTTCCCGCTTCGTGCACAAACGCGTTTTGGAGATGCGGAAAATGATGTTTAAATCAGCTCCTTTTTGTTACCTCACTTTTCTCTCACTTTTTTTCCACCTGCATGTGAGACGGTGATGATTGCTGGACCCTGACGTCACGATTTTCTTTTTTTCGGTCCCTTTCTTTGCTCAGATTTCTTATTTTTAACCAATGTTTTACCCCACCTAAGTATAGTAACTGGATAAATAGCAAGGATGGAAAAAACAATTACTAGAAATTGTCTTCCAACAGTCAAGCATAGCACAACAATAAAGCAAACTCAATCTTCGCTAATCAATGGTTAGAAATTTAGAATCCTTCATCCAAGTTCCAAGATCAGATGTGATCCAAAGAAAATCTAGGTTGTTCATCAATTTAAATTAAAGGTGGTGTTTGGCAAAAGTTGTGAAAGTTATTTTTTAAAATAATTTTTGTTTAGAAATTTATTAAATTAATATATTTTTATGTTTTTAAAATTTATTTTTTTACAACATATCAAAACTACGTAAAAATACAAGAAAAATAATTTAAAATAAAAAAATTCAAAAAATAACAAAATGATGATTCAATACTTGCACCATACAGTCTCTTCAATACACTAAACTCATCTTATTGATTAATTATTATTCTAATTAGAGTGTATTTGTTTTTGTAATCGAATACAATACAATCATACATAAAATTCAACCATGAAAAAAATAATTTTTCTTGTTTTTTTAATTTTTTTTTCTTCTTTTTTTTGTTAACCTCTCACCACCAACCACAAAAACGGACCCACCCTATCCTTACGCATGTTTCTCCAGTTTACTTTTCCTCCTCGACACCCAAATCACCATTTCCGAGCCGTTCGAGTTCCTGGCCTCAGCAAGTGTCAAATGGTGCCAGATTGTACTCCAGTAATGATTGAATGACATAGATTTATGGGTCACACGAAGCCGTGTACATCAAGGAAGAAATAAACTCCTAACAAATCTTTAATGCCAATGTATAACTAATTATTCTGATTACAAAAATACTTCACAGCTTTGCAAAATAAGCTTATACTCGAACAAATAGGAAGACTACAGAACGAGTTTTAATGTCTGCAGTATCATAGACAAGGAAGCAAAATTTATGGGAGAGAATGGGAACCGAGGTTTTGGGGCCAGGTCGTACTTTAATTAACGAGCACGTACTGCTACACCGACATCAGCACCAGCAATTTCTATTTCCAGTAAACGCAGCATTTAAGCATTCAACATCAACATCCTGCTTTATAAGATTAAAATCACGATCACAGCGACACAAGTGTTAGACATGGGTAGCTGTTGGCAATGATGTTCTTTCGACTCTGTGATTTAAAACATACGAACAAGATAAAATGATACATGACAGACGCAGCAGGGTCATTTAGAAGGAAGTTTGATATGGTCTCTTTTTCCTGGAAAGGGAAAGAAATGTAAAATTGCACATAAATGTGTTGCTTGTGTTAAGGCCCACCTCAAATACTTGATGAACTAAACGTAGACTGATTTTGTGCGCTTCCTAATCATCAACTAACCTCGAACCATAATAAAAGAAAATACAGTAGCTTGAAAATTTACAGGGTCAGCATATGAAATAGATTTCCTCCAGAACACAACATCCCGGGGACCAAAAAAGAGCAGAACGTAGAAAATTTGCATACATATCCTCTCCTCTGCCATCCTCCGCGACAAAATGAAAGGTAGAATTTCAACTCACTCACTTCTTCGCATCTTAGCATTAAGTGGAATTTCCTTGTAGGTCTGAACTTTCTCGGCTGCTCGACGTGTGGGCCGAAAGGATGTCCTTCGCAGATCTTGAGTTTCAAATCCAGGGACACTGTTCCCTGTTTCAGATTCAATTTTAAGAGATGTAACTGATGATGTAGGACAACTTTCACGCACTGGGTCATCATGTAATGGAGGAATATGAAATTTAGCATCATCTTTCTGAAACAAATTTTCAGCTGGTTCTTGTAATTGATCCTCAGATTTAACGCTAGTGGATTGCCTTCCTGTACATATCCTGCTGAAACAAGCATAAAAGCGTGTACAAAATCCTTCATTTCTCTTAAATTATTTCTAGAATGCTCAAATCAAAAGACATTTACAAACTTAAACTATACAGGATTCCGGACCATGTCAGGACTAACCTCTTTGTATCAGTATCCTTTTCACTGGGTTCTTCTCCAGACTTAAACCTAGCAGATTGCATTATCAAACAAACACTGCCAGGAGAAATACTAAGCAAGCTAAAAACTTTAGAGAAAAACTAAAATCACTCATAAATATATTTGTGATCTAAAGCTTTACAGGATTCTGGACCATGTCAGAACAAACCTCTTTGTATCAATATCCTTTTCATTGGGTTCTTCTCCAGACTTAAGCCTAGCAGATTGCCTTCTTAAACAAACGCTGTCAAGAGAAATACTAAGCAAACTTAAAACTTTAGAGAAAAACTAAAATAACTCATAAAGACATTTGTGAACTAAAACCATACAGGATTCTGGATCATGTCAGAACAAACCTCTTTATAACAATGTTCTTTTCAGTGGGTTCTTCTCCAAATTTAAACATAGCAGATTGCCTTCTCAAACAAACACTGTCAAGAGAAATACCATGCAAACTCAGAACTCTAGAGAAATGCTAGATCACTCAGCATGTCAAATTTCAAGCAGCTATATAGTAATTGCAATACAAACCTCTTCTTCTCAACATTCTCTTCAGTTTCACCTGGTTTAACAGCACTGGAATCCAAAGCTGCACGGAACCAATATAGAAGTTGGCTTTATAAAAGAGTCTCTAAAATTTTGAATACATGTATAGCATACTAGTTACATTGAACTTTTGATTGGCGCTTCCTTTTTGTGTTGCAAGGTTTATTGTCCTCTGGTTGAGAGAATTGCGCTGACTTGTCACCTTTGATGGTTTCAACCTACAAGAAATGACAAAAAAGGATGAAATACCATGCTGGATACACCAACTTCCCATAAATTCCATTGACTTCACTTGCTCAAATACCTCATTTCTCATATTCTGGCTTCTAACTTTCTTTGTTTTCTCCTAAAACAGAGAGGGTTTTAGAAGTCCATCGCCAATATTACTGACAGGTGACAGCAACTTGATGAACGTATTCAGCAGAGAGGAAAAAGGAACAGCACCTAAACATACCTTCAGCTCCAGTTTTTTGGCATTAAGCAGGCCATTCTTGCATCCCAACTCATGTTGATATGCCTTAAGCTGAATAGAAATGAACCAAATAGTTACCACATAAATGTTGCAGCACAGCGAATTAAGCATGACAATTCAATGGCTTGCATACATAAAAGCATACCTTATCTTTACCTGCATTTAGTTCCTGCATTTTAAGGGAATAATTTAGCCTCACCAAGGACTCAAAATTTGATGCAATTTAAATGCGATTAAGAAATTGATTAGTGCATGACATTACTGCTAACATCTGGCTGTTTGTTTGGGCAAGTTGCAGATTCTGTTGCTGTAGTTGCTGATAATTGACTCTCAGTTTCTGCAACTCAATTGCACTCAACTCGATGATTTTACTGTTGACCAAAGTTAAGAAAAAATGGCACAATAAATCACCAACAAGAGACAACAAAAATTTGGGGAAAGAAAGACAAACAAAAAGGATACTTCCTATCTGCAACAAGCTTTGTCAATGCCATGATATCCTGTGACAACAATATTCAGCAGGGAAAAAAAAAACAATAAGCTAAATTCTAATCAATGCTCAAGAAAGCACGTCAATACATGTACATCTAGTTATTGAAACATTCAAAACATACCCGTTGGAGCTTCTCAACATGCTCTTTACTAACTAAAACAGATTGTGATTTCCCATATTGGTTTCGCTGTGACAGGTTGCTAATATCAGCAAGCATTTTCCTTTGCGCAGGAAAACTGTTAGTGTCAACAAGCGTTTTCCTTTGATCAATTCCGACCAAAGACCCCTTTTCCAGTCTCTCTCCCTTTATTTTGACACCTGAAACATTCCCAATTTCATCGATCACGCACTTTAAGCTATTATACACAGCGATACCAACTCTGATTTAAATCGTTACTAATTTTCTCAGAAATCAAACAGAGATGCACAATTCCTCTTAACTTTTTCCAACCCTTCGCAATTCAAACATCAATAAAAGCCCTGAATTAAACACGACAAATCGATTTTACCGAATAAATATCGCATAAAGATCCATCAATAGTATAAAAAAATTAGAGATTTTGCGAAACACACAAAAAAATGAAACAAGATTACAGAGAGAAAGGAAAGAGTACCTGCAACATTAATGTTTTCTGTGTCAAGGACCGGAACACCCTCCATGAGCTAAAACCCTAGAATTTATCTCGATTTTTCTCTCTTTGTAAACCCTAATTCTGTGTTTCTCTCTCCAAAACAAATCGATTTTTCGTGAGAAAGAGCGAAATGGTCACGATGGAGGAGAGCAGGGAAAATGAAGGGTAGAAATGGAAATATGTGTTTGGCAATATGGGAGGGAGCCAGTTTTATTTTTGAATTCGCTGTCAGAACCTACATCCAGGCTCCTGGGGTAAAGATGACGGGCCGTCGTTTGACTGAGTGAAATCGAATGCGTTGAGTAGGCCATGTGGCGTTTTATTATTTGTGCCCAACGGATCCAATAATTTCTTAGCAAGATTTAGGTTTTCGGGATTATGTATTTGAATACAGTAGATCGATGTGAAAAATGTATTATTTTAAAAACTTAGTTTTAATCAACATATAACTGGCTTAAATGTTCTTTTTATAGTCAAATAAAAAATATATATTTAGATGGTGAAAATTGTTTGGAATGTTTTTTTTTATTATTATCGTGGGTGTTTGGGTTAGCTTGCGTGTACCGCGACTAATTCCACGGGTCCTGAAGTTAATAATCATGTAAGTTTTCAGTGATCATTATATAAGCAATTAAAAACTTGAACTTGAGATTATATAAAAAATAAATCTTTTGATTTTAAGTTTTTATCACTTGATTACCATCTCGATAGTTAAATTGTTTGAATGTTGATTAAATAGGAAGGTGGGTTTAACTTTGTTTCTTTTGATATGATAATATGCCGGAAATTCAGCATGTGATCTCCTTGTAATGTCAAGAGATTATTGTCGCTTAGAACCGGAAAATAAGTAACTCTTTCTTTTAGTTATTACGAGAAAACCAAACTCAATTAGGTGCATTCAAATTGAATTAATGACTGGTGAGCATATAAGTCTGGTGATGTTATATGGTATTTTTTATCTAAAAATACATTAAAATATTTTTTTATATTAATATGTTAAAATCATTAAAAAAATTAATTAGATATTTTTTCAGATAAATATATTTTAAAAATATATTTTAAATATAAAAATAAATAATATTTATATTTATGATGCATCTTATCTTCCATACTAAAAAAATCTAATGCATTTTTTATTGAAAATCACCAAACGGATACAATATATTTTGAAGTAAGATTATAATTGTCTTTAAAAATATTTTTGATTTATAAATATATTAAAATATTATTTTTTAAATTATTTTTGATATTATTACTTTAAAATAATTTAAAAACACTAAAAAATATTAATTTTAAAAAAATTATAATTTTTAAAATAAAATAAAATAAAAATAACCGTGCTAAAAATAGAGAAAGGCACCTAGAGTCGACACGGGACAGCGTTGGTCAAGCAATTCTTGGACTGGGCTGTCATATCATGTCTGCCATCCTTTCTGTGTTAAATGGGCCAACTTTTTTTGTGAGATGGAAAGCATTTTTCTGGCCTGGATTCGTACGGCGTCCAACAACCCTATACCCCAATTCCTAATCTAAAATGGATTATTATTACAATCTTTACTGAGAACAAAAGCTAGAGCTACAGAACTAGGGAGGGCCTCTACCTAGTTCCTACCCCCTGAATTGCCTTCTGTTTTGCTTTGCCCTACACTCCATTGAAGCATATAATATTTGTAGTTTCGTGTTCACCCTTGAGTTCTTTTATTTTTCCAAAAAAGTGACATGTGATAAATGATTCCACCTGGATTATTTATTTTCTCCCTATACTCTCTCTCTCTCTCGTTTTTAACTTCTTGATAAATGCAAAGTATATTATCTCCTCCGTCCGCTGCCCCTTTAAAAAACGAACATTTATTTCTTGGAATATAAACTTCGGCGGCCGTATTTCTTGTCTACTTTCTCCACCTCGAGGCAACGCGTTGAAGCTTTTTCTGGCTGCGGGGACAAAATACACGTGGATATTCACACTCTTTTGTCTGGGATAAACGTAAACTCTTAACTTACCAAAAAAAAATAAACGTAAACTCTTACAGTAATTCTTCAATTATAAAATAGAATTTAAAAGATCTAGATGAGAGGAGCAACTTGCAATGTACTTTTCAAGAAATCCACGCATACAAATCGATAATAATTCTGATCCCCCTTCTTCGTTCATTTCCTTGAAAATGGAATTCATGAAATGACAGGCGACGGGGGAGGGAAAAGAACAGGAGAAGATTAAGTTTAAAAGGGCTAATGGAAGATATGAATTGCGGAGTGAATCTAATTTCAGAAGGCTGAGGTGAAAGCTCACAGGTAGAGAAAGGATGGCAACAAGATGATTGTAGTTTACTCGGAGTCCTAAAATCAATCATTCAGTTTCGTTTCGCTTCAAGCTTCTTAAGCTTAATTGCAAGAGTGCTCACTACTCTGAATTCAATATTTCCCGCTGGGTTTGGTTTCAAGATTTGACTTGTTGTTCATTAGAAGACTTAGCAGCTCTTAGTTATGTTGGGAAGGTGTTTACCTTATTTTTTTTTAAGTATTTTTTATATGAAAATATATTAAAATAATATATTTTATTTTTAAATATTATTTTTTACATCAGTTTATCAAAATAATATAAAAATATCAAAAATAAATATTTTAAATTTTAATGTTAATTTTTTTAAAAAAATACTTTTAAATATAAAAACAAGCAACACCTTCAGTTATGCCTACCTTTCACTAATTTTGCAGGGACTAAATTAAAGTGAATTTGAACCTTTTTTGTTTCAGCTTACAGAACTTGAACAAGAACTGTTTTGGGCTGGAAAATTGTTAGAAAAAAAAAAAAAATGTTCTGCCACGCGAGGCGTGTGGAGCTACAAAGGTAGCGGGCATGACTCACGCAGGCCGTGTATACAAGGCGAAGAAAAGAGAACTTTACTCTTGGGATTGATTCTTTTAAAAGATAAATGTTTTTCTTTTTCAACCATGATACCATTTTTAATCCGGATTAATTAATGCTTTAAATTTAACTGAGTCCCATGGAAGCTCGCATTGGGTGGTATGGATTTCATACCTAGAGCTGAAACAAATCCTGAAACATATACAAGGCAGAAAAGATCAAAAATTAAAACACTTATTTTTGGCATATAAAAAGTTGCGAGGACATCGCTATCCATGGCCAACCTCAAGTAAAGCATCTATACCTTGCAAGTGAAAGTTGGTTTTGCACATCCCAGAAGGTCGCGGGATCCCTTCTGATAATCCTCTCTTCTTTTTATCCAGAGCACACCTAGCTTGATATCTCCGGACTGGCATCCATGGCCACCGCCCCAGTAATCAAGGAGTTGCTGGGATGCAATATTGGGAAGTAGTTCAATTACTTAGATTTTGGATTTGTTGTTTTAATAGATATGAATTTGAGTTTTTTTAAGGTTATTGGAGATTCTTGTAGTTATTAATTTTAGAATTTATAAAATTAATAGAGATATATAGGTTAATTTAAATATTTAAATTGATAACAAATAAAAAAGGAGTTACAGGAATACTAGAGATAAATTGAAACGCTTATTTCTTCCGATTCCACCCAGTGAAATTGAAAAGCAGCCGTTTTGCTTTATATGCCTTTTCTTCTCCTCTTCTAAGCCGATCAATGAAAAACGTCTTGAATTCGTCATCGTTTTGTTTCTTTCGTGCAAAAGAAAATATCCTATTCCACACTTACCTGGTCACGAGGACTGTCAACTGTTGATTACCATCCATGTCTCGAGGGAAAAAATAAAAAATGTACTACAATAAATATATTTTAATCCCTGAATTTCTTAAAAAAATTACTATGGTCCTTGTATTTTATTTTTACTATTATTCCCCGGAGAAAAAACTCGTGTTGTGTGAGTATGTCTTCAATTAATAGACATCATAAATTTAACGGTGATTTTGTGAAAAATCTTCTGCTGATATTACATCAATCATGTTTTTGAATTCAACCATGCTATTTAAATAATAAATTAATTAAATTTATATTTTAAAAAAATATATATAATTTTATTCATTTTATTTTTTATATCGCCCTTGCTGTCTTCTTTTTAACCACTTGCATGTCCCTGACAAAAAACAGAGGTAAACATCATAGTATTTGGCGTGGTAAACAAATAATTAAATTTTGATTTATTTTTGTATTAATTTTAGATGTTGAATTATATTTAAAATTAAATTACCGGCATCTGAAATTATATGATTTTAACGTGAGATTCAACTAAAATTTCTAAATTCATAGAATTTCAAACATGCATGACGTGTGTAAAGGCAGAGAAAACAACCCTTGTGCTCAATGCTTATCATTACACTCCTTAACTAGCTCCCCTTGCTCGATCGCTAATGGCAAAGAGCATAATTACTGTTGCTAGAGCAGCTAACTTTAGACACGTTTGTTTTTGTATAAAAAAAAAGTTAAAAAATTTGTTTTAAATTAGTATTTTTTATATTTTTAGATAAATTTAATATGTCAAAAATCATTTTTAAAAAATAAAAAATATTTTTTTAATATATTTTTAAATAAAAAATATTTTAAAAAATAATTGTACCATCAAACCTAACCTCGTGTGGAAATTTTTCAGCGTAAAATCAGTGGTCGAATGCCATTAATCACAGCGTCTGGTTCCACGGTGCAGGGCACCGCAATAAATGGTAGACCGCAGCATGACAGGGAACGAGGTGAAAATTTGAAAGCACTGTCTGTAAAGGTTAAGACATGATTTGTGTTGGTTAACTAAACCTTGATCTCCACGTACTTTTCTTAACCTCGGAGTGAAAAGCCACCGAAGTTTCTGATGCTCCTTGGCCGAGGTTGATAATTAAAATGACGTGATAAAAGGTCCCATGGAGTTTCGAAGCATGGAGAAGCTCAATCGTCCCTGGCCCGGTGACTGGTTGAATATATCGCTAAGTAGATGAGTAGATCACAAGAAATGATTGAAAGGTTGAGTCATGATCACCTTGAATTTTAAGGAGCTTGTTATAATGATAGCATCTGCTTTTTATTCGATTACTGATTAAAGATTGTCTTCCAGGATATTTCTAGTTTATGAATAAAAATATATATATAAAAAATTAAAATAAAAAAATAAAATTTCGATAGTATTTTAGTGAACCACCAAATGCCCAAGCATGGTTGTTGTATTTTGCACCGGGGCTTGCATTTAATGTGTTTTAAAAATTAAGTTTTTTAGTCAAAAAATATTTATTTTTTATTTTATATATAAAAAATCATCTTATACTAATTTAAATCATTTATAAATTCCTTGAAACTATAATTAAAAATACTTTTAAAACCTACTTTTTAAAATTACCACCGAAAACACTGGGGATGTGATGGAATTTATCACCACTCGGTATTTCGAGGCAGATAAGAAATTTATTGTTGAATTGGGCGAGGTGTCTCCATCCTAGGACTTTCTTGAATGACTTTATGGTATAGTTGCAGGTATTTTAAAATAATTTTTTATATTTAAATATATATTGACAATTTTTTATTTTTAAAAAATATTTTTAATGTTGTATATTAAAATAATTTTTTAAAAATATAAAAAAATAAACTATTTAAAATATTTTTTAAAACACATAACAAACAGTAAGCATGTCATTTGAGATATCTAACCGCGCTACCATCAGCAAACTTGTTACCATTATTAATAATGTGCTCGGGAGCTATCACATGATACAATGTCGGGATATTTGCATGTGTTAGTGTGTTTTTATTTTCTAAAATGTTTTTATAAATTAAAAATATATTTTTAATTTTTTAATATATATAATTTTATAAACAAGCACAGGTTAGTTGGGATGGGGGTATAATTGCACTTGAGTGACGTGCAGTTGCCGCTCTTATTGGGTTTGTTTTTAAATAACACAGATTCAAGAAAGTTAATAGAAAATGAGATCGTTTTAAAAATTTCTGAGTAAAGAATCACGGTTAAAAATCATATTTGTTAAATAATAATAATTTAAATAAAAATTATAAGTCAAAATTGCAGTTTTAATATGATTATTCTTCTTATTGGTGCTTTTTTAATAATTACTATTTATAATAGCGATTTTATAATAAAATCTCGACTCTAAATTGTGTTTACTGTGCATTTATAAACATCCTTCCTTTTCTCGGTGGCCTCTGCTTATAAAATAAAACAAACCCTTATAGATCAAGGGGAAAAAAAAAACAACCTTCAATCTCTCAAAACAATCCCTCACCAAAATATCAGAATCATCTACACTTTATTTACATAAATATTTTTACCTCTTTTATACCGCAGACTATTAGCCAAGGTTTCAGTGTCTAACCTCTCATCCGCCACAGCTAGCGAAATTACCACTTGCACGTTAGAAAAATAAAAGAAGACATTAGTATTGTTTGTTTGACAGGTGCAATGCAATCGTTTAACTTAGAACAATATATCTTGTCCGGCATAGATATAAGTGTTCGGTTGCATTTTATCAATCATTTAAATAGACACTCTGCTTACAATTAAATGATCCATCATATTCAGTATATATAGACGCGAGATGCGTGAATAAATTTTATTTTTAAAAAAACATGTCATGTGATTTATAAAAAAAAACACGTGGGAGTATAACACATTAAATCATCATAATTAACCCAACACAAGTTCTTCAATACGAGGACATGGAATTGGAGCCATACAGACATTGAAATTAAAATGTTATAAGTATTTGTTATTTTTTTATAGATATTGATAAAAAAAAACATTGTAATTTTAAAATTGTTTTACATACCATCCATTTTTATTTTTTAATATTGCTGATTAACAAATGAACTTGTAAATAAGTTGTTTAAAAATTTAAATCATTTATTAATAATTTAAAAAATAAACATAAATAAAAATAATGTTTTTAAAACACATAATAATCAGGGATCATAATTAATAAATAAAAACGATGTTAATATATATATTTTTTAATCATAGATTTAAAGTTTAATGATTTATAATTTATTTCAGTTTTTAGCTGTGAAGGTGTAAACTTTATGATTTTATTTAGATTTTAATTGTGATAGTTTAAACTTTATTTTATCTAAAAATCCAGAGTGAATTATGCTGCCTGGCACTATTACTATTAACAATAATAATTAATTAATAACTGTAAACACCCATTATTATTATTAACTATTGTTAATAACCGTTATTAACAATAACAAGTGCTTACATCAGTTGTATCATTAATTATTATTAATAAAATTATATTACTGAAATTAAGTTAAAAATATATTATTTTTAAATATCATTTATATTATATTATTTTAAAAAAATATTTTATATTCATTTTAAAGACCGTGTAGAAATATGGTTGTGATTGTTTTTTTAATAATTTTTATATTAAAATATATATAAATAATATTTTTTTAAATTATTTTTAATATCATCACAATAATATTAAAAATATATTAATTTTAAATAAATAAAAAATAATTATTTAAATCTTTTTAAAAAATTTCAAAACAAAAAAATAAACAGTACCTTCCAATGAATACCCACTTCGTCTGTTGCAAAAATTGCCATCCGCATCTGTCACCTATTCCTTGAGAGGAGACACTTGAGCCCACATTCTATCTCTGCAAGGCCCAGACAGTTCATATCATCTTGCAAATAACTGGGACCATCCTAAAGATTTTGGAGTCATTTTACCTTTTCTGCTTCATAGGCAAATGAGAACCCTAGACAGTTGATAAAAAAGTAAAGCTCTGTCTTAAGTTTTCAACTTGCACAGAGAAATTACTGAAAAGCTGCAACCTTGATAGGATAATTTACTCTAATCTCCATTTTATTAGTCTAGCCAAGCCAGCGTAGAAGCGGGTTCTGTCTCCACCTGAGAAATAGGCTTTACCAGCAGATTACAACAGAACATAAATTACTTGCAGCTATTCCTGCAAGAATCTTTATCGCAAGATAAAATATAAAAAGAAAAGAAAAAAAATCAAACCAAAACAAGGAAAAGAAAGAAATCTCAGCATTTTTTTGGATAAGCTCTCCCACACTAAAAAAATTAACCTCTTGCAATGAATTTTCTTTTCGCCCCCCAGAGTAATTAGACAGCAAGGTAGGAATGTGAGCGACTGAGAGGGCTCTCTACCCTAGAGAACTAAAGAGAAAGGGAGAGTAACATTTTCTCTTCCTCCCATATAACCATCCTCCATGTCTGTCTCTGTCACAGCCACCACGCCCCTCCTCCCTGTTATTCCTTCCTTCGTTGCGGGCATAATTGAGAAGACAAACCAGAGAGCCCTGCCGAGGAAGTGACAGTTTTATTCATGCCATGTCATTATTGTAATCTTGTTTCATGATACAAGCTACTGCAAACACATCACATTTTCCCAAAATCTAAAGGTTCCTAAGTGTCTTTTGGCTGGTTCTTCAAGAAACAGACATCCAACCATTCTTTGAAGAATCTTCTTCTACAGAGAAGCACGAGGTTAAACAACGAAGACCTAATAACCCAAGCCATTTTAATTGCTACTTCGATGAAGCTTCCCAGTATCTACATTCTCTCAATTTGCCTCTTTACTTCTCTCACTCGATTCATCATAGAAACTACCGCCTTCAATCTCACCCTTCCACACCAACATCCAGACCCTGAGGCTGTTGCTGAAGATGTAAAACGGTGAGGCCTTTACAGCCTTCCGCTACACGTCGCTAGAAACCCATCTTGTGTTAGCTCATTCTCTGGTTTTGCATCATGGTTTTTTTGTACTTTCCAACTTCAAGCCTTTTAGCTAGAGAAAAATGCTAACTTGGGTTTTGCTTCTGGTGTTTATGGTAGTCTCTGTTTTCCTGATTTTGAACAAATTCTTACCTGGGCTGTTCTCATTGCTAGGAGGATCTCTCTTTTGCAGTGATCTTGAGCTGGAAATGGAAAATAAAACCACATTTTCTTGATTTGCCATATTTTCTCAGCAACCAAACAGGGGACAGTCGAACAAAACCCCGTATGGGTTCTGTTCATCGAAGGCTTCTGTCTCACGGGTGCTTCTCATTTTCAACTCTTTACCGATCTACAACACCAAAACAAAACAAAGTTGTCATTTTTCTTGCTGTCATTGCATTTTCCCGGGAAACAAACATAGCATACCCTATTTCCCCTGTTTTTCTAACCCTTCTTTTTACCCCAAGTCATTTAGCTGCATCGCTTATTTTATCTTCCCCCATTTTACATTTTCTTCAAGCCAACCAAATGTTATTTCCATACTTTTATCACATTATTGATTTTTTTTTTATATTTTATCTGGCAGGAGAGTCAATGCATCTCTATCTCTATCAAGAAGGCACCTTATGTCATTTCAAGAGAAGGACCAATGCCAAACTGGAAACCCCATCGACGATTGCTGGAGATGCAACTCTAACTGGGCTAACAACCGCCAACGTTTAGCTGACTGCGCCATTGGATTTGGTCAAGGCTCGTTAGGTGGAAGAGGTGGTCAGATCTATGTGGTCACGGACTCCTCTGACTATGATCCAGCCAACCCTAAACCAGGTACATTACGTTACGGTGTCATCCAAGACCAACCTCTGTGGATCATCTTCTCTTCAAATATGGTCATTAAGCTCAAACATGAGCTTATTTTCAATAGTTACAAAACTATTGATGGCCGTGGCGCAAATGTTCACATTACAGGAAATGGGTGCATAACACTTCAATACGTATCACACATTATTATCCACAACATCCACGTTCACCACTGCAAGCCTTCTGGTAATACTAACATAGCAGCATCACCAACTCATGTTGGATGGAGAGGGAGATCAGACGGTGATGGCATTTCCATTTTTGGGGCCCAGAAGATTTGGATCGATCACTGTTCTTTATCTTATTGCACTGATGGTTTGATTGATGCTATAATGGGTTCCACCGGGATTACCATCTCAAACAACCATTTTACCCACCATGATGAAGTGATGCTATTGGGGCATGATGATAAGTATGCATTGGACACAGGTATGCAAGTTACCATAGCCTTTAATCACTTTGGCCAAGGGCTGGTCCAACGTATGCCAAGGTGTAGAAGAGGGTATATACATGTGGTGAACAATGATTTTACAGCCTGGGAGATGTATGCTATCGGTGGTAGTGCGAATCCTACCATAAATAGTCAAGGGAATCGATATACCGCACCAACTGATGATAATGCCAAAGAGGTTAGTCTGCTCCTGGTTAGTTCTCATCATTTAAGGAAGGTAGAATATATGATTGATTAATGATCGATTAAGTGAAGTTGATGGCAACATCCTTGATTAATGATCGATTAAGTGAAGTTGATGGCAACATCCATGAAAAACAAGCTGTTACCCCCATAAAAATTAAATCTAAATCATTATCAGCATGAAAGTGGTCTCTTTGGTGCCTGCCAGCCATTAAAATGCAGTACAAAATCCCGTGCATGCTCGCACTCTCATTTTTGGAACGTGGAGTGCAATCGCTGACGGTGACCTCATGAAATCTTTACAGGTAACAAAGAGGGTGGACACAAACGAGGGAGACTGGGCAGGTTGGAATTGGAGATCAGATGGGGACATAATGGTAAACGGAGCGTTCTTTGTGCCCTCAGGAGCCGGTCTGAGTACACAGTATAGTAAAGCCTCCAGTGTGGAGCCCAAGTCTGCTGGTTTAATTCAACAACTCACCTTGAATGCTGGTGTCTTCGGTGACCCTAGGTAAACCTTACTAACTTGACCCCACTTCATGTTCTCTTTTTCAACTTTTTGAGCGCCTTTTGTCCGTATTGCTAACATCAACTGAATTACCTGTTACTCTTAATAACCTTTCCCCTAATTAATTGCATTTTATTTGGTGTTGAAATAATTCCCTGTAGCGTCACTATTCCAGAAACTTAAGTGCTGAAAGTTTTTCTGGGAAAATCTTTCGGTTTGATCAGTCTTGTTCTGTGTGGAGTGAATAAAAGTAGACATTTCGTAGTCTGATTTCTTGGTAATCCATGCCTAATCTTTGTTGAGGGAAAGCTTTCTGTGTTTTTATTGTTAGCTTAGCTTTGTGCTTACAAAGATGGCTTTTGGATCCAACCAGAAAATTTGATAGGAGTTTTTTGGTAGCATGGTTTTTTTAAATGTTTTTTTTAATATATTAAAATGATTTTTTATCGATTTGTTTTTGGCAATATCACATCAAAATACTAAAAAAATAAAAATAAATTTATTTATTTATTTCATGCAACCACCATGCACAAAAACAAACGAGTCTTGACAGCAAGAGTCCTCGCCTTTATAAAACACTCTTTGAACACTGGTGCACGTGATCATGCGTTTGCATTGGGAATCTAGCTAGTACCAACAAAAGCAGTCTTACAGTTCATTTGTTGGTCTCCACTCTCTCCTGTGCCTTTCCAGTACTGCTACTGCATGGCAAATATGGTCTTCTATTATATGAGTTCCGTGCCTTCGCATCTTGGTTACCGTTGGATCTCATTGTATCTCGTGTTGGTGGACCCTCTTGGAATTGCTCGCTTTAGGGTTTAGGCCTAAAAACTTGGTTTCAATCAATAGCTACCGCTACTTCTTTGCTAAGCATTTGTGGATCTTAGCCGAATGTGTGAATCGGGCACAAGATTTGTTGCATGTGATCCGCTATCGTGTCGCTGTTCTTTGCCCTCGAGCAGTATTATGAACTTCTTGTATGAGGGAACCCGTGCTTGCATTACTGGAACCTGTAGCCCTTTGAGCGTGAGCTCACGTAAAGGGGCTTCTGGTAGGGATTTTTAATTAAACATTGTCTAAATCGTGAAGAAAAATGAGCTTAGTTGCAAAGTCTGGCCTTTTACTTTAGAGATAATTTTAGGTGACCCACACAGGGCGAAGGACATATGCTAGTGTGGTGGTGTGTTTCAGTGTTTTGTATGGGAAGGTGACCCAATTATATTCTCTTGATCTGCTTTCCAGCAAATATGTATGGGGCCAAGTCCATGGCTTTCAGCATGCTGTGGCTCCCACTTATTAATTGGTGGGGGTATTAACTGGACATGGACATGTAGGTGTGCATCATCAGTATGGGAAAAGGAGCTTTCCTTGTGGCCTAGTTGCTTTGCATTTTCCTGATGCTTGACTTTTGCCTGTTAAGCTTCTCTAAATTTCCTCTTTACTTTCTCTGGTTCTCCATTACTCCATTTTTTTTTTAACATAAATAGGCTATCCTCTTTATGAGTTGTGTTCCCTTTCCCTTCGTTGCCGGAAAATGTAGCTGCAATTCAAACATGTCAAGAGAAGCTCTAGCTTAAGCCCCACAACCCCTTAATCTCACGTGAGACTCCACTCCAGTTCTAGTTTGTCTACTCCATAATAATTATCTGCTGTTGTTTTTCTGATGTCATGGGCGGTCGCTTCTGTTGTGGTTGTCCCATGTAGACCTTCATTGGCCCAAACAGTCTCCACATATACGACCTCCCCCTCACCAACCCTTTTGGCCACTAAGCATTAGGGCCACCAATTTTTTAAACGCTTCTAATGTTAGATTCGTTAATAAGCATCATTTTCTATTGAATCATGTCATCATTTGATCTTCAAAATAAAGTATTCACTAGTTGGTTTTCAATCATTTGCACAGAGATGACAGTGGGAGCATTTCTACTCCGGGATTCAGCAGAGGTGGGACTAGCTCTACAACCAACACCGGCGTCCAGGGGTCCGGGTCCAGCGGTGGTGATGGCGATTACTTCGGAATGATATTCGGGAGCGGTGCTCCACCACCAGCATCTACCAGCATAATCTTTTTGTCCCTTCTAATTATTTTAATTCTGTGCACCAGCATCGGCCATGTTGCCTTGGAATCTTTCCCATTGTTGTCATTATAGACGTCTAAATTTAAGGAGAGAAAAATTCATCATCAATATTAAAGATTTAAAGGGGACAATGTCATTACATCCAGTCGGATTCCATTGCAAGCCCTGTTGATTGCTACAATTGTATAGATATAACATCAAATTTTCACAAAGACGAGCCTCGTCATATTGGGTCAAGACGAAGAACACAAACTATGCACGTGGATTAGTCCTTTCTTGCTCAACTAAATAAGAAGTAACTGAAACAAAATTTTGGCGACGGATAGATAGGATATAGGTGGCGTTTCGGTTTTTTTGTCGGATATTTTCGCTATTATTTTTTTCTTTTCTTTTCTTGTCGAGTCTTTTTATTTGCCATTGGTCTGTCATTTTCATGAGTTAACAGGGTCTGTCTTGTCGGAGAAACTCGCCAAACCGTCCTGGCAGAGTTTATATGACTTTAATAATAATATCTATGTTAGAGAGAGAGAGAGAAACTTTACCGTCATAGAAATAGAAGTACGAAAGTTGAATTCAAAAATAAAATCACATCGCCGTCTGTGGGAATCGAACCCACGACCACATGGTTAAAAGCCATGCGCTCTACCGGCTGAGCTAAGACGGCATCTGGAAATGAGGGCATTAAACAAAAATATGGAATATGTTTTGGTTGAAGCTTTTTAAAGGAAATATTCAAGAAGTCCTTTACTAACGTGTCTACGAGTCCTTTTCAGGGCACCATCACTAGTTTTCTAGCGAAAATAACGAGATCCTCCCCACCCAAAAAAAAGGGCCCACGAATGCTTTTCGGCCCGTGAGGAAATGAAAGGCACATCACACAAGGGGCTGCCCAACCCAAAACTTTGCCGAATCTCAACGTCAACCCCTCGTGGGTTGTTCATAAAGCAAGCAACGTTTATCGTTTGCAGGAGAAAGCTACCAAGGTGACAAGCCCACTTTGGCAGCCTTCACTAGTCGCTACAACGTTTAAAAAGAGCGCTCCCTCTTCTCTTGCTTCATGCATGAGTGCTTGCTTTGCAGATTTGTATCTTCCAGGCGTTCTTCATTCATGTTTATCATCGGGACTTGTATTAGCAATGCTATGTGCTAAGTGCAATCAAAGAGGCCGGTTTATGGAAGCATTGACAGGTCCGAGATATGCATTGTGGATTCACATGCAAGCCTGGGAGGCAGATTCCGTCCCTGCATCATCCATAAATGAAGATTACGCTCACCAAGTTTCTTTAAGAATGAAGCTCGCCATGCATGTTGATTTATTTCCTTCACACAACCTGTTTCATCATCTGTTCAACATAAGCATTCAAAAAATTGATTCCACTGCTTTCTGTTGAGTCTATTGAAGTGGACAAAGCGGAACGCTTCATACAAACATGGATACCCATGCAATTTCACCTACAAAGGCATTTTCTGGCAGTAGGGTTAGCATCTTGACATACAACTAATATATAAATAATGCGCGCGTACAGGATAACATAACTATGCACATACTGCCATAAACTAGAAACCATCTCCATGATCAATGCTCCAAAAGCAGCTTCTTTTGGGGAGTACCATAATTCAAAATGCCTCAAGGAAACATACATGAATTATAGGACACTGGTCCAGAGTTTCAAGAGGTGTTGGATCCTTCCTAGTGGTGAATAAGTTACCACATACAGAACCGTTAATCTTCAAAAAATAAGTAACATTGCTAGTTTGCAAAGCAATTACCACCCTCCTATGGAACTTCCATCATTCTCTTTGTTTCCCCAAGAACTTGCTGATGCTTTACCCCATGTATCAGTTTGTTGACCACTTGCATTAGCTCCTTTTGCCTCTGTTGATTGACTCCAACTAGATGATTGACCTCCAACAGAAGCACTGGATGGATTCCAGGTCTTGGCATCACCTCCAGTTGCCCCTGCACTTCCCAAACATGCTCCTTTGTTCCCCCAGCCACTCCCTCGATCATCAGAACCTTATATGTCTATGCTTGATTGATTCCAAGAATTTGTCGATGCTTTACCCCATGGACCGGTTGGTTCTCCACCAGCACTAGTTCCTTCCTTTACCTCCATTGCTTGATTCCAGCCAGATGATTGACCTCCACCAGAAGCACTTGATTGATTCCAGGACTTAGCATCACCTCCAGTGTCCCTGCATCTCCTGCACCAGCTCCTTTGTTCCCCCAGCCATCACCTGGAACACAAGAACCAGATCCTTTGTTCCAGCCACTTCCTTGATCATCAGAACCTTTAATTTCTTTGTTTGAATTCCAGTCCCGACCAGAAGAATTTGATGACTTCCAGCTGTTTCCTTGACCCCAGGCAGCATCAATATTTGCACCAGTTCCCTTGTTCCAACCACCAGCAAGGTCATTACTACAACTATCTTTGGCCATTCTTGACTGGTTCCAGTCTGAATCTTGGCTGCTCCAACCACCAGCTCAATGGCTTGTTCCACCACCACCAGAATTCCAGCTATTATGCTGGCTCTTATTATCACCTCCTTGGTTCCAACTGCTTCCACCACCATTATTTTTCCATCCTCCACTTCTATTGTTTGCCCCATTCTTCCAACCAAAGGTTCTATCTTCAGCAGAACCATTGTCACTCCAACCACCATTTTGATCTCTCCTTCCTCTGCCTCTACCACCAAAGCCGCCTCTGTCCCCTCTACCTCTAGAGCCCCCTCGGTCTAAACCACCTCTAACTCCAAATCCACCCCCATCAGATTTGCCTCTACCTCCATAACCTCCTCTGTCTGAACCATTTCTACCTCCAAATTTATATCTATTTTACCATTGGAACATAATGCAAGAAACCACTGTTAACCTTAAAGACCCGAAACAAAACAAACAAAATTCTAAACTATATTATTACAGGCAGAGGATATCAGCTCTGCTATTTAAAAGTCTCCTTACAAATTTTTGTGCCAACACTTGAAAATCAATTCTTGGAATCAGCTTCACTGTTGCTTTTTTCCGCACATCATTTACAGCCACAATCTACAGAAACAAAATTAATTCAGAGTAAAGACAGATTCAATTTCAGAACAAAGCGAGGAATCAGCTAACAAGCTCATTCGCACTGCACCTGCACCAGGTCACCCTTATAGTTCCCATTCTTTACAAGGGCCCAGGTGCCCTCAGTAACTTGATTACAACCTCTCCGGATGGAGATCAGATGAGACACTTCATTTTTAGGAACTGTGCCACTCTGCTAGAATATATGCAGCAAAGCCCTTTACATGCCTAAGATCAGAATTATCAGAACAATATTAGTTTACTGGAAAAAACATTCTAAAAAGGATAAATTCCTCATTGCATATTCGATGCAAAAAAATGTGCCTTGCCTCAATAACATCAATTTGCTTGCCAGCTTCAATATAAAGAAAACCCTTATGGCAAATGCAGATATTATCTGAAGTTTGGTATCCAGAGATTTCAAGTCAACAAACTTCTGCATGAGGCAAAAAGCTGAATGCCTCTCGCGTCCAACCTACAACCAAGAAGTCAGTCAAATAAAACATGTAAAGGCAATGGCAGGAGAATGTTAAGGAATGCAATTCAAAATACAATGGCAAGAACCAAACTATTTGCCTATATAATGAACATCCTACCATACATTTGACTTCCCAGACAGTTGGTTCCTTTGCAGAAGGCTCGAGAAAATTTCTTTCCATGGATCTTTTAGCTTCATCAGCATCTTCAGCATAGCAAAATCTAGGATTGTTCTTGTAACGCTCTTCAATCATCTTATCAAATTCTTGCTCATCCATATCCTCCTCTTTGGGAACAATTGGAACATTTTAGGATATTGGTGGATCCTTCTTGACTTTCAACTCTACACCATATTCTTCATCCATAAAATCTGTTCTCCACAATTAAGAGAAGATTAAAGTTAGTAAAATATGCTTTCCTGATCCAAAGCAGAGAAGCAAGGTAAACTGAATGATATTGTATCATCGGAAATGGAAAAGGAACCTGGTACAAGTATGACACCCCAAAAAGGTGACAAAACTACTCATTTTACGCACACAAATCTCAAAATGAACCTCCGCAATGCAAAACAAATCCTAACTGCTTCCATCTTTCCATTGGATTTTCTGTAATATTGATTCCTAAATCCTATCTCTTTAAATTTTCCAGTGGATCTGTGGCAAAATCAAGCAAATCCGCTTAAGTTCCAACAAGTAAATACTCTGGTATCCTCAATGGACATTTTTACAACTACATGGACCAATTTGCACAGACAACTTTTTAAAAACACAGGCACTTTCCATTTTCTAAGTCCTGTAAATAGATAGATCAATGAATTTTTAAGTTTTTGTAGATATTATTTTATAGAATGTTTTTTAAAGTATGATTATAATTATTTTTAAAAATTTTTGTTCAGAAATATATGAAAATAATATATTTTTTATTTTTCAAAAAATTATTTTTAATATTAATATATTAAAATAATTTAAAAAAATATTAATTTTAAAAAAATATTTTTAAAATAAAAAAAAAAACAAACAATCATGATCTTATCTTATTTGAAGGACACTTCAGCTAACCTCGGTACAGCAATTCATGCCAGTTGCCAGTTCTCCTTCATCTGGAAAAAATCGCTTATTTCGGTGCTCGATGGAACACAAGGAAAGTGAATTTCTCACCTTTAAGAGAACTCTTGGGCCTGTAAATGCAGCAAGCATAACTCATTCGTTTGCCCATTTTATTTTATTTTTTATTGCTATTAGTTGCTGTGCTCTTGATTAATCTGTAAACAAAAAAATAAAATAAAATAAAGGTCTCGAAAATCCATTGTGACCGACAAGATAAATTTGAATATCTTGGATTGATAGAATGGTGGGATTTTTCCCTCGTATTGTAAGTCTTATTATTAGTGTAAAATAGTTTTAAAATTTTTTATTTAAAAATAAATTAAAATTTTTATTTTTTTATTTTCTTTATATTAACACTGAAAATTATAATTTTAAATTAAAAAATAAACAATACTGAATTAAAAAAAAAAGACAAAAAGATGATACCTTCAACAAAATCTAAAACTATCATGAACCATGAACCTACCCAATAAACATGTTAATTTAATCCAAATTTTATAGATATGACTTGTTCAGATTCAAACCGAATGAGTGAATATTTTTTGAGCAATTATGTTATTTAATTGATAATAAATAAAGTATGGATATTATCAAAAACAATCCAAAACCTAATTGAACCTGGTTCCAAATATATTTTTATATTATATAGATATATTTATAGAAAATTTAGAATTTTTTTAATACAACACAGCATATTCATATCTTGATATTGATACCAGACACACATTCATACGTGTAATTGTAAGACCCAAAGTAACCAGACCCAATTCATCAGAAACTCGAACCAATCGAAGTCAAGGAAATAAATTAATAGAAAAAATAAACTTATTAAGCTAATTAAAAACCTAAGATGACTGTTAAATTTAGTTCAATTCTCTGAAGGTCAAACGGATCATTAGCTCATGGTATGGGTTTTTTTTTTTAAGAACTTTTTTACTTTGTATATAGCTTTGTAATAACTTTTACAATTTTAAAAATACACTTCTAGTTTCAGAGTTTTTTTTTTTTAAAAAAAAGATTTTAATGTCCGGCTAAAATAAAACTATTTTAGTTTCTATAAAATTAAAATTTAAAACAGTCACCCGTGAAATCCAATGCAAAAAAAACATAATGTTATTTAGCTAGCCAATCTATTTTTATCAGTTGTGAAAAAACATTAAACAACATCTAATACCGAAAGCACCGATGCATCACCGCATATCCATTGATCAGATCAGGCTTCCACTGATCGAAAAATAAAGTAAGATGCAAACCCGACTCGTTGTGGCAGGATACAGAGTTCATTGAAGAGCTCACCACCCCAAATGATAGTTTTACCATTATTATTATTGTTAACATGCATATTATAAACTTTATAAAACAAACAGTAATTAGCCAAGCAAACAAGCATCACGGTAACTTGGTCCCTTCAGGAAAAAAAGCAGCAGTAAAAGGATGATACAGTTTGCATATGCACTCATTCGGTTTCGATTAAGTTCAAAATGGAAGCCAACCAAAAAATCAGATCTGAATGCAACTATTAACCCGGCCATAACTTTAACAATTGCGACATCCTACACAAGACTTGACAGATTGAAAATTAAAGAGAGGCCATCCATCCTACATCACAGATTGTTCAAACTGATTACGTAAAATACAGCACAGATCTACAAGTTTGATAACACTGACCACAAGCAAACAATTAGTAGCGCTCAAAAGAAGACGGGTGTCCACCTCTGCTGGGGCGGTCATAAGGTCCTGGCCTGTTTCTGTAGCTGCTCCTATCATTGCGTTGAGGCCCTCCACTTCCATACCTATCATTGCCCCCTCGTGGACCAACATCCCTATCAAAGCCTTTGTCTTTGCCATAACCATTTTGTGCATAGCGATCTGACCCACCATACCTATCCCCAGAAAATCGATCTCCATTTGGTGGGTACCTGCATGGTTTACGAATTAAGAACCACTGTTTATGAGAAGTAAAAGGCATAACTAGTTCATCATGCTACATAAGGTACTGGATAAATGAATTCGTCCAGGGATGTCCCTAGAATACAAAAAGGGTAAAGCCTCACAATCGAATTCCAAAACACATATTTAAAGCAAACGACAAAATTAAATATTAGGGGTGACAGAATGATAAAAGCAAGCAATTACTTTAATACTAAGGATAAAGACACCAAGCACGCAATAGCATTCTAGCATTTTCAAATCCTCAAAAACTTAAGGTACCTGTCGCTAGCATAACGATCACGGCCCCCATACTTGTAGTCTCTACTTTCAAAACGATCCCTATCACTATAGCGGTCATCCATATATCGATCACGATCTCCTCTGAAACGATCCCCACGGTCTCCAGCCCCTCCAAACCTAGAACGCGAAGAGATTAAACCTCCACCACCACCTCGGCCACCAGCTGAAGGGCAATCTCTAGCCCAATGCCCTGAACGCCCACACTTGAAGCACTCATCTTGTCCAGCAGGTCTGTCTCCTCCCCCATAGCCTCCCCTGCTTCCAGATGAGTAGCCTCCCCTGTAGCCATGGTCTGAATCATCTCCTCCTATTTTAGGTTGGGCCTTGTTCACTGAGATGACACGGTCGCCAAAGTCCCGTCCATGCATCTCCCTGATAGCATCGTCCATGGCTCGATGATCCGCAAATGTAATAAATCCAAATCCACGTGGACGGCCTGTATCTCTTTCCAACATCACCTGCAGAAACACCAAATAGGAAAACGTGATACAGCAGGCAATTATATGAATGTAAGAAAATCAGGCAGTGGCTGAAGTGCAATAATCATACTATGCAAAGGATGACGCAACAACACTTTTTATCTGATGCATATTGAACAGGAAGGGCTAGAATGTATATATATACTGCTATACAGTGAATTCACTTTATCATTTTAGCAGTGTCAGGAAAACCTGAAGCTGTGCATAATTGAAGCAGGAGATGATGAAAGATCAATCAATTCAGGTGAAACATGCTGGAGAACACCAGCTGACGCGATTGGATTATTACATGAAGAGAATAAGAGGATGCTATATGCTGTCTCATGCTATTTAGGAGATACTATTTCTCTTAAAACAATTATCAGACTAGAGAGAGCTTTTAGATTGGACTGTACCAACACAATACATTACTCCCTTTATTTCGCTATGTTGGTCCATTTTCCTTTCAGCACAATGATCAAGGAACAGCATTGAATACACTTCATATGTAGTCATTTTTATTCTTAAATCTTGACATTCGACTATCAACTATGGAAAAATTTTGGGACAACAAAAGGAAGTGGATTTGGGACAACAAAACAGTTCAGGAAGTAACAATAATGGGTGACAAATATCACTCCAACTTAAAACTACAGAACACAAAAATAACTTCAGCTCACCACCCGAAAGCAAACCTGAAATACTGATGCAAAAGCACATAAATTAAAAGTACATGACTGGGTCATTGGTTTTAGAATGTGCTATCAAATGTGTGATATCTTCTCTCAACAAAAAGGGAAAGGTGGGATCAAAAAATAAACAGCACGAGATTGATTTGCATGAAAAAATAATCAGGAAGAAGATGACTGATAGTCAGGTAGATAACTTACTTTCACTTTGTTATATGGAATAGTAAGGGATCCCAAATGTTTGACTTTGCAAAGAGTTCTTAAGGAAATCAGAAGAATCTTCAAAACAGTAACTGATATCTAGCAAGTAGACCTCTGACCACTATGTTCCACAGAATTCAAGATAGGGGTTCCATAATAACCATCGCATAACTTCCATAAACTTGAATGGATCAATCTTCATCAAACATACCACTAAATATGGTTATCCCTGCAAGTATTCTACTGAATATGATCATGTTCCAGCCTAGGTCATCAAATCTCACTAAAACAAAATCCCAAAATATAATTTAAACATCATATCAGTCTAATGGCTCTCATAAAACCAAATTATCCACCATGAAACATCTCAAACTAATCAATCCTTCACCAAAACCGAAGGACATTACCATTTCCATCATTCTGGATCCTTCTTCAGTAGCTCATCCATTGGCAAGCTGACAAAAGAATCAACCCAACCATGCAATCAAGAAACAACAATTTTTTGTCAATGCATCTGCCACGCAATGAATGGACAAACAGCAGGACTTCTTAAACTTGATTCAAATAGTCATTTATGCAGTCGAGGATTTGTCCAAGTCCACTCAGGTGAAACCTTGTAAACCAGAGAACTAGGACTACTGTCAGGTGCTTTAATGCTGAAAACTTTCAGTGCTTGTGCCAGCAGGTGGCCTATGCCCATTCCTTCCATTCAAGTTACAAAGCGGATAAAGAACAGTGAAAACGAGGAGAGAGAGACAGAGAGAGAGGAAACAACTCCAGCAGCTAAAAACTACATATATTCAATGTGCAGGTCTGAAAAGATCAACATATAAGCATTTCCAGTTTCCAAGAATAGACAACTCTGCTACTAACTGTTAAAGGCAGATTTTAGATTAACAAAACAGTCACTGGCAAGCTACAAGGCACCCACTTCTGTATTGCCAAGAAGGCACTGAATCTGTCCTCTTCCATGCAGAATGCAGTTCCGATACATCAAAGCAATAAATACAATTTAGGAGTCCTGAGGCTTCCAACAGACACAAGTAAATGCAAGGGATTTACAAACAAACAAAGCCCACGAACAGGGTGACCTACATATGCTGGAATGCAGGATGCAGTGTGCGATTTAATCAATGTTAACGAGCCATATCCATGGTCTGAAAAATTATCCTGAACACTGAATGGATAAGTCCACCAACAGCAATCTTGTTATCGGTAATAAGCAAGAAGCTGAAAGCAGTTCAAGGATGAGGAGTAAGTGCAAGGATGAAAAGCTGGAACCTCAACTTGAACAGCACTAGCATGGTAAAAGGACCCATTTCCATGCAGAAAGAGACAGCTTTAACTGCTTCACATGAGTTGCAGCATCAAGAATGATGATGCATCAGAACTAGGTTTCTATACTTGGGACAACCATGAATGTATCTCACCCAAATTACATATCAAAGTCAAAATTTGCACATGCGCACCATAACAAAAGAGGTCAGAACATAAGGGATGCAGCATTTCTGATTATCAGTGGAGGAAAAGTCAAGTCAAACGGCAAAGAGACAAGATGCAATAGAAGTCCTAACAGAAATTTCCCGGATGCTATACCATAGAGTGATAATCAAACAGCATTAGGTAACCATCGAGAATCTCAGAGAATGAAAGCATGGCATAAAAGCCCATTAAGAAACATCCAAGAAAGAACCGCATAGACAAGTGTCCAGCTTGAAAAATCTTCTCCCAAAAACTTTTTGATGTTCTGGTTCTGGTCCAACTAGCATGGGAAACACCATCTCAGAGAATGTACGTGATCCTTGATAAATAAAGCTCTTCGTGTAAATGACATTTCAGGTAGACTCCTCAGTACATCATCCATGAATCCAGGTCTACTGTAACTGTCAGAGCCAATCAATCACTTAACCAGAAAAACCACAATCATGTTCATTCCCACCTTTTCCAACAACATATCTTCCTCAAAAAACAACTCTTCACCCCGATAGCCATTTTTTTTTAAAAAAAAACAGGTGTATTAACTTCAAAATTCCACATATCCAGAAACCACTGCTACATCCTTGCTTGCAAAACTAAAATAAGGATCCGACCAAACTAATCTAACCCATCAAACAAATGTCGCTGTGCTTTAGCAACCACTCTGGTGGAAAAATATCTCTAAACACACAGCATCTCAAAAGATCATAAATCAGCAAACCAAGAACAACAAAGGGAAAGAATTAATAAGATGGAACTATAAAGACAATTCAGAGAAATTATAATTATTATCCTCTAAATCAACGAGAAAACAAATAGAAACTTGAATAAATAATTAAAAAAACACAGAGACAAACACACTTTATTTCTCTTAAGATTTTTATTTATTTAATTGAAATGACCTATAAAATTTCAAATTTTCACAACTTATTTCCCCTCGTTTTCTCACCAGCCAAACAGAATCTCTTAAGAAAAGAACCAAAAAGAACCGTACCTGACTCTCAACGATTTTTCCAAAGCGATCAAACGCATTCTCGAGCTGCCGTTCAGTGATGTCCCATGACAAACCTCCGACAAATATCCGGTTCTCTTCCTTTCCAGCCATTTCTCTCTCTATATCATATAAAAACTGCGCAAAACTATCCCCTTTTTGGCAAGAAATTGAACAGGCGAAAGAGAGAAACAAGAAATAAGAGAAGGAAAGAGAAGAAATTTGTTACCTTTTTTTGTGCCTCACCCAGATCGTGTGGAAACCCTAAAAATTTCTTTTTGTTTTTCTGAGAGAGAATTTATCAGCATCTACCTATAGATGGACCCTGGACCGTGGGCTTATATTCAATTCAGGGCGGGCCTGTACTCATGGCCCACATAATAATAAAAGCATATTAGATGTAAATTAAAAAAAAAAAACAGATTTTATTTAAATTCATGCAATCTCTATAAAATTTGTAAACACGATAATTTCTCCCTTTTCATGTTTTTTACATGGAATTTGAATTTAAAATAATAAATTCTTTTAGTTCTAATTTAAATTATTCATCACTAAACAGAAGTAAATTCGATAAGTTTATTTTTGCCATTGATTCTCGAATTTGAAATTTAAACTTAACATCTCATCATGTAATTTATTTATCAATAACGTATAAGATTAATGTTGTGGGACTCTGTCTTTTTTATTATTGTTTAGGAAATGTACTTTCATCTAAATTGATATAAGTTAATCTAAATATATTTCTCCTTTTCTCCTGTTGTAAAAAAAATAATGTCATGACTGGCGGTTTTTTCTTGCAGGAATTTGACACGGAGACATGATGGTGTATGGAACAGCATTGATGTCTGTTCGAACCCTCATGTGTTCCAACATTAGGTTATTTCTCTTGAGCTACTCGTTTTTGTTTTAGTAAGAATTAATTTTTATAGGCTTCTTTTACTCAATGTTTTTGTTCATATTTACAGTATATTTGAAGTTGTAACAGTGATAATTCAACGAAATTTTATTGAAAGATATATTAAAATAATTTTTTTAATTTCTTTTAACATTAACATATCAAAATAAAAAATATATATAAAAAAAATTATTTTAAAAAATTAAAATTTCAAAAAATATAATTTATATCATGTTTCCAAACTGCCTGTTAATATAAAACAGGCAATAATTTTTGAATCTAAAGAAATTTCTATTACATGGATCAACTTGAGATAAGATGCATCTGATTCGGGTACGTGAAATAGATTTTGTAATGACAACATGGTACATGGTCTGAATTGCAATGAGAGATTATGATTTTCCATTTGATGAAACAGTGACAATAATAGAATTACACATTAACAACGTTAAATAATTGCATCTCAAGAGATACATAATTTACACGACTGTACAGGAAATGATCATGAATCAACCAGTGGTTGCAATGAAATTTGTAAGAATTAGGAAGGTGGTGTAGATTATTCAGGAAGAAGGGGCAGCCTGGTGACACTAGTGCCACTGCTTCCAGTTAATGATTCCAAGCTTGTCACTGCCTGTGAAGTTGAACTAGATTGTGGACGCCTAGATGTTGTTTTCTTGTTTGTCCTCATGGGAAGAATCTGCAACCTAGGGTTAACTTCAGTGCCTGAATTTTCTGCTGTTAACTGATAGCTTTCCACGAGCTCTAGCTGCCGAGCAATTATTTCAGAGCGTCTAGGAAGAAGCTCCACTGGCTCTCCGCCAGGGATGACAATATACTCAATTGCCAGGCGAACCTCCTGTAAGAGAGGAGAGGAGTTCATACAAGAATGCAACACCTGAATGCTTGGATTTTACGAAACAAATTGAGAAGACTGAAAGCAAAATGCTCAAAGGAATTGCACCTCCAAGGCATCAATCTCTTCCAAGGTAGGTTTCCTTTTTGGTGCATCATCTTCAATTTCTATGTCGAAAGAACTTTTGAGTGGCTGTTGTAATGAAGAGCCAAGCGATTCCATTCCAAGAATCATACGAAGTGCCTTCACCATTTGTGCCATGGTATTTGACTGCAAAACCATGATAACGTTAAATATACACCATCTGTTAATAGAGGAAGATTTCAATATTCTTGCAATATTTTTTCAATGGGTAAAATTTTAATCGCAAGTCGTAACCTTCTATGGAACATTTCTGATCCTAAAGCAAAGCTGGCGTGCAAGTAAATATATCATCATTAATGGGAGCTCGTTCCAAGTTCGAACATAAATAGTCAAAGTTGTTAAGATATCATGTTGTAACAAGTATAACTACTTCAAAATTGAATGAGAACAAACGATGAGCAATACCTTGATAACAAATACAGGTAAATGGTGGTATTTAGCAACACCACGGATCCATGGGTTCTGCTTCATTTCTGAACTGGATGCTAGTATTGCATCTGCTGCTCCAATGTCATCAGTCACATCTATCTCATTCTCTATCCCCATTACTTTTGCCACTTGTAGTAGATCAGAATCAACAATCTAAGGCACAACAAAATACAACAAAATGATTGTCAATGCCATCTTTCAATTTTGATATTACCAGGAAGTTTGTCACTCTTGGAAATATTCTTTTGAAATCTGATAAAAGATTAAAACTACCTGCTCTGAAAAATTTTTTACTCCCTAAAAGCAGCTTTGAAAAAATCACAAAGCAAAGAAACTTCAGGAAGGAAACTTTGACTAGTTTACCTTGCAAGTGTATACGCATACTGGTGAATTCCTCTTGCGCTCAGTTCCACTGGATTTCCATGTTTTGGACTGTTTTGGACGATAATCTTCATCTTCCTCATCAGACTCTATTTCATCACATCTTTCTTTATCACTAGTTATCACCTCAGTTTCTTCTACGTAGTTCTCTTGAGGTATTGAAATGGACTTGAGAGAATCATCACTTTCTTCTATAAGGTTCTCTTTAAGTATTGGAATTAACTTAAGAGAATCATCACCCTTAGTATCCACGTGTCGGATTTCAAACAGAGGAGATTTTCCTATTACAGAAAAGAAGTTATGGGGGTACAACATTGTGTAATAAGATCTTCCCAATTTAAAATATGACATACCAGCCAATATAGCATCTACTGTTGCATCTAATCTGTGATGAACACGACACTCTGTTCTAGTTATCATCTCAACAGCACATGTAAATGTTGGAGGTCCTTTCCTCTCAAGAATTGTCTTCTGCACTTTCCTTTTCCTTGCTTCCTCATCCCCGAGAGTTACACTCTGCACACAAATGAATAAACATCAGATTAATCAGAAACTTTTGTGCACAGGGATCCCATATATATGTGACACCATACAAAGTGGAACCAAGTAAAAATTATGTTGATGGCACAGTCAACAGACAGCATAATCTTGGTAGAAGTATAAGCACATCAACGTGAGATTGTATAATTAAATAAAAAAGGTCTAATCATACCTCTATGCCTCCAACAAGAATCTGCAAAGAAGGATTCTTTATTATGTTGTCTATGGTCATTCCATGGGCTGTTCCAACCAGCTGAACTCCACGTTGAGCAATAGTGCTGGCAGCTAAGGCTTCAAGCTCTGTTCCAATCTCATCAATTATGATGGTCTCGGGCATATGATTTTCAACTGCTTCAATCATGATCTGCATGGAAGTTCATAAAGTGATGGTATAAAATAAGTGAAGCTTCTAGTGATTTGTGCAATATCACAGCAATGAGGCTTTTTGATGCTCACATTATGCTGCATATTAACATTTGGAACTTGCATCCTCCTTGCACAACCTATTCCTGCATGAGGAACATCCCCATCACCCCCAATTTCATTTGATGTATCTACAATTACAACACGTTTTCGCTGGTCATCTGCCAACATTCTGGCTATTTCTCTGTGCACACCAGAAAAAAGAACAAAAGAAAGCGGGCATACACAGGGTTATATGAAAATATTTGAATTCTGAGAACCTCAAAAGATTTGAATTCTCAATCTCTCAAATTTATCCTAAGAGTTTCTATAAACTTGAATGACTAGACTATCTCCATTTATTCTCTTTTTTCCAGTTTTCCCACCACAGAGCATAACATATGGGGATCCAAGTTCATGATAGATAGAACATATAAAGTTGAAGGAAACAAAAATAAAAATGACAAGTGAAACGGGATAAATTATCATAACTGGTATAAAGAATTCTCAATATTACATAGTTTTTAATGGAAGAGTTATACAAGAACTATACACATGCATGTGTTCAGTAGTACCAATCTAACATCCATTAAATAATATTCCAAAATGAAAATCATCTCAGCATCTCAATTCTAAAAACATGAAAACACCAATACCTGATTAAGGTTGTTTTACCCACTCCTGGACGACCTATGACCAAGATAGAACTCCCCCCCTCAACCAAGTCACGGATAATTTCAGCACTTCCAGATATAGCACGGCCAACCCGACAAGTAAGGCCAATAATTTGCATCTTACGGTTTCGAATGGCACTTATACGATGCAAAGAACTATCAATACCCGAACGGTTGTCATCAGAAAAATCACCAACCTAATCACAAACAACAACTAACTTCAGACAAGAGTTTTACTGCAGTTTCCTCCCAACAAAATCCTAACGCTAACACCATATTTCATGTAGATGAATCAATAACCAGCATAGCCAATCACACAAATGTCACTATTGAGATTCCTCGACAGAAAGGCATTGTTGGATCACTTTCATTCTACACAAGCTTAACTAAAACGTACAGTTTTGGATTTGCAGCACAAAAAGTGCATACACATGCACACAGTGTCACTAATTAGCTATAATACAAACAGAGAAGCTTCATATATAAAAAGGCTAAAAGGGTGTCAAACCTCACAACCAGGTAATATTTAATTATATATTCACACAAATAATGCAACCATAGGATAGAAATAAAAAAATAAGTCTGGCAAATAAAGCAATGCCACGATAAAAAAAGTAATCAAATCATTTGCTTAGATAATCTTCCATTCAAAACAGACAAACTAATAAAGACACCAATAAATAAACTTACGTATAAATTCAATCAAATCAAAACCTTGAAGAACAAACGATTAAATTCCTTCTTAAATATCACCTTTGATATAGCATGCTTTAAATCCTCATGTCTCACTGGCTGCTCACAAATGACAAAATCCCCGGAAGGAAATCTGGCAATAGGCTTCCTTCCCAAATCCATTACCACTTCAATCAACTCACCAATCTCTCTGTGCCGAGATAACTCACTCTTCATTCTCAACGGCAACAATTCAAGAAACAAATCCAACTCGCTATTACTATTCACTGAACTTGAAGTAGAAGCGGAATTCTCCAAATCGATCACCGACCCATTTCCTGTCCTGTACCGATCCCCCGGTCTCCGTATCTCCGGAGCCCGTACAAACGACGGTGTGGGTGACTTTGAGGAGGCAATTCGACGCTGCACACCACGTGTTTGACGAAATGATGAAGTGATTG
The DNA here is from genome assembly GCA_015708895.1 of Populus ilicifolia. Lineage (NCBI taxonomy): Eukaryota > Viridiplantae > Streptophyta > Magnoliopsida > Malpighiales > Salicaceae > Populus > Populus ilicifolia. The sequence continues at coordinate 955,983 of SRLM01000025.1, forward strand.
TTGAGAGGTAAGTGAGGGTTGTTGATAGTGGGATTTGCCGAGCTGAATAACATGAGCTTTGTAGATCAATGAGTAAAAAACGCGAATTCATTGATCTCATTTTCTTTCAAGGTTTCTGTTATTGTTATGAGTCGTCTCTTGTTTTTCTGTTCGGTGTTTCCTGATTTTCGCTTTTTTTGAAGCGGAGCAGAATGGAGAGGGGGGATTTGTAACGGAGGAAGATTCGAAGGGATCTCCTCTTGGATTGGAGAAGAGAGTGGAGTCCACGAACAAAAGTAGAAAGACACTACAGGACAAACAACTAACGACCGCTCGTGTAAGAGAACTGGGGGGACACGTGGTGGCTGCGGACCACATGTTCTGGCAGAGAGGAAGTTGGTTTCGTGTTGTGTTTGGAGACTGGGCTCCGTTGAATGGAACTCTCAAGGTGAGGCCCTTCTTCAAGCCATCTTATTTTTTATAATCGGTTACCTTGTTATGCTTATAAATATTTTAAATTAACTAGTATTTTATTAAATTATTTAATTGTACTTTTAAGATATAAAATGATTATTAATTATCATGGTGAAAATATTATTATTTATATAAAGTAATTTTTTATTTTTTAAACTAATGTGATATATATACGTTTTTCCTGTGAAAGTGATTTTTTCATCCAAAAAACTATAAAAAAATATTAGAATAATAATATATATGATAAAATCAGCTGTATAAAAATATTGAAATATAATTTTATAAAATTAAATATAGAATACTTGTTGTGTGATTAAAGAATACCAAGAAAAACTATTATTTCCATCAAATAATAAACTTCATGGAAAAGTAAATGTGTTTTTTGTTTATAAGTAAGGGTCATCGTACTTTGTTTCAAAATTAAATTTATTTTTTTGAAATAGTTTTTGTTCAAAATAGCGTTTTTGATATTTTAGTACATTATATTTTCTCAAATTATATTTTAAATAAAAATATATTAAAATATTTTTTTTATTTTTAACACTAGTATATTAAAACATAAACAAATAAATTGATTTATTCTCAAATAAAATACATAAAAATATAAAAGCTAACAAACTTATAAACACCCACTGGAATATATGTTAAACAATATCAAACATGCAATTGATTTGAATATGTAAAGCCTCACCTGAAGTATTTTAATCGTTGTGTTTAAAAATAAAAAGGATTTAAATGCGAGTGTCGAGAGACTTTTCTTTCCTTTTTATTCGAACAGCGATCTTCAAAGCGGACAAGGGAAAACACGAGGGAAGGACAAGGGGGATTTTCCGTCTGCTTGAAGCATAATTCCTTTTCAGCCAATGAGATATTTTCTAATGCAAAGGGGTTATTAAGTATGGTGGCTGGCTGGTCAGAGTTCGTGTTTAAAAGTCTCACTGCCATGCTAATAACATAAAAGCGACATAAAATAAATTTTTTTAGCTGTTTATAATTTTTTCCCGTAGCCTTTTCAGTAACTTCCTGTAATTGCAATAACAGATGCTGTAATCATTTAGGAGTTGTTACAGTGATAAGTGATTGGAGTTAAAAAAGTTTGTTTTTTTTATGATTTTAAATTTTGAGTCTTGCTTGTACAATAATTATTAAAAATTTATATAGTTATTTTTGTTAGGTTGGTTGCCATTAATGTGCAACAACTATTTGGTATTGCACCAAACATGTGCATTCATACAAGATGTCAAAGGTTGGCAGCCACCATTGTTGAAGAAGAGTTGGAGTTGGCAGCCACCTTTGTTGAAGAAAAGCCTCCATGAATGCCTATAAATAGAGGCATATGTTAGAGAGCAAAATGTGAGAAGAGAATTGTGAGAATGTGAAGAGAGTAGAGAGGAAGAGAGAGCTGCAATGACAGTAGCCTTGCTGCCATTGCAGCAGCTGCAAGTGCAGCAAAGAGAGGTGAGAGTTGAGTATGAGAGGGTGTAATCCTCCTCCTCCATGTATTTGTTTTGTATTTTTTTCTCTATCTCTAAATATATTGACTTCTCCCGTGGATGTAGGCGGTTTTGCCGAACCACGTTAAATATTGTGTCAGTGTGCTTGGCCCTCCTATGAGCAAATATCAGAACATCACCGGTCGGGATTCCCCGACAATTTTATACATAAATTGATCCAGGTATTTACCTTAATAAAAAATAAAATAATATACATTACATGCATTAAAAAGAAAACTGTAAATTATATACCAATAAAAATAAACAAAAATATCTTATATATTATTCTATTATATTTTAAAAAAAAAATGAAAAAAATAAACCAGAAAGGACATGTCATTTTGTACTTGTGTTTTGAAAAGAGATAAAGTTATTATAAAAATAATTTTATTTTATATTCATGTTTCAGTCTTTTCAACCAATTATTATTTTTTTATTTGGACACGTTTTTTTAAAATACTAATCAAACATTTACTTATAAAATAATGTAATATATTTCATTTAATCTAGTAAGTTTTTTAAGTCACAAGTCGAATTCCCATTACCATCACATGATGGCTCTCGTATTTCATCACTTTGAGATCAACAATGACGAAGCATACTGAGTTCTTGAAGGTTATGACAATGGAACGGTTTTCAAAAGAGGGCAAGGAAGAGACACTGACAGCAAAGACGATGGCCACAGCCCACGGGAAATGCTAAAAAAATTAAAACAGACAAACATGGACGCCCATGCCCACCCTCTTCAGTATCTGGGCCTCAAGCCCTCAGCCGACCGATTTGGGCCGCCTCGAGAGTTTCAGGCCTGCCCAAACTGACCATCAATAGCTCAAGAGTTAATTGTAAATTGGACCTGTAGCTCGTCAAAATGATCTAGTTATTCCCCAGGATAAGAGAAAATGAAGTAATAATCCTTTCAATTTAGCCTCCATCTCTTACTGTTTCCCAGATGATGCACTCTTTTTTCTAGTAAAAAATCCCAAGCATGAATAAATTTTAAGTTGCAAAGACAATTGAATGAAATGAAACTTGCAAGGACTTCAAGGTGATTACATGTAGGATCTTAGTTAATGTAACTACAGTAAATTTAAGGTTAAAAGTAAATTTTAATTAGATTCCTCTAGTGACTAAAATTAATTGGTTGACTGACAAGCCAGCCGAGGAGAACACGGAGCTGCTTGGCAAAACTGGCAAGAGTGACGCAAAGTCATCAATTCATTTCTCTCTATCCTACAATTGAGTCGACCTCCAAAAATAAAAATAAAAATAGATTTTTAAAAATAAAAAATATTATTTTAATATATTTTCAGGTTAAAAACTCTTTAAAAAATATATACATTCCCTCCTCAATTATCATAATCATCTCTTCTTCTCCAAACCCACCCATCCTGCTCACTAGCCAACTCTTGAGATATACCAAGGATTGTTCCCTACAAGACGGACTTTTTTCATGCCACAAATGGGGTCTCAAAGAAGCAATCAATGCTTGACAATAATGATACTCTTCGTTGCAATTATGTTTGTATCATCTTCAAAAAATATGTCATCAGCAAGATCAATAGATCAAGGAACAGAGCAATTCAGAGGAAAAATTTAAATTTCGATCTCTTCAAGAAAGGGGAGCCAGCCATTGTAGACCATAGCTGTAGTTCATAAACAACCAAATAAGTATGATCTTATTCCTACCTTCCAAAAGCACCATGGGACCTTCAATGTCCCAAAGAACCAGACTTTCAGCCTTGTTCACAAGTTGACAGACAGAATGGTTTGTTTTTCAAGGTCCTTGCCTTTGCTTTTAGACTCTCCGCTTTCAAACTTCAAATCCGCGGCTTTCAGTCAAACTATAATAATAATAAAAAAATTCCCATCCTTTTGGCAAATATAAAGACAAATATAAAGATACATCTGCTCCTTTTGCCTATGATTCATAACCGTATCAGATAGGCAGAGAGCTAATCCTCTTCATCTCCATAAAATCAGCTTAAACCGACCAGCTAAATAAAAAGTCAAATATTTTTTATTTATATTTTAATAAAAAATAACTAAAATAGTTATTTATTTCTTTAACAATTATTTTTATATTTAACTATAAAAATAGTTAAAATAATAATTATTGGCCAACAGCTATTTTTATAGTCATTGGCCAATAATTTTTTTTAAAAATATAGATAATTGTTTTTATAAATATAGGAAGAAAAAATTTATAGTTTTAAATTTTTGCATTATGTCTCATTCTTCTCCTAAATTTAAAAAAATAATAATTAATTATTCTTCAGTTAATTATTAATATTAATTGTATTAATTAGCTGAAAGCTAAAAGGTATGCTTGTTTAAAATTTTTTTTATTTTTTATTTTTTTAGATTTTTTATTGTTAATTTAATATTTGTGATGAGTTTTATTCTTTTATTATTTTATGTTTTTAATATGGGTTAAGGAAGATAATTTTTTTACACTCTTTTTAACTTGATTTTTTTTTATGTAGATGGATTAATTTAAATTTTTAACAATAACATATAAAACTTAAAATTAAAAATATTCATATAAATAAATTTTAAATTATATTTTTTAACTTTCATATTACTTTATTGATGTTATATTATTTTTATAAATTACTCATATTAATTATATAATTATATTAAAATTAATTTAACATGAATTATATTAGTTCTAAATAGTTTTTTACATTGAAATGCATATAATTCAAAAAACTATATTTATATTATTTAAAAAAAAAAAATTTTTACTCTTCAATATAGTATTTTTCATTAAAGATGCTATAACCACCAACCGATCTTGCTAACCAGCTACCTCTTCACACAAGACTAAAACATCTTATTCCCTGAAAATCCCAGATTTTGTCTTGCCAGAAATGGGGTCTCAACGAAATAATAATTACTTGACAGTAATACTCTTGGTGGCAATTATTTTTGTATCATTTTCTAGACATGCTTTGGCAGCGAGGCCATTAGATCAAGGAGCTTTGCAATGGTTAGCGAAAAATCTTAGACTTCAATCTCTTCGAAGGCGTTCAGTTCAACCTATACCGAGTCATCAATGCTATAATAAAGGCAGAGGGTGCTTAGGTGAAATCAGTGGCCGAGGTTGGTGATTTTTTCTTGGGAGGTCTGCTTCTAGAAACAATTTCATCTACTAAATTTTCAAAGTCAAAGTTATGAATAAGAAATCCAGCGAGTTCTTGGCTTCACGCTCGGGAGAATTTCCTTAATTTTATTGCTTTTGGTTTTGAAAATATGTGTACTTGAACATCTGTGAGCTGCAATAATATCTTACATGATTATCAATCTAAAATGTAGTTTTGAGCATATTTATGAATTCTGGCGATTTCTGCAATTATCACTGATGAACTGAAGGAAATCCGACTGAAAATTAATATTTCCAATGCTTGATGCCTCGTCCATTGAGCATAGGAAATATCACTAATGAATTGAAGTAGCCCAAGAGATTAAGACTATTTCAACATTATTCGTTTACATAAAAAATTGTTTACTTTTCAAGCTCCGTGGCTTTGATTTTGGATCCTCTGCATTCAAACTTATGATCTGCTCTTCGTAAGCAATAATTATTTGATTGGGATTCAAGAAAGCTAATAGATATATTTGTTGTGGTAATGGCCTCCCTCTGCAGTCATTTTAATCTTAGCATACAGATAGATGTGGGATCATGGGGGTAAACCTTGTATAGGGCGAAAGACTGAAAATGTTGCATTTCAGCTATTGACACAGAAGCGGTCGCGACTTTTAAATATAAAAAACTTCATAATTATAAAAAAAATAGAATTTCTAAACTGAAAAAAAAGAACATATATTTATGTTTCCACAAAACTCATGCATCAAAGATTAAGGATTAAGCGTCCAAGAACAATGCATGGCTTCAGTCAGGCACCAAGCATCCAAAATCCAAAGGCTACCTAGTGATTCAATTTATTTATTTATTCTTGGTCTTAAAAATAAATTTTTGTTTAATCAAAACCCAAACAGAACAGGATTTCGCTCAGTCATTGATAAAACTGTTACGACAGAAAGAATCAATAGATAGGATCCTCCAACTTCATCAACTCGTATCAGCAAGTTTGCTCTTAATATAACTATCTAGGTGGTGGCCAAGTGGTAAGAACTTGGGATCAAGGGGTTTGCTCCCTCTGTGGTCTCAGGTTCGAGTCCTTGATTGCTCATATGATGGCCACTAGAAGCTTACATGGTCGTTAACTTCAGAGCCCGTGAGATTAGTCATGGTGTGCAAAAGCTAGCCCGGACACCCACGTTAATAAAAAAAAAATTTGCTCTTAATACGGAGCAAAAAGCCCTTAATTTCTTAAAATATCAACATTTTGTTGTTTATCAATGACAAAATATAACTATTTTTTTAGAAGTCTTAATTTCTAATTCTTCAATTCACTTACATAATAGTTTTTTTAGAACTGGATTCTAGATCTTAATTTTTTTTTTAATTTTTTAATTTTTTTAAAGATGCAACTTCGATCATACGGGAAAGACTTCTACATCTAAATTTAAAATAAATTAGAATATAATAAATATTTCATTATAAAAAGAATATCACAAGCTTATAAGCCATTGTTTTTGTAAAGAAAAAATGTCATCAACGTTTTTTAAAGTGGATGACTGAGTTGATTATGCAGATGCTGATGAGCAGGTGTATGAAGCGGGCCACATCAATCTTCCTTTCGAAACATTGATGAATATTTCTTATGATGCTGTCGATTTGACGGAGCTATGGGAACAGATTTGATTCTTATGAAGCTGATTGCTACTGGGATTCTGGAGAAGGATATGGCTGGGGCTGGAGATTTGGTTGTTTTATAATTACAGTCTAGTGTTTTCCTGGGCCATCTCTCGGTGTCTGGGTCCCTTCTTTTCTTCTGATGTATCTGTCTTTTGGTGGTCCTTTGGGCTGCTTGTTTTCCTGGGCCATCTCTCGATAAGATTACCATTGTAAATGGAACTCGAAAGGAACCGATCCCCAGTACTCCTGCCGTCACTACCAGAGAGAAAATTGATAAATAAAAACAGAAATATCAATGCTATTAAGCATTTTCGTAATTTATCCTGTGATAGCAACGGTTGTGGTGAACTGGTGATGACCGTAGTGTGATGGTGGCAATGATAACACTACACGGCTTTTTATCGAAACAAAAACCAAAAGCACGAAGTCGTCAAGAAGATCTTAGCCTCTTTGAGCGAAAAAATAATGCACCTGCATTGTGCCTTTTTACATTTCGACAGAGAAGATGAGAGAATTTGTCGTTTCTCTTAAAGAAACTTCTTGATCTGAGTTTAGCATGCGGTTAGCGCCTGGCTGTACTGGAGAATCGGAAGGATAAGATATGCTGTCCAGAAATGGCGATGGCCCCTAGCTGAAGTCAGGATCTCAAGCCATTCCAACTCATCCATAAACTTTTAATCTGCAGCTTAATTAATCAGTCATGAATTTAGTTAACTATTATAAATTTTAACAATTAAAAACTTAAAAAGTTATTAATTTTAAAGTTTATAAGATTAGTTGAGATATATGTAAATTGAACAGTTATATCAATAAAAAAATTAAAAAGAATTAAATTGAATCATTGTTAAAATAGTTATAGAAAAACAATGATAAAAAATATTACTCACGTATAGTAATTGAATTGAAGGATCAAAGATTATCTTCGCTAGGAAAACTTGGAAGAAGCCGGTCTTTTATAGCAAATTTATTAGATCTTATTTGATTCATCTCTCAAGTCCTCGGTCATGGATGTGTGGGTTTGTTTAGATTACTTTAAAATAATTTAATTTTATTATTTTTTTTTTTAAAATTCAACATCCTTGTTTTAAAGAACTCAACATTAGTGGCCTCTCCAAATTCTACTATGCTTTGGGAATATCACTTTGTTTGCGTTTTTTTTTTTTCTGAATCAACTGTAAAATATTTCGAAATGGATTTATAATTCTCAAGTAAATGTGACATTTCACAAACAATTAATTAACGCATTATCTTATTTTCCAAAACAATCTCTCTTTGTGGATTGATTACATGTATCCATAAAAATATTTATTTAAATTTTTTAAACTATAAAAATGCATTAAAAAACTTATATATATATATAATTTGTTATAAAAAAAATAAAAGTATCTTATCGGCGGCTGTAATTTCTGGTGACCGGATCACTGTAATATTTCGGCGCATTGCGAGAATAACCCTGCTGGCATCATTATTCTGGGACACATTCTTGTCAACAACCACCTAGCGTCATCAACATGGTTCCTAACATCAACCATTGATCAGTGTCCTGAGAAATGGCAGTGTAATGTCATTAAGCATTTTCGTCATAAGTCTAGTAATAGTAAAGGTTGTGGTGAGCTAGTGATGTCCGTTGGGTAATGGCGGCAATGATAGCATGGCTTTTATCACAACAAAGACCAAAAACAAGGAGTCATGAAAAAGATATTAGCTTTCTTAAAAGAAAAAATAACACACCTGCATCATGTTTTTTTTTTTTTTCATTTCAACAGAGAAAAGAACTCGTGTCATTACTGCTGAGAAATTTCTTGATCTGTATTTAGCATGCGGTTAGCGCCTAGCTGTACTAGAGACTCGAAAGGACAGGATGTACGGAGACGGTGAGGGGCCCTAACTGAAGTTATCTCAATCTATTCCCAGCCCATCAATACTTTTCTAACACCCTCCTCAATCTTGTTCCGGGACACAGGTAAACCATCCCCTTCATCGAGTAGTATCCTGTAAACTTCCCATTCCCGATCGTGAATCATGCGTCTCCCTATCTCTACCTGAGAAAGTAAAAGATGGCATAGAGTGTGAAATAATCTTGGATAGAATCATGCGTGCCCTCAAAGAAAGGAAGAAGAATGGTACCGAGAAGATGCGGGTGTTTAGAGTCTTGAGAGCCAGAGTAATGTCGTGGAAGACAAGAGGCCGGCCTCTGCCAGACAGCTCAACAGGGTTTGCAACAAGCAGCTCAGTATCAGGACCTCGACTAACCACAGCAAGTCTTACAGGACGCAGAAGCTCCATCCTCAGACGAGAACACAAGGCATTCTGTTTGTTGGGGTCAACTATCTTCTTGCCATCTGCTTGCATTAAGAACAAGTCCACCTCACAGTTTCCTTTTCGGTTTGCAAAGAAACGCCCATAAGAAATCTGAGATAAATTCATGTTTCACATATAAATATTATTGGTAACCAATGGGAGACTCACCAGGAAAGAGATGCATTAGGGAACTTCCATTGCTCAATGAAACCCAGAACCTTTTTCTAAGAGTTCTGCACCAGGTTCCATGAGCAAAACCATGATGATTTTTTAGTCTAAATAAAGGCTATAATCATCAAGTACATATAAATAGTTCATGCTTCAAATTACTTACCTGGATATGATAATCCTTTAGTGTTCTCATTATATCGTAACTGAGACCCTTGTGATCCTTGCAGAGAATTTGAATGAGAGTGTGCGAAGGGCTGAGGGTGTTGTCCACTGTAACAGAGACAGGATTGGGAGCAAGAAAGCCACTCCGGTGTTTATTGGGAAGCTCCAAATTAAACATGTCTTCTGTGATTGCAGGAGGAAGAAATGATGAACCTTGAGAACATGCAGTAACTTCTGCCCCAGCTAATTCGATCTCACAACTAATCAAGGCCTTCCCTAACACATTCTTCAGATAATGAATTGTTTCCTCCTGTCTCATTTTGGTGTGAAGAAGTTCCCTAATAACAAATGGTCAAATTTCATCGATTAGCAAGTGAAAAGAAAGAAAACCATCAGATTCTCTCTCTCCAAACACCCAAATCCATTGCTTATAAGTGCACATTCAGAGTGGATAGCATTTTTTTCAGCTACTGAAGACAATTTCTGGACTCAGAAGTTATAGCAGTGTGGTTTTCATATTCCAAGTAGCCTTGTTTTTCCTTAGGTAAAGCAACCATAAGAACATATAATTACAAATATTACACTTCCAGAAGCAGAAATGGAATGAAGAGAAACAGAAATGTATGACCATAGTTGAGTAAGTTTTGGAGAATGACCAACCTATTATCAGTGATGAAAAAGAGGTCCAGCACTCTCCCATCTGGAGCAGTGGACACCTTCACTCTTTTTATAGTTAGCTCCAGCTCCCATAGAACCTCAGTTACATCTAAAAAGGAAAATAAAAATAAAAAACACACCAAGTTGGCAAAGATTAGTAAAAGGAGATTGTTCTACATGCTGTGATCCTATGTTAAAACACATATAATGGATAAGAATGCTCATTTATAGAAGATAGGGGTAAAAGAAACAAACATAATTACAGTACAGCGCAATGTCAAGGTCATTTTCCTTTTTAAGGCAAATTAAGAGAAAGATCGATGCTTTCCTATATTTCCAATAGCAAAAAAATTCCAGAAGAAGGAATTCATTAAATCATTCCATTTCCATCCAATTCAAAGTCATCCTATCAGAACAGAGTAACTACGTTGTGAATCTCAGTGCTTCCCAGTGTCAAACAGGCATACATATGGAGAAACAATAACTACATATAGCAAGCCTCCTTCTCAGAAGTTCTCAAAAGATTTCAACAGGCATACATTTTTAGAAATAATATACTCATAAAGCAAAACTCCCATGTAGGCAGAGCGGATTTAAAAGTTGGCACAATTTCTCCAGAAATAACTTTGGGGTTACCATGTAAAAGGCCTTCACGGTCATAAGAGCACCAGAACTTCAACAGAAATACATCTGGCGGCTTTGGCTGTTGGTTCTCAGGCTTGTAGTAGTCAAATTCTGAGGTTGAAAAATATGACGGACACACCTCCAATAGCCTCTTCTTCAACAAATTCCACCTTGTGTTGGGCTTCCCCGCCACCCAAAACACTAAATAGCACCACTTCCCGTCCGTTTGTGCATCTTCACCGTACAAAATCAATTCAAAAAAACTAATCAACTACGGATTAGAAGAAATTAAGGAAAACGTGTACGAACAATAAAACTCCAGGAGCAATCTCATGTTTCATTAACTATCTGAAATAATGATATGAAATTGGAAAAACAGTACGGAAAAAAAGTTAGATGAATGTATGATTTACCATGAACCTTATATTTGATATCAGTGAAACTTATCTTTGATATCAGACAAAACATCAGCAACCTAAATATGAACATTTTATGTTTCAGCATGACAGAAAATGTAAGATTAACTACCTACTTTTTCAACTGCAAATCCCAACTACCTCCTTCAAAGCAGAGATAAAGGCAGGGTGCCAACAAGAAATATATTATTTCCCTTTTATTTAGTTCTCCTTCAGGTGTTCGATCAAAACACCAAATTGATCATTCAGCTACAGCAAATTTACAAAAACATAAGAACCATCGTTATTTATTTTCTCATTGATAATATTAGATCCCGACAGTAAAATAAATCCTACCAACAAAACCTAGAAAAAAGAAAACACTCAGCAATGTTTTTCCTACAAATCACAGTCCCCAACTAAAGTAACTCAAGATTAATGATTTCAAAAACATTAAAAAAAAAAGCATTACCTTCTCTACAAATGCTTAATCCAAAAAGCAAGATAACCCTGCACAAATCACAACCAAGTCCAGTTTTATCAGGACAATTCACAGTAATCACAGCCGGCTCTCCAGGCTTCTCCGCTTGACTTATCACAACAACATCCTCGTGCAATATCCCCATTCTCACTACTTTCTCTCTCTATTGTCCCTCTTCTCTCTCTCTCTCTCTCTCTCTCTCTCTTTGCCTTGAAGGAAAAAAGAAGAAGAAGCAAGATTTAACAAGAAGGGATGCTTTTGTTTTTGTTTTGTTTACATTTTGGAGTTTCCCTCATCCTTTTCGGTATTTGTTTCTAGCTACAGTGTTTTCTCCTTGTTGCTGCGGTATTCAAGACTTTTGAGACCCAAAAAAGTTAGCAGAAACCAAAGTACTTGAACAACAAGCGAACTGATGAATAGTTGTTGGGTTCTAGTGCGGTAACATTTATATTTTAAAGTGTTTTATATTTAAGAATATATTAAAATAATATTATTTTATTTTTAAAAATTTATTTTTGATATAAAAAAATCTACATAAAATGTATATATATAAAAATCTAAATAATATCTCTCAGCTGTCTTTTCATAGGGTTTCAATTTCTCGTCCCTTTTCGTTTCCTCGTTAACGTCGAACACTGCGATATTATAGCTTAACTCTAAGTTTTTAGTCCCTGTACTTATCAAACATATTATTTCAGCTCTTATACTTTCACATTTTTCACTAATGGCTATAATTTTCGGAAGGTTTTATTGTGGCTCTCAAATTATGAATAGCTAGAGAAATTGACCAGGTAGATCCTGTTTTTCCCTGCTTGTATCTATCATTTTTATCCTAAATCCTAGTGAATATGATTATACCCAACAAAATTTTGCTGTTTTCAATCCTATGTGTTATCTAGAACTCACCAAAGTGGATTAAATAATTTTCATCCCTTTCTCGGGGAGTTTTTCTGATTTAATTTTAAACTTTTATTCCAAACCCTAACCATATATGATACTATTTCACAAAAGTATTAATTATATAGGGAATTTTTTGGTGCTTCTTGCTCATCAATTTTCGCTCGAATACAACATAATCCATGATAATTGGTGGGTCTTGTATTATTAAGGATGTATAAATAGTGATGGTATTATTACTGTTGTCGTTGAAAAACTTATTGGAGACAGAGCTGGGAATTTCTGAACATTAGGTACTGAAAGAGAGTTTTTCTTCCTTTTTTTTTAGCATTTTATCCGCTGCTACATGTTGAAACTGCATATGTGATGAGAGACATTCGCTGGATATAATATTTAAAATTACTTTTTAAAATAAAAAATATTTTAAAAATAAAATACCAGAACATTCTCAAATACCCCATCATAAGTTAGAGAGTTATTATGTTTGCAACAGAAGAGTCAAACGGGCCAGTGACGTGTGGGTGTCCGAGAATTTCGATACCATTGGTAATTAGCGAGTTGCTTTGATTAGCGTTGCCTGAAAAATGGAAATTTAAATTACATTGCTTTGAAGACTCCTTTCTATATCGAAAAAACGATTTAGTCCCTTTTTTATTTTATTTTTTTATATATTGAAAAACACTGTCCTTTAATATCTGGTTTAAATTTGAACCTTTTTTTTTTTTACCAACAAATTTATTAGAAAAATAAGAATTCAACACGTGTTCTAACAGATATTATCCAATTCCGGGTGCCATCGAAATATTTCACAAGACAGTGTCGTTTTAAAACCATGAAAATCCCTTTTTATGATCTTAAAATAAATTAAAAAAAAAAAACAAAGTCAAAAGGAGGGTATTTAACTTTAAGCAATGTATTAATGTCCAATAAACGTGCCGATCCAGGCGGAGTTTTTTTTTTTGGATCCAGCTGGGATTTCATGATATTCGGTGAAAATATATCCTCTGCCCTTTAATTTTTTTGATTCAAACTATTTCAAAATCTTTTTGAAATCCAGTCAACAGTATTTAATTGATTTTAAAGGAACTGCATAGCCCTAATTTCTTTGCCAAATCTGCGTGTTTTGAGGTAGTTTAATCTTTCTTTCCTATTAATATCCACGGGTCAACGTGTTTGTTGTGCTTGGATTTAAAAGGCAGTTCAAGATCTTTACAGGATCATCCAGAGAGATTGAATTTAATTTATTGTTTACTTGATATAAACTCATGCTAGCATGATAGCATTGATTGAATTCAATGCTGGGCTGTGGCGTTGATTGTTTTTACAATTTCTATAATGGCGATCGGTGCGAATAATATAATGATTTTACACGCACGGGTGAGGTAAGCAACCATCTCATTCCTGAGCAGGCGCGCTCTTATTATTTCCTTGTAATTTCAGTGCTATAATAATAGTTTTTTAATTGCTCGATTAACTAAATTGTCGGTATACTAAATTCACATATTATTTTAGAAGGAATAGTTTTATATACATTCCCCTATACTTTAAATTTCTATTTTTTAGGAATATTTTTATATACATTTACAAGTATATTAAAATAATATTTTTTATTTTTTAAAAAAGAACAGCATCTTAAAATAATCCCGAAATATATATAAAATTAATGGTAAGATTAAATTATATATTTTGTTTTTTTGCTTTCCACTTTACTATTCTAAGACGTCTGTAAACTATCAAATTTTTTTATTTCTTTTTTATTTTAAAATATTAACATCGTATGAACATGATTTGCCATGCTTGCAAAAGATTAACCTGGCCGTGTCGTGACACGAGACATTTACCTACATGTGTGTGCGGGGTTAGCAAGGAAGAAGTGGTTGAACAAACTGAAGCGATTTCCTTTTTCTAGTTTTAATGCTTATTCTTGAATAAATTACATGCAACTAAAATAAATATTATAATTTTAAACAAATAAACTAAATTTAATCATAGCAAGTTTTAAATATCTCATTTATATCAAAACTAGTATATTTGTAAAAAAAGTTATCTCTTTACCAAATTATATTAACAATCAAAAATAAATTAAAAAGATAAATAGCAATATCCACAAGTTTATATTTGATATTTAGGTATACAGTGTTTTTTAAAATATCTTCTAGTTGGTGTATTAATATTATTTTTAGATTTTTTATTTTTAATATTAGTGAATAAAAACCATAAGAAATATTTTAAAAATTAATTTAATATTTTTTAAAATAAAATACACCCAATAAAAACAATGGTTGTCATGCTTCCAAGTACCCCACTCGCTATCCGAACATAACCACCAGTATCAGACGAAGCTTATAAACTGGCAAAGCTTTGTATTTTGACTCAAGTTTCAGTGCTGGAGCCGACTGGCTCATGCAAGGCAAGGCGCGGCCGGTTCTTGGCTCTATCTCCTTTAAAACCAATGTGAATATTCCAGTCAGATTCCAAAACTTCATTACATTGTCGTTCCCGGGAAACCTGGAATACGATATTTACAATCGAGAAACGAATCGTATCACGATATATTTGGTGGGTATCTGGTCACCTACCAGCCATCCGTTTTCTTACGCAGCAAGGTTTCTGCCACGTGGATGCTTCTGTATTGTCCACGCACGTGCTCGATTAAAATATCCCGTTAACTGCCCCCGTTTTCCTAGGTAATTGATCTACCAATCAGATAGCGACATGTCACTCCTTTGTATGATTTTGGGGCAAAATAAAGGATGACCCCCACGGTCAACCTGTCGAGTAGGGTTCCGTCTGGTCCTTCGGCTACTACTAATTGATGCAATGTTACCCTGTTTTTTCAGGAGGTTGAGCCTGAGTATTTAAAAAAAATATACATGAATGACGTGTTCATTGAATTGCAATTAATGGAATAACTATTTAGTTAATGATATTTAAATTGCTGGATAGGCAGGGAAATACAAAACTAGATGGGAAGAAAGATGCCCTTTATCAGATTTTAAATTCTATTTTTTATTTTATAACCTATGATTTAATTCAAACCGACCGCATAAATAATCGTGAATTACGCAATTCCACAGCTTGACAAGTCATTTTGACTGATTTGCCATGTTGTCATTTTATAATCGACCGCGGCGGAACAAGTCCAAAGCACTCAACGAAATTGTTAGCTACAATGACATTTTCAAGCTGTTGACTATCTTTTAATTGGTTCTTCGGGGTCTGAATTAAAAGTAATTTCAATAGTCGTGTGATTTATTTTTCATATTTTATTATAATCACAGCAATATTTTAGTGAGTATTTCAAAAGCAAAGGAGAAGAAAATGAAAAAAAAAAAAAAGTCCGCATGCCTGCACACACAAGCATATTCCAAGGACCATGCTCTTGCATGCATGATTACATGTACCCGTGCTTGCAAGATTTGATTGGATTAAGGTTTCAAGTTGGCTTAGTAAAAAATAACAGTGTCAATATTTTGTAAGAAAATAAAATTATATTATTTTTTGATAAAAAATTAAAATTAACCTAGTTAAATATTATCCAAACTTTTATCGAATCAACAAGTTACCAACCAAATCATTGATCTTGACTGGTCAATGTTTAAGATGGTTTGAAAAAAAAAAATAGCGCACACAAGGTTCTATACAAGTATATCACTGGAACCATTTGTAGACCAGACTAGATATAATAGCTACGTCCATGCCATTTTCGTCGCGAGCTAATAAATGAAAGAAATATCATGAGCTAGCCAAATAAAATTGTTGGTGATCATAGTTTCATGGCAAGAAAAAAAATCTGGAAAAATTAACCCACATGATCCAACTTTCAGAAACCAAATCAACCGGCATCTGCGAGGGAATCTTGCTATCGCCAAATTTCCATATACGCTTTTGTCTTCAAGCCTCGTTCTTGACGTGGTGTGCAGCAATATCCCTTTAAATTAACATATTAATGATGATAAATCTACTAACAATTCGAGCCACACAACCGCTATAGTGAGGTGCTAGTTTTACTGTTCGTATGAACAGTAACGGCGCCCCTCGTGTATTTCTGTTTTTAGTACAATAAAATAATGATCAAGCATGGATTTATAATCAAACATTCGTTCATGAAAAAAAAAGAAGGTATGTAGCCTACAATGGGGGACAATCAGACAACCTATTTTTATGTATTAGCTTAACAGACAGAGGGGGGGGTTGCCTGGTATCTTATAATATAAGCCGAACCTATGAGTCGGACCGTTGGATCATGGCTTCCTCATCAAGAATAGAAATCACACTCTACCAGTCAACGTCGGCAATATTATTTTTCTCACACGGAACGGGCTGGCACTCATTGACGAGTGCAGGTTTCTTGCAGGAGAGGCAAGAATGATTCCCACCCCAACAAGTTGCTGATAAAAGCATCTCCTTAATTAGTCAACAGATTGATGCTAATGTCCACAGAGAAATTCCTAGTTGCTACTGCTGAAGTGAACAGCTTGACATCCTGCCTGCCTTAGACAGCACGAAAAAGAAAAGCTATTAATGGGTCCAGCCAGCAGGCTGAATTTGCCTAGAGCCGCAACACCGCCAGGGAAAGCAGCTAACATAAAGGGATAACGAGGTGACCGATCCAGTCCTCGCACTGGGCTTTAAAACTCTCATAGCCCAGCTCTCTCCTGTCTAATTTCTTTACACTCTAGCTACCAGTCAACATCGGCATCTCACACCAAGAAGCTGCTAATCTGTAACCTCATAGAAAACGCAATATTTATACAGTCAAATAACAAGACATCTTATTTAACTCCTTAATCAACTTTAAGAAAAAAAATTCTCATAAATCCCTTACTTCCAGCGTGCACAGTTTGCTTTTTACTGGGTCAGAAAGATAATTGGACGCAAGATTTGGCTGCAAATACCTCCAGCTGTGGGGAAAATAAAAAAATGCATATACCTCCAGCTCCTCCTGATTTTCACAAAGCCGAGTCTACAGAGATGAAGAGAAGAACTAAATAAGGCCCTTCTTTATTGATGGATCAAGCCAGAAGGCTGAATTTGCCTGCAGCGCATAATACCATGGATAGACTATTTGTTTCAAATTATATTAATATTTAATTTATTTAAAAATATATTAAAATAATATATTTTTTATTTTTAAAAAAATTATTTTTGATAACTTCATATTAAAAAAATCTTTTAAAAAATTAAATTTAAATAATTTTTTTTTTAAATATAGTTTCAATCATATTTCCAAATGTAATATAATGTCTTAATACATATGATATTTTTTCAACTACATTGTAATAAGGTTTTAATTAACGCATAGGTTATTAAATTAGCATGGATGATATTTTTATTAAAAAATATTATTTTGTTTTTCTGAATTTCTTGACATTGAACTAGATAATCTGATTATCATTAAATCGATTTCTTCTTCAATCAATCTTTCAATAAAAAATTCCGAGAAACAACTTATAAAACCAAATTTAACAGCGATCCTTAAAAGTTGGCGCGCTTGTTCGTGATAAGCTCTCACTCGGCACCTCCAAGGTTCAGCGGCCATTCAAGCCATTGACGTAGCAAAGCTGATGCCATCCTAAACAGTACACGCACCCCATTACGTGTCTTCCATCGAAACTATAACCTTTGCATGCAACAACGTTTTCACTTAATTCCTCAAACACCCTTGCTCCTTTCCCATAATTTCCATCAAGCCAGAATAAATTCACCACCTTATTTAGAAATTACTTACCATCACATGGATCGAGTCATTAAAGCAAAAACGGGTTTTTGTTGATTCAAGTGTTGGTATAATCTAACATAATTAATCTTAAGTTGTAAAGAACTAATTGTGAAAAACCCAATAAAAAAAAACTCATAAATATATTATCTAATAATTATTTTATATAAATCAAATTATAAAAATATGATGGAAATAAATATATTGATTAAAAAAACGATATAAACGTGATATAATTAATCTTAAATTGTAAACAACTAGTTATACGAGAAATCAATACAATTCACAATCATTGATTGTAACAACGCACCTGAATAGATTACTTACTGAATTATTTGATTTATTTTTATTTTTAGATCTTATTGTACTTTTTATATTATTATTATTGGCTGCTCATTTATATCACATGATTAACTTCAATATTTCTCAATACAAGGATAAGACAGTAATTAGATTAGCCACATCTAGAAAACTGAAAAAGAAACGTCAAATTTCCTTGCATGACACCAGAGCTCTCCAAGAGCAAGAAATCAACAAGAAGATATGATC
Organism: Populus ilicifolia; assembly: GCA_015708895.1. Classification (NCBI taxonomy): domain Eukaryota; kingdom Viridiplantae; phylum Streptophyta; class Magnoliopsida; order Malpighiales; family Salicaceae; genus Populus; species Populus ilicifolia. Next base: position 974,647 of record SRLM01000025.1, read on the forward strand.
CATAAAACCCCAGCTCTAACATGCACTGCGATCCTCGCATTACTTCTAACCTTTTCAACAGTAACAGTTTCAGTAACTGATCTCTATGACAACCCACAGGACCCAACAATCCTCCAAGTCACAGACAATCCTACCTTTAACAACAGGAAGTTCATGAAAAATGGTCTTAACCTTCTGGGAACTGAAGAGAAGTTCAAGATGTTTATGAAAGAGCACAACAAAGAATATGCAACTAGAGAAGAGTACGTGCACCGCTTTGGGATCTTCGGCGAGAACTTGATCAGAGCTGTTGAGCACCAGGCACTGGACCCCACTGCAATTCATGGGGTCACTCCGTTTATGGACTTGACCGAGGAGGAATTCGAGAGAATGTATGCTTGTGTTTTGGGTGGTGGTACTGTACCAGTGGAGAAAGGTTCTGTTTCTTTCATGGATGCAAGTGGTTTGCCTGATAGTTTTGATTGGAGAGAGAAAGGAGCTGTCACTGATGTCAAGATGCAGGTACAGTGTCCACTAGATTGGAGGGCTAATTTTCTAAATTTTATTTAGCAGCGCTGAAAAGGGCTGGGGAGATGTGCAAATTCATAGTTTCTACATTTGTTTATGTGCTTGTGGGTCTAATGCAGGGTTCTTGTGGATCATGCTGGGCTTTTAGTACCACTGGATCCGTTGAAGGAGCAAATTTTATTGCAACAGGGAAGCTTCTCAATCTCAGTGAACAACAGCTTGTTGATTGTGACAGGGTGGTTAGTATCCGATTCGCCCTTTCAATCTCTTATTCTGATCACCTAGATACCATCACAGCTAGCACCAATAATTTTGGTCTTCATACATCACCTCAATTTGAAGAGGTTTTATCATATAGATCAAGGCCTGAAAGCTCTATTATATATGTTTGGTCATTTCCTTGGATTTTTGCGCAGTGTGACAAGACAGACAAGGCTTCATGCGACGATGGTTGCGGTGGAGGACTCATGACCAATGCCTACAGGTATTTGATTGAAGCAGGGGGGTTACAAGAGGAGAGTTCATACCCTTATACAGGTAAAAGTGGCGAATGCAAGTTTGATCCTGAGAAGATAGCTGTAAAAGTTGCTAATTTCACCAATGTCGCTGTTGACGAGAACCAAATTGCGGCAAATTTAGTTCAACATGGACCTCTTGCAAGTGAGTTGCCTTCTATCATGAAGAGCAGCATATATGGAAACATATGGTTTCGTCTTCCATTAAATTATATCATCGATTGCGACATTACATCGAATTTGTCATTTGTATGTCGTAGTCAGCGATAGCCTATACTGATAAACATTTTATCTGGGAAAATGCAGTTGGATTGAATGCAATATTCATGCAAACTTATATCGGGGGAGTCTCGTGCCCACTTATTTGCGGCAAGAAATGGCTCAACCATGGTGTTCTGCTTGTCGGGTATGGTGCAAGAGGGTACTCCATTCTCAGATTTGGCTACAAGCCGTATTGGATCATCAAGAACTCATGGGGAAAGCATTGGGGAGAGAAGGGATACTACCGGCTTTGCAGGGGACATGGTATGTGTGGCATGAACAAGATGGTCTCTGCAGTGGTAACCAAGGTTGCCTAAATATACCCGTGCAAGCCGAACCAAAGGGACGAAAGAAGAAGAATAAAGATTAAACTTGGTCTGTCAAATCTAGTTAAAGTCCAGCTAGCTACTTGTTATTTTGCTAGTTAAAAAGGATACCCATTAATGTACACGGGTTATGGATTGTGCACTACGTAATCAAAATACCATGCTTTGCCTTTTGATTTCCTCACTAAGCTTGAGTAGTTTTGGACCTACCAAGAAACTGTTGAAAAATATATTATTTCATTTCAGAAACGCAGAGAAAAAATAGAGTTTGGATAAAAAACCCATTGTCTAAGCAGTTGCCAACATTTGTTCAGTAAACGCGATCCTGTGGGCAAATGGCCAAGCAATATCTCGCTGTCAGCTTCAACTGAAAGCAATGTTATAAATTTATCTTGGGAAACAAAAGACAACGTAGTTTACTGTACGTAGAAGGGAGAAATTAGTCAGATCATTGTCCTTTGGTTTTAGAGTGCAGGAGTATCTTGTTCTCTCTTTCTCTCTCTAGATTTTTGACTTGCTCTTTTTTCACGCTTCTCCTTGTCCAGAACCATCTTCTTGCTGGCCGGACAGAGGATTTCTTTGATTCAATCATAAAATTTGACCCTCAGAAAATTCAAGTTGTTTTCGATGTTTGACTGCAAGGAAGAAAATGTTACCCGTCATCTTGAAGTCTTTGCACCTTGGAAAAAAACGTCATGGCCACCATCAATTCATGGAAACTATATATTACACCCGGGTGCCAATCAAAATGAGTACGACTTGAAGCATTACGGGCTGAAATTTTTCAAACTCTTAATCCTGAATTTTTTGACATTTTGTTTCATGTTTACTTGCCCTTTTGAATGAAGAAAACGACATGCATCCTTGCAGGTTAAAATTTTCCACGCGCACGCAATCTGAATAGTATTTTCTATGCTTGATTTGTATGTTCTAATCATCATCATTAAAGAAAATATTTAAGAGAACTAATGTATGAACTTGCGAGTGCGTCCAAGTCTTCTATCCATCGTTTCCCCTATTTATTTACCAACGGCACAGCAAAGTTAGTTAACCATATCTTCTACAGCTGAGCTCTAGGGCGACATAAAATATGGAGGTTACAGGCATGAGTTCATTCACAGTCTGGCCACTCTTCTTTCTAATAATTCAACTCTCCTTTTCTTTCTCCTTAGCTCAAGGAAATGGGACAGATTTATTCTCCCTCCTGGCCTTTAAGCATCAGATTACTGATGACCCCTTAGGTAAACTGAGCTCATGGAATGAATCCACACACTTCTGTGAGTGGTCTGGTGTTACATGTGGAAAGAAGCATCAGAGAGTTGTCCAGCTTGACCTACAGTCTTGCAAGCTCTCGGGCAGCTTATCTCCTCACGTCGGCAACATGAGTTTCCTCACGACATTGAACTTGGAAAACAACAGTTTCGACCAGAATATCCCTCAGGAACTGGGTAGTTTGTTTCGGCTACAGGATTTGGTCCTCACAAACAATTCGTTCAGTGGTGAAATCCCTGCCAATATTTCGCGTTGCTCAAATCTCTTGAGCCTTGAATTAGAAGGCAACAATCTTACTGGCAAACTTCCTGCAGAATTTGGATCATTATCAAAGCTGATGGCACTTCATTTCCCAAGGAACAATCTCTTTGGTGAGATTCCACCTGCTTATGGAAATCTTTCACACATCGAGGAAATTCATGGAGGACTGAATAATTTGCAAGGAGACATTCCAAAGAGCATCGGGAAATTGAAAAGATTGAAGCACTTCTCTTTTGGCACAAATAACCTGAGCGGTACAATCCCTGCCTCCATATACAATCTTTCATCCCTTACTCATTTCTCTGTGCCAGCAAACCAACTTCATGGGAGTCTTCCTCGTGACTTAGGCCTAACTCTTCCAAACCTTGAAATCTTTAGAATTCACACCTGCCAATTCAGTGGACTGATTCCAGTAACAATCTCCAATGTTTCTAATCTTTCTCTTCTTGATCTTGGACTCAACAGCTTTACTGGGCAAGTGCCTCCTTTAGCAGGGCTTCATAATCTACGGTTGCTGGCACTTGATTTCAATGATCTCGGAAATGGTGAGAATAACGATCTACACTTTCTCTATCCCCTGGCAAACAACACCAGTTTGGAGATGATCGGTTTGAATTATAACTATTTAGGAGGCGCGCTGCCAGAAATAGTTAGCAACTTTTCATCAAAGCTTAGATTCATGACATTCGGAAACAACCAAATAAGCGGAAGCATTCCGACTGAGATCGGAAATCTAATAAGCCTGCAGAGTTTCGGTTTTGAGTCGAACAAACTGACTGGCATCATACCAACCTCTATTGGTAAGTTACAAAATTTAGTTGCTCCGGCTCTTAGCGAAAATAAAATTGCTGGGAATATACCATCTTCCCTTGGCAATAGTACCGCGTTGGTCTTGCTTTATTTGGACAAAAATAATTTGCAAGGAAGCATCCTGTCAAGTCTAGGAAATTGCCAGGATTTGTTGTCATTGGATCTCTCTCAAAACAATTTTAGCGGCCCCATACCACCAGAAGTAATTGGTATACCTTCCTTGTCAGTGAGTTTAGACCTATCTCAAAATCAGTTGATAGGCCCCCTTCCCTCCGAAGTTGGTATGTTGGTAAACCTAGGATATCTTGATGTTTCACATAATAGTTTATCAGGTGAGATTCCAGGAAGTCTTGGAAGCTGCGTTGTGTTGGAAAATTTGCTTTTGGAGGGGAACTTATTCAAAGGTTCTATTCCAAAGTCCATGAGCTCCTTGAGAGCACTTAAATATCTTAATATCTCTTACAACAACTTGACAGGCCAGATTCCGAGGTTTTTGGCAGACTTCAGGTTCTTGCAACACTTGGATCTGTCATTTAATCACCTTGAAGGCGAGATGCCTACACAAGGAGTTTTTGGGAATGCAAGTGCAGTCTCAGTTTTGGGAAACAATAAGCTTTGTGGAGGAATATCTCTGTTCAATTTATCCAGATGCATGTTGGAGGAGTCAAAAAAGCCGAAAACTTCTACCAAGCTGATGTTGTTAATTGCAATTTCGTGTGGTTGTCTAGGAGTATTTTGTGTGATCGCTTGTCTACATGTCTGCTGCTTTCGGAAAACAGTAGATAAGTCTGCTTCTGAAGCTTCTTTGGTATATCTCGTTGCGGAGAATCACATATGGAGAACTCTTTCAAGCAACTGATAGGTTCTCCTCATCCAATATAATTGGTGCAGGCAGTTTTGGGTCTGTGTACAGAGGAATTCTTGCATCAGATGGAGCAGTTGTTGCGGTCAAAGTATTCAACTTGCCATGTAAAGGAGCTTCCAAAAGCTTTATGACAGAATGTGCAGCCTTGATAAACGTCAAGCACCGGAACCTCGTCAAAGTCCTCGGCGTATGTGCTGGTGTTGATTTTGAAGGTAATGATTTCAAGGCTCTTGTTTATGAGTTTATGGTCAATGGGAGTCTAGAAGAGTGGTTGCATCCAGTTCATGTATCAAACGAGGCTTGCGAGGCAAGAAATTTGAACCTTATTCAGAGGTTAAGTATTTCAATTGATGTGGCTGCTGCGCTCGACTATTTGCATCATGGTTGTCAAGTGCCTGTTGTCCATTGTGATCTGAAGCCTAGCAATGTTCTTCTTGATGGTGATATGATCTCTCATGTTGGTGATTTTGGACTAGCAAGGTTCAGTCCAGAAGCCTCCCATCAATCATCTTCAAATCAGAGTAGATCTGTTGGTATAAAAGGAACCATTGGCTATGCAGCGCCGGGCAACATTAGAATAATCTCCCATTATTTGGTTGATTGTAATTCTTCGTTTTTGGTTCCATTCTTAAGGTCACATATAGATATTTGGCACATGATTACATTTATTCCTGCCAAATTTCATAAACAACCACTGATATTTGCAACCATGAATGTGATTGCAGAGTATGGTATGGAGCGCAGGGTGTCAACTTACGGGGATGTGTACAGCTATGGAATCCTATTATTGGAGATGTTCACGGGAAAGAGACCAACACACGGCATGTTTAACGACGAGCTGAACCTTCACACTTACGCTGAAATGTCATTGGCTGACCGTGTAGTTGATGTTGTGGATCCCATACTTCTGAGAGAAGTCGGGGAAACAAGTTCTGATGCCTCTCGTAGGAAGCAAGATGCTAGAGCTCACAAGAATCTTCAATGTTTGACTTCAATAATCAACGTAGGAGTGGCTTGTTCTGCAGACCTCCCGAAAGAGAGGATGGCCATTAGCACTGTTGTGGCTGAATTGCATCGAATCAGGAACATTTTCCTAGGCGGTAGAGGGCATAAACACCACGAAATCGTTGTCTTAGCAGAAGGTACAGTTGATATATTAACGATATCCGTTATGCACTATTTAGGTGCCTGAGGCAATCAAAAGTGGGAACATAAGCTGCCGTTCAAAAGGGAGTAGAGGTGCCCGTATCTTCACAATTGCGGTCATGTAGACTGACATCGAAAATGCTTATGGCTTATCTGTAGTCTATAGAATACTTACTTTGTAAAATCTGTGTTTGCTCAAGGACTTGCTTATAAGTAGTAAAAGAGAGAACTTGTAATATAATTGTTATAAATAAACATGAGCTAGATAATGACCCGCGTTGCTTTTTTTTTTTTAATATAAAAAATTATTAAAATATTACTAATATATTTTTTAATGAAAAAAAATTAAACAATGTAGATATTGACTCAATATGACTCTATTAACTTTATAAATTCAAAAATAATTTAAATGATTTGTAAAAACATGATTTAACTAATTTTATTTTTTCAATATAATATTTTTGTAAAAAAAATATTAAAATAATAACATATTGAATTGATTTGGATCAATTCAAGTTAATATGTTAAATTCATGATTTGAATTATGAGATTATAATAATTTCATACAAAAATAATTTAAAATAAATTATATATCTTAATTTCTAACAAATATAATGTTAAAGTATGAAATTAAAAAAATTAAAAAATAATCTAAAAAAATAAATTAAGTTAAATTAAAAAAATCATAAATTATTATAAGAATTTTCAAATTAGTTTAAGGGTTGTTATTTTATAATTTTTTAAAAAGGGATATGCTGTATAGTTATACACAGAACAAGAATCTGACCCACCATACTGCTTCTGTTTTTGAGGTCACATAATATCCCATTAAACTTGATTATATTTTTTCATCAGGTTTAACTAAAGTTTGAAATGATTTAAAGTCAAATTTGAATAATATTAATCTTAAAAAGAGAGAGAGAGAGTAAATGATGACACATGAAATTAGGGATCGTCTGTGTGGTTTTAATTAAGGGCTCATTAAATTAATAAAATATTAGGTACTGCATTTTGTTATAGTCATGCTCAAGATTCAAGAACCCTCGAAAATTTTTTATTTTTATTTAAAAAAAAATTATTTGACAACATTTTATTAAATTCAAAGCCATGAAAAAATAAGTAGTTAAATTTATTTTTAGATTTTAATAAAGAATTAACACAACCTAGCTCAAAGGCTGGGAATATGCCATTTAAAGTTTTATAAGGGAATATGAGGGAAATAAAAAACAAAATTAATTCTTAAGAATTTGTAAAAAATAAATGAACAGTTAAAATAATATTTTTTTATTTTTTTAAAATTATTTTTAATATAGAATATCAAAACTATCTAAACATATAAAAAAATTATTAAATTTTTTGTAATAAACATCTTTAAAACACAAAATCAATGGCTTCCGTAACCATTTATAAGAGTGGTTTGACCAGTCATTTTCCACACAAATCACTGTAGCAGTGGAGTACCTTGACCAATGTTTTTCCTTTGTGGTTTTGTGGGGGTTTACCTAAACCTTTTCTTTAATTTGTAATCCAGAAGTAACCATTAGAGTTATTAAACCCATCCATCCTGGAGGGTCGAGCCCATGCAAGCCGAACCAAAGGGAAGAAAGAAGAAGAAAATAAAGATTAAACTTGGTCTGCTAAATTTGGTTAAGTCTAGCTAGCTATTTGTTGTTTTGCTACTTAGAAACGATAGCCATGGGCATAAACAGGTTATGAATGGTGCACTACGTAATCAAAATAAACAGGTAGAGTGATGGAGTTTCTCCATTATTTCTTGGTTCGTCTCCCTCTGTTTTTATTTGGAGAGTTGATCTGATGTTTTTACTTGCTTTTTTCCATGCTTCTATTTCTCCAGAACCGTCTTCTTCATTGGCCTGTCGCATATAGGATTTTCTTACTTTCACACAAAATCTGATCCTCAGAAACCCCAAGTTGTTGTTTTTCCATGTTTGACTTCAAGGACCAAAAAAGAAGAAGAAGAAAGATTATACATCAGCCATCTTCAATAGTTGGAAAAAACCAAGAAGCTAGCATATACCAAATCAAACCCAAACGATCTAGAAGCATTTGTATCTTCAGAATTATAATTTTAAAATATAATTTATATTAATTTTTAATATATATTTTTTAAATTTAAAACTTCCACGGTTTATATTATTTTATATTTAATTGTTTTATTAAATAAATAAGAGTGATGAGTTAATACTATTTTAAAAAATTATTTATTAAATAAAATTTAAAATATAATTTATATTATATTTTTTAAAAAAAAAAAACACGCGCGCTGTATATTTTAGACCAACCAAATTGAAGACGACCCACCACACTGTGGGCTCGAACTTTTCAAAGGTGAGTTCTGTATATTTTGTTGACATTTTGTTACATGTTCACTTGCGACTTTGAATGGACAGGACGCGCCTGCATCATTACCTGCTCTAGTTTTTCCACCAAATTAACATGCATGCGATCTGAGTTGTTTAGATCAACTGAGAAGTTGCAACACAAACCAAAGATACAATCTTTACCAAAGATAAGGAATTGTATTGGCATTTGATTTTTTATTTCGGTTTTGGTTAATTGAATCTAAAAAAACTAAAACCAAACACAAATCGAAATATTATTCAGTTTTTAGGATGAATAAAATTGATTTTTGACCCCATCTTTTGGTGAGAAATTGATTTTTTTTTAAAAAAAATATAAAAATTAATGTTACGATTCTTGGCTGCTTGAATACCATTTTTGTTTTTAATGAATTAGATTTTTAATTTTCATTTGATATGTTAAAGGCCAAGTTTATTTCAAAGTTTCTATCAATTGCAAAATAGTATCAAATATCTAAATCGAATAATATACCCATAAATTATAAACTTATAATTTATTTAGTAATCAACCCCAAAACAAAACAAATAAATAAGTAAAAGGTGATGGTAGTCGCTGCAAGTGTAGACCTGCGTGGAGTGTGGATTTGCGTCATTGATAGCGCGGTCCGTGCAATAATTTATTAATTTCTCCTTTATTATTATTATTATTTGACTAATACAATTCTCTAACTCAGTTTTCCAGTGGAGTGTGGATTAGCGTCATTAATAGCGCGGTCCCTGCAATAATTTATTACTTTCTCCTTTCTTATTATTATTATTTGACTACTACAATTCTCTAACTCAGTTTTCTAATTTATATTTGCAAGACAATCCATGTCTTTCTATGCAACACCTGTCACAAGTCACAAGACAAGTATCTTGCACTTCTTTTGTTGACTCGTAAGTTTACTTGCTCATGACTTTGAATATTCGTAGTTGAACAATGTTTTCTGTCCGAACAAATCCTAAGCCTCCATCTATCCTTTTCCTACATATTTGTATCGACAGAGGAGCTCCGCAAGCCACATCTTCATCACCAAAATCTCTAGATCAAATTAAAATTGGAGTTACCAAGCATGAGTTCGTGCATGTTTTGGCTTCTTTTCCTGCAAATAATGCATCTGATCTCTTCTTCCTTCTCATTATCTGGAGGAGGAACAGATAGGCTCTCCCTGTTAGCTTTTAAGGCTCAAATTACTGATGACCCCCTCGGTGCACTCAGCTCGTGGAATGAATCCTTGCATTTCTGTGCGTGGTCAGGCGCTAAATGTGGACGCCGGCATCAGAGAGTTGTAGAACTTGACCTCCACTCTTGCAAGCTGGCGGGTTCCCTCTCTCCTCACATTGGCAACCTGAGTTTTCTCAGGATACTAGACCTGAGCAACAACAGCTTCAGCCAAAATATTCCACGGGAGTTGGGTCGTCTGCTTCGTCTACAGCAGTTGAACCTCGAAAACAACACATTCAGCGGTGAAATCCCTGCCGATATCTTGAATTGCTCTAATCTTCAGTTGATTGATTTACAGGGAAACAACTTGATTGGCAAAATTCCTGCAGAACTGGGGTCGTTATTAAATCTGCAAGAATGTCTTTTAGCAACTAATCATCTAGCTGGCGAGATACCGCTTTCTTTTGAAAATCTCTCGTCTGTTGAGATTATTGGTGCGGGGGATAATCATTTGCAAGGAAGCATTCCCTATGGTATCGGGAAATTGAAAAGGTTAAGAAAATTTTCTGTTCCCTTAAATAATCTGAGTGGTACAATTCCCCCGTCCATATACAATCTCTCTTCTCTTACACTTTTCTCTGTGGCGATTAACCAATTTCATGGGAGTCTTCCTTCTGACTTGGGCCAAAAGCTTCCAAGCCTCGAAGTGCTTGTATTCTATGCCAACCGATTCAACGGACCGATACCCGTAACGATCTCCAATGCCTCGACTCTTTCTGTTATTGATTTCGGAAACAACAGCTTTACTGGGAAAGTGCCCCCATTTGCAAACCTGCCTAATCTACAGTATCTTGGTATTGATTCCAATGAACTTGGAAATGGGGAGGAAGGTGATCTCAGTTTTCTCCAGAGCCTTGCAAACTACACCAATTTGGAAGAATTGGGTATGAGTGATAACAATTTAGGAGGAATGTTTCCAGAAATAATCAGCAACTTCTCATCACAGTTCACAACATTGTCCATGGGAAGAAATCAAGTGCGGGGAAGCATTCCAGTTGATATTGGAAAACTCATCAGCCTGGATACTTTGATGTTGGAAACAAATCAATTGACTGGCGTTATACCAACTTCCATTGGTAAATTAAAAAATTTGCACGGTCTAACCCTCATTGAAAACAAAATTTCTGGAAATATCCCTTCATCTTTGGGTAATGTTACTTCATTGGTCGAACTTTATTTATCTGCGAATATTTTGCAAGGAGGCATCCCATCAAGTCTTGCAAACTGCCAAAATTTGATGTCTTTAAAGCTTGCTCAAAACAATTTGAGTGGTCCATTAACCAAGGAAGTAATTGGTATCGCTTCCTTATCCGTGAGTTTAGACCTATCTCATAATCAGTTGATAGGCCCCCTTCCCTCTGAAGTGGGCAGGTTAGTGAACCTAGGATATCTAGATGTTTCACATAACAGGTTATCAGGTGAAATTCCTGGAAGTCTTGGAAGCTGCATTATGCTAGAATATCTGCATCTGGAGGGGAACTTTTTGCAAGGGTCTATTCCGGAGCTTTTGAGTTCTTTGAGAGCACTTCAATATCTTAATCTCTCTTACAATAACTTGACTGGCCAAATTCCAAGGTTTTTGGCAGACTTCCAGTTGTTGCAGCGTCTGGATCTGTCATTTAATCACCTCGAAGGTGAGATGCCTACACAAAGAATTTTCGGGAATGTAAGCGCAGTCTCAGTTTTGGGAAACGATAAGCTTTGTGGAGGAATATCTCAGTTGAATTTGTCCAGATGCACGTCCAATGAGTTGAGAAAACCAAAATTTTCTACCAAGTTGAAGCTGGTAATTTCAATTCCATGTGGCTTTATCATTGCACTCTTGCTGATCTCTTCTCTGCTTATCTATTCCTGGAGAAAAACAAAAAATGAGCCTGCTTCTGGAGCTTCATGGGAGGTCTCATTTCGGAGAGTGACTTACGAAGAACTCTATCAAGCAACTGGTGGCTTTTCCTCATCCAATTTGATTGGTGGAGGTAGTTTCGGGTCTGTGTACAAAGCAATTCTCGCACCTGATGAAATGATTGTCGCAGTGAAAGTATTCAACCTGCTACGCAAAGGAGCTTCCAAAAGCTATATGGCAGAGTGTGCAGCCTTGATAAACATCAGGCACCGAAACCTTGTCAAAATTTTAACTGCATGTTCAAGCCTTGATTTTCAAGGCAATGATTTTAAAGCTCTGGTTTATGAATTCATGGTCAATGGGAGCCTGGAAGAGTGGCTGCATCCAGTTCATACATCAGACGAGGAACGCGTGCAAGGAAACCTGAATCTGATTCAGAGGTTAAACATTGCAATTGATGTAGCTAGTGCCCTTGATTATTTGCACTACCACTGTCAGATGCCTGTTGTTCACTGTGATTTGAAGCCTAGCAATGTTCTTCTTGATGGTGATATGACTGCTCATGTTGGAGACTTTGGATTAGCAAGATTCCGTCCAGAAGCTTCAGTTCAATTATCATCAAATCAGAACAGCTCTATTGGTTTAAAAGGCACTGTTGGCTATGCTGCCCCAGGTAATGCCAGACAGATTTTACATGATTTATTTTAGTTTTAAGTGATTAGAATAATATTCCATTGGCTTGCATTGACGAGTTGATATAACTATTTTCCACATGATAACAATTATTTCTGCCAAAGTCATAAACATCCCTGCACATTTCAGCGTCCTGAAATGCTTAAAGAAGCAGTAAAATTAGTGTCAATTTATTAGTAGTTTTCAGGTTTGTTAACAACCATGCATATAAATTTTAGAGTACGGCATTGGAAACGAGGTGTCAACTTGTGGGGATGTGTACAGCTACGGCATCCTGTTGTTGGAGATACTTACCGGAAAGACGCCAACAGATGGCTCGTTTAAAGAGGGGCTGAACCTGCACAAGTATGTTAAAATGGCGTTGCCTGACCATGTGGTGGAGGTTGTCGATCCCATAATTTTGAGAGAAATTGAGCAAACAAGTGCTAATTCTTCTGATGGGATGAAGCATATTGGAAATGACAAAGTTCTGGAGTGCTTGGTTTCAATTATGGAGGTAGGAGTTTCTTGTTCGGAAGATTTGCCAAGAGAGAGGACAAACATTAGCAATGTCGTGGCTGAACTGCACCGAATTAGGGGCATTCTCATGGGAACTAGGAGGCATGGATAGCGTGATATCCTTGTCTCAGCGGATGGTAAAGCCTTGTCATTGTATTGATATTCATTCTAAGATTATTCACAACCAGACTTACCAATGATCCTTTAAATTGATTGCTACTTCACACTCTGTAGATGACCGAGGTGATCAAAGTGGAAAATGAGAGTTGTTCAACAGGCCAGAGGGAGCAGAAGTGCCTGTTTCCTGGAGTAGAATAAAACTGCAAGTGCACACTGGCTATCTATAATCACTAGCCTTATTTTGTATGCTTCCATGTCTTTGTTTGCTCGGGGACTTAAATATTATGTGTAATAGAAGTCTGAACCTGCAGCTGTGAATTTACTGTCTGCAATAAACAGGTCGGTTTCTTCACCATTCTTACAATCCATTCTTACATTTCAATTTCTGTCAAGGTGAGGAAGAAATATATGTTGAGGTTGAGGTTGAGGATGAGGATGATCGTGTTTCTATGTGCCTTCTCGTTCAAGGACCTGAATATGCGTGATAGAAGTGAGGGCTTGCACTCTCATTTCCTTATTTTTCTTGCTATTAGTTATATCTAATATATAATTAAACGATCAAAATGGAAGAAAGCAAAATTGACAGTAACGAAGCCACCTCTCTTCTTTGCTAAAGGTTTCGTTTGCATTCGAGCTCATTCAAACGCATACTTGCTTTCTTGTTTTTCTCTTCACCGTCGCTCTCTTTCCGGCACCATCTGTGTTTTTCTTGGTCACCCGTTGAAGCCCAAGAACTTTAATAGCAGTCGATAACCCCGTGTTGTTTAAATTTGTGGACTGGGTTCAAAACCTGTGGGCGTGTCAGGCCCATTCTGGAATCCAGCTCTATAGACATCTAGGCTTCTGCAGCATTAAACCTAACAAAATACTGTTTTATGAAAAATTAACTTTCCAGGCTTGGTCCCTGCTCTGGATTCGGGATACAAGATCATTGAGTTGTTAGATTAACTATGACTATTAAAAATACTCGGATTAATGGTTTATTTATTAAAATAATATTTTTTTAAAAAAAATATTGATTATGTGTGGTTGATATATTTTTTAATTAAAATTAAAATCTAGTTTAAATTAGATTTTAAATCATAAATTTAATGTATTACTTGCCGAACGAACTAAGTTTAATAACTGGAAGATTATTTTTAGTTGCAAGATTTATAGGATTTAAATCTTCCAGACTTTGCGGTGGTTACTTAACCACTGCCAGTAAACTGTGTGGAGGAATATCTCATCAGCTGAATCTGTTCAGGTGAACATCCAATTAACTATTAACTAAAAAACTAACAACATGGGTGTTTTACGGTCCCTTGATCCACAGTAAAATGAATTTCAGGTTACTGAAATTATTATTTTACTATTCACCCTTTAATTTATAAAGCTTTATTTTATGGGTCAAAAATCTTTACACGCTATCAATTTATTATTCTTTATTTGTTTAGAGCATTAATATATTTTTTTATTTCTTTAATAGTAAAATTGCCATACTATTTTTAAAAATTTAACCATAAATTTTTTTGGTACATTTAATAAATAGATGAATTACTCCATTTTTCTGACTGTTTAAATTGGTCTCATAGGTTTGATTATAACCTCATAATAATTTTATTATTATTCTTGTTGTTTATTATTATGAGTTTCTTTTACAAGTTAATTAATATTATAATTACTATATTACCTTGTCGTTCACTGTTTGTAGCCCTGGCTTAAGTGACTTGGTTGTAATTCTACAATGGTATTTTTCATTATTATTGTTTAATACTAGGGTATTTTTTGTGCAAATACAATAATAAAAAGTTATGAATACATGTTTTGCACGTGTTAGCATACTAGCCTCTCCATCATATTTAGGCACACGCGAAGCTAACTACAATGATAATAATTATAATGTCACCACATCATTTGATTTGTTTTGATAACTTCTGTGTATTATAGTTAGGTATGATTTGATGTTAATTTTTTTTTATTGGATCCTACAAATAAATATATTAGCCCTTCAAATTTAATTATTTTATTCAGTCTTTTTTATTTATTTATTTATTTATTTATTTATTTATTCAGTCTTTTTTAAATTATAATTATTTTATTTATAGTGATTATTTATAATTGAATTTTATTCTTGATTTAATTCCCAACGGTTTGATTATGTTATTTTTAATTAAAGTTTGTCCTTGTTTTTCTAATTATTTTTCTAGTTATTTTTTTAATTGATTTTTTTCAATTTCATTCCTAAAACATTTATTTTTCATTTAATTTTTATGTTAAATTCGGTCCTAATTATTTTAATTGATTTTTAAAAAAAATTTATCCCCAGGTATTTTATTTTCCCCACAAACATTTAATTTAGTTCTAATTTTTTTAATTGCTATTTATTTTATTTTATATTGTTTTTTTTAATGATTTTTTTATCTTAATTTCACTTGTTCAATGCTTATATGATTAAGAATCTTGTTTCTTGGCTTTTTTCTGGAGTTGCTTATAATGGTGTAACTCTGATATCATATCTTTGATTATAAATTTAAAAAATTTGTTTGGGTTGATTTTGATCTATTTTAAAAGTTTTTTTTTAATATTTGTTGTTGTTTTTTTATCCATGAAGTTATCTTGATTTTATGTTCTAGTTCATGTGTTTGATTTATTAACCTGAGTTGATTGTTGAATTTATTTTGTGTTTTTTTAATATTTTTTCATCTTATCATCATGTGTTTATTCCTTATACTTTGATAATGTATTTAGTTATGTATATTATCTTTTATAGTATGAGTTTATTAAATCAATTTTATTTGTATCTATCATTTAATTCATGAGTTTTTTAGATTAAATTTATCTTTTATTTAATTAAATAAATAAATTTAGTAAATACAATCAATTAAATATTTTGTTTTTACAGTTTTTTTTGTTACCATTAACTACTTTTTAACATAAATAATTATTAATTTATTTAGTTAGATAATTAAATAAACTTTTCAATCTATACTTTGAATTTTTTTTTTAAAAAAAATAAAGCAACCTTCATAATCAATATTTTCTTAAAAACATTATAACCCATGAAAAAAAGCGTTAATGATCTCTTATCTACATTTATTTTTTCTTGAGAAAAAAAGAAAAAGAAAAAAAGATACGCCTATTTCTGGGGTCTTCATGGCAGATCTCATCTGGAACAAAAATCTTCTTCAAGCAACCCAAAGGAAGACAACATAGGACAAAGAAACGCCCACTGTGGGGTTCGAACCCACGACCACAAGGTTAAGAACCTTGCGCTCTACCAACTGAGCTAGACGAGCTTCTCGTGTAAAATTTCTTCTTATGACATTTACCTAATTTATCAAATCTCTCCCTCTGTGATTTTTGCCAGTTAATTACTCGCATAATAATGTGTCCATAGCTAGTTTCTTTTAAAAATAATGATGCCTTTTTCATTTAAATTTATTTTTTATTTCATGTCTACAAAATAATTAAACTTATAAATAAAAAATAGGGTTGAATTATATATAAAAAATAAATTATTATAATATTAAATTATACTTTTCTGAGTTAGAGATATTAAATATGATTAAACATTCCCTTCGTAATAAGATTAAGTTTAAATGGATAAACCAGAAAAAATAAAATAAGATCAAATAAGAGATTAAAAATATTTTTCATTAACAAAACAATTGAAATTCATGGTTTAAAATATGTTTTAACTTTCATTGTTTAAAAAAAAGTTCTTTAAATAAACCAGAATAGCATTAGAGATGTTAACTGATTAATGAACATGGATAGGTTAGAGGGAAAAAACTAATTAGAGCTAGCGTATATCTTTAACTTGTAACTTTTTGACTAATTATTAGTTATATAATTAAATAAATATTTATGTATTTTTCATGTGGAATATTTGTTTATGCTGTTGGTTTTGAATTGGGGCTTCTTGACAATGATATTTTTCGTTGCATTGGAGATGCTTTCTAGGTGTTTGATGATTTGTCTGTACGTAAACAATACCAGATCTTTCACATACACAACACCAAAAGAGAGTTAATCTTGTGTTTTCAACGGAGAGTGAAGCTAGCAGAATTGCAAGCAACCTCCAATTTTCACAATTTAGAAATTTAAATGAATTCTTTCACAGCATGAACTGCGGGGTGATCTGTGAAGATCGGGGAGGAAGCACTGTGGAGATGATGATATTAATTGTTTTAATTATTGCAAGATGATGTCATTCACACAGCGTTTCATTATTATTTCTGGACATAAAAGATATATAGAAATTATATCTTTATTTTGAAAATAATACATTTTATTTTTAAAATTATTTTAGAGATAGATTTATTTTATAATTTTAATTAAATTTATTTTTATTCTTTATCTCTCTCTCCTATTATGTTACACTAATAAAATATAATTTATTTGATTAATTACATTCACGTAAGCACTGGAAATTAATACTGAAGAAAAGAATTAATAATAAGTTATACAAAATTCAATTTATATTAACTTTCTTGCTTAGATAAACAAAGAATTGCATGTAAAATAAATGAATCAAAGACTGTTATCCACTGCTTTTAGTTCAGGCATAGTTGCAAAGGCCAAGAACACATAAGTTCCCATTGCCGCAGCTATTGTTGCAAGCCCCGCAATGTCTCCTATTGGATGATGGATTCACACACTTTCCATTACAGCATATCTCATTATACCTGCACTTCTTCCCACATAAGCCGCAATTTAGACGATCAGCTAACACATTAACACACTTCTTCTTGCAGCAATGAGGTCCTCGGCTTCCCTTGGCGTGACAAATCCTAGGGAACTTGTTACAAGTTAGTCTTCGATTTTTCGGTTTCTTGTGATGAGCAAGAAAGCGGCTAACTCCTCTATTTTGGCGAGGAGAAAAACTTTCAATCACTTCGTTGTCAATATTATAGTGAACCTGATCTTCCTCGAGTGGAAATGAAGCAATGTCGAGGACAAGAGATGTGATGATGATAAGAACAAAGAAAATGTGCAGGAACTTCATCTTGAGAGAGGAGACCAGGAGATGTTGATTGGGTTAGCGTTCGAATGGAAGAACAACACTCGGATGAGGGGTGGAGAAGGATGATATGAGAGGCGGGATTTATAAGGGAGAGGCTTTGAATTCGGCATGTTTCATGTTACTTCGTAAGTGGAGCGGTCCACATCCAACCCTGTTAAACAATGAAAAGGTAGAAACCCTTTATTCCATTAAGGCATGGTCTTCTTCCTGTTCATATATATATATATATATATATAGAGAGAGAGAGAGAGAGAGAGAGAGTACAATAGTTAGGCAAAGCATGGTTCTCGTTCCTGAATTCACACGTATAGTAGTGGTAAACAAGGAATGCTTTGTTTAATTAATATAATGAACCTTTATTACACGGTTTAAGTAGTCAACAGTATAAAATATATTGTTAAAAATTAAGAGCACAAGTCAATCCCTGATAATAAATAAATAAAGCGCAGATTAATTAATGCTTGTTTTAAGAAATCAGAAAACGTGAGCAAAATTCTATTAAAAATATCATGGAGAAGAAACAGAGATTGTTAGTTTGCAAAATGTGTAAAACTACGTACCTGTCTAAACAAATTTTATTCTCGAGCTAACAAAATATCGGAGTGTGCAATTATTAGTTATGTTTTTTCTCCTCTCNCCCCCCCCCCCGTTCTTGTTAATCCTAGCATAACAAAGTTTGTGATAAATTTGGGGCGTCTCCTTAATTGAATCCACAATCTCAATTGGAGCCCTAATCCACAAAAGATTTCACAATTTGACCCTTCCAACATCAAATGTGCCTGAGCCTTTTCTCAATTTGGTACCCAGCCTGTAGGCAAATTTAGGCATATTGGTCGAGGGAAGGATCAAATTAAGGTGAAAGATTGGGGACCAGATTACATAAAACACAGGTTCGGGATCAAATTAAAAAAACTTATAGATTGGATACTAATTTGAAGTCTTCCCTAATGAATTTATTTATTTATTTTCATGGCTTGCAAGTCACAACATGACAAAGGCACCGGAATCCCACGACCTTTTCTTTTTCCTTAACAAAGTCGAACTGGATGAAAACTACTGTACCCTTCAGCTTCATACAGGTCACCTCACTTGTCAAAATCTAATCAAGCACCGTCAAATCTTAAGAACTTATGATGATCCAACGGTAAATAAATTCTCAGAAACCCGACTCAAGTTTGACCAATGGACAAACCCAGAGTCAAAGTTATGTCAGGTAACTCGAGTACTATATAAGAAGAGCCTCTCTCCAATAAATATGTGAGAAAAAAAAACCAACCAAGCTCTGTCTCTCTTTCTTGTCTAGCCATGGCTGACAACGGCCATGGCAACAGTTACTTATCTTTTGGTTCAACAACCAGACAAGAAAACATCGGTACAATGCTAGCGTCCTTACGTATCGAAATTCGACCACAAGAACAAGGTGGAAGAGATGTTCCATTTATGTTTCGTTCTTCCAGATCGTCAACCACTTATGGTGATGTTGATAGTGATCAGAGTACTCCGATGGTGATTGACAGTGAATCTGTAGAAGGAGGAGAAAGAGGAAGCAATGAAAGAAGAATAGAAGAGAGAGATGGGTTTTCTTTTACAAGGAAAGAGAATGAGGGTTCTGTTGAAGAAGCAAAGAGAAGAGAAGATATAGTGAAGGAATATGATTTGGATGGATTGAATTGTGCTATTTGTATGGAGCCTTGGAGGTCTGAAGGTGATCATCAAATCAGGTTAGAAAAAGCAACTGATCATGATTTTACAAAGGTTGTTCTTTAAGCCTTTTATTAATGATTGATCAAAATTTGTGGAGTTTTCCACCCCATAATAACACAAAGTAATCAGTGACCATGTTCTTGAATTTATGATTAATGATTGTCAACTGAAGATGATCAATGATTAATTTCTGGGTTTTCTTGGAATGTGAACTTTGTTTCAAATATGTGGTATATGAAGCAATTAAACTGCAGATAATTGTGATGAATGCTAAATTATGTTGTTATCTTGAAAAATGAGTTTATATTTCTACCTTTTCACCTTTATTTCATAGTTTATTTTGATTGTTGCTTGATGTATTTTGCCCAATCATCTAACTTGAATGATTAAATGCGGCAGCTGCCTTCCTTGTGGACATTTGTACTGCTTTTCTTGCATTTGTAAGTGGCTTCAACGACCGGTGCCTACTACGAAAGTATACTCCTGTCATCTACTGAAAAGTTTTTGGAAGCTGTCATTTATCTCTTTCTTGATCCATTGGTGTGTTTCTTCTTCGTAGTGTCCTCAATGCAATGCAAAGTGCAAATTCAAGGATATTAGAAAGCTATATACAACACCAGTGGTAGTTATTGATGAAGGGCTACAAAAGGTTGTACTCGGGCATTGTCTTTTGGTATTGACATTTTTTTCTGTGTAAATATGTAGAAATATAAACTAAATAAAGATTTATCTTTCTGCAGAAAGTTGAATCACTTGAGAATGAAATTGGCTCCCTTAAGACAGAGGTAAGATAATTAATGACGATGGTTATGATATACAAAATACTCTATTTTGTTTTTGGATGTTTGTTCTAGTTTGTCTGTTACAAGAACAGCAACTGATATTCTATAATTTCCCCACTTTTATATGCAGAAATCTGATTTGCTTGATATACAAGATAACTTGCTCGAAATACAAGATAATTTGCTCAAGTTATTACGCAAACTCAAGGAAGTATGATCTACTTTGATGGCATACTGCTTAATCTTTTTAATTGGAATTTCAGAAATTGTACAGATATTTCTAAAGAATATGGGGTAGTCAGATAGTCGATAAAGAGTCAGTTATGGTTATGGGCCTCTAGTCATTGAGAAAATCTTGTTGTCTTCCGATTGAAATCTTTAACTCTGATTTTTAATTCCTGGATCTAATTCTCGTGGCTTAAGTCCTGAATGCTCCAAGGTCTTAAAAATCAGTTCCTTTTTATGATACGAAAAGTAATAACGCCGTGTTATCCCTTTCCTATCTTAATTTCCCGGGTGCATCACACTGTTGTTTTCTGTTGGAAGTTAACTTTCCCAAAAAATATTAAATGTATAGACAATAGTTTTCAATGACAAATGTTAAAGATGTCATCTTAAATTCCTACTTATTATGGTATTGAGTTTCTTAATGATCTACTTTCTTTTAAAAGTATCAATAACTTTCTCCTAGCAGCCATGCTCTCTTGATGCATCAAAGTTTTTCTGATTCGAGCATGCTGTATCCTTACATAGTAGCTTGTCTTAGTTTCTTATAAGGCTTTTCTCATTCTCCCTTTTTCTGTCCTAACGGGCTTGATTTTGGTTTTCCAGAAACCAGCTTGTACAGAGAACACATCATTTGAGCAGATGGGAAGTAAACCTCATCAATTCTTTAATCCAAAAGAAGCTCAGGGTGCACAATCTGGAAATCTCTCTGCATGATTAACTTAATGAATATGATTGCAGTTCATATATTTTTCATTTTCATCCCTGTTGGCTTCCTTGTTCAATCAAACTAAGATTTCATATCTTTTTGTACAGTTCATCTTTATATTGAGTGTTTTGATTGACTAATCCATTGCCTGATAAGCACATTCATATGGAAGTTTGTTGCTAAGTCATAGGAGACATGGCTGAGTTATGTAGTTAAAATTGCATGACAGTTCAAAAATATACAATAGGAGTTGTGAAAATGCAGATGTACAACCAGTAAGAGACTTACTAGTAAAATGTGGATTTAAAAAACTTAAAACGTGGATTAAAAATAGTAAAGATTCATTTTTCGGTCTAATTGTATGATTTCTCCCAAGCATTTTACAACTTGTTAGCTTCCAAAGCAGATACACATATATATATTACCTTCTTGATATCTGGTTTTTACCATCTTTAGTTGTAGAAGGTTTCCAAAGCATTGTGAATTGAATCATTCTTGTGAAATAATGCAACCTTCCTATTCCTCAATATTTACAAACAAATCGTATGTGTGTTTTACTGATCTGGAAGAAATCTGCTATTCTTCAATGAATCTGATATTCTAGTGTGTGACAGCATGACAGAATTAGAGGTTGATTTTAATTGCTGTTATTCAATAATGCAGGATTTTCCTCCAGCTCATATACTTCCAAACGACTCCTCCATTGCAACTTTAAATTACAGGTCTGTTTTTTCTGTTGTTCTTTCCTTATTTTTCTTAAACACGATGGGTGCCTATTTCAACTATTCTGGAGTTAAATTTTTTCATGTGAGTGTTAGGCTGTTAGAGTGAAAGGCTAATTAAGACTTTGTAATGCAACGGTGATCGTGTGTTCCTAGATAATGTTTGAACATTTTATATGACAAAAAAGAATTGGAATGTTATCTGATAGACTTTTACAATATCAGCCCATCAGATTTTCCCCCATTTTGCTGAGTATGTTCACTTGATATGTTCTTTTCTCCCATACATGGTTGTGGGCTTTTAAATCCCATGGTTTCTCTTAGTGTTATGTTTCAAGTTGTTTCTTTTGTTGAATAGTTGTTAACCTTGACAGCATGAATTGGCCATAGAAGGTGGAAGGCTGTTTGCCATGGACTTCTCTTATCAAAATCTGATTCTCACTCGAAGAATTGCTGGGATGGGTGGGATGCATATACTCAACAAGGTAAACTTCTTGGTTGATCAGGGAGAACAAACCTGAGTTTAGTAACATTCACACACATCTGATTTATACTGTTTGAAGCTTGATGGGTTTAAGATTTATTTTTCTACAGGTTAACTTGATTAATCCTCGTGAAAATGAAGATATACAGCTTCCTCCTAGCACCAAAGCTGTCAAGGATATACAAATTTCTCCTTGTGGTAGACTCATCCTTTTGGCTTCACTTGGGAAGAAATTATCAATACTTAGGTGAATCATTGTGTCCTTTTGTTCAGTGAGTTCATTTTTTGGACTTCTTTATTGCAACTAATTGAACTTGGGTTCTTTTTTTGTTTTAGCATGGAAAGCAACAATATTGTCGTGACCTATAATCCAAGGGTTTGGCTTCCTTGACTATTTAAATTTTCCCAATTTAACCTTTCTGGATATTCCTAACCCTACAAGTTGTGTTTCCAGGTCCCAGCTTGGTAATGTTCGTGGGATCTAAACAGCCCTCATTATGCGTATGCTGGCTTACAGGTTTGATCCCTAATTGTGTATAGCATTCCATATATTTTAGTGATGTAATTCACAGTATTCAAAAGATTACCATGTTCGTAGTTTTATTGCTTGATATTATTGAGAGAGTGAAAAGTTAGATGGCACCATGCTCCTCCACTTCTAAAATTTTGTTAGGATTCCCGCCTTGAATCATCAGATGAAGCCCTTCTCTTCTCTCTGCTTTCTCTTCCACTTGCTAGACGTCCATCAAATATTTGAGGTATTTGACGTTCTACAACTGCTTCAATGTTATCATTTTTTATTTTATTTTGCAGAATGGCATGCTTTTACTATTTGACATGCGTGGGACCCTGAATCCTCTGCAGTCTATGGTTGGACCAGTGCCCGGGCCAATTCACACTATGTACCCCCTTACACAAAACCTTGTTCTTGGTTCCAATTCTCAGAAACTGCTTACAGCTTCCTCTTTGGGACCATGCGTCTGGAACGCTGATGCTGGAAAAAGGTAGTCAACTTGAACTTCATTTTCATAAATAATTTGGATGGCCAGTCCTGAAATGCCTTTACTTTTGCTGAAGGCCATTTCTGGTTCCTGGATTTGAAAATCAAGGGATTTGCACTTCACTTGCTTATGGTCCATTAAGCGATGACATTGTTGCTTCATATCATCCCAAATCCAAGAAATCAAATGCTACGGTTAATTCCCAATGTATAGATCCAGATTTATCCCCTTTTCCAGGATCAGCCACACTGTGTTCTCAATTTCTTGTCAAGAGAATAGCTGATAGCCATTATCGTAACTTGGGATCTACATCTGCCTATTTAAGCAATGGTCACATGGCAAGGACTGCGATTATAAACATGCAGAATTGCTTCCCCTTGTTTGCCTATGGAGATGAAGCAACCCGAGGATTGAGGCTGAAGGAATTACCAAGTTTCAATGTGACCCAGAATCTTAAACCACATCATCACCCCATCCTTGATGTGAAGTATGCGCATAACCAGGACACAGGTATACTTGGCTCTGTGAGCGAAGACAAACTGCAACTTTTTTCCACGGAACTGTTGCAAAAGAGGTATTTTTATCTGATGGTAACCTATACTACTGTAACTTTGTTATCTGATGAGCATAGTTCACAGACTCTGTTTATCTTATGCTACCTTTTTCAATGATCAGGTAGAGACTTTTGGAGCACTTTCGAGGTCTCTGTTTACAATTTTCTCGACGAGTCACAGGATTCAAGAGTAGTGAATCTAAGTATATTCAAGCATATGCGATGTTCATGTAAATAGATAGCCAGTTAGATTGTACATGATGTGTATATTATAGTAGAAGGGATACGTACATCTTTGAAAAAAAATTGGTGGGAGAGATTAGCAGAATTAGAACAAGTGCACATTGCAATTGTGCTTGAATGTATCCTGGGATTCAAGCATTTGGCCTTCGGTTTTGTTTTGTGACTAGACTCCTTGTATAGTATTTCAGGTGTTTCTAGCATATTTATAAAACTCGGTCCAATCCTGCTATGCAATCCATTGATTTAATTTTTAAACCGGAGTTGTTAAAAAAAATTAAAATGATGTTTTTTCATCTAAAAAATTAGAAATATTTGTTGGGTTGATTTTTGTCCCAAGAGTTGACTCAACTAATTCACAATTCGAGTTTTGGATTGAATTTTATAACTATGATTCAAAGCTCATTTGCTTCTTTCTTCTTTTGTTTTTTTAAATGAATCTGGTATGGGATTTAACATGAAAAACTATGCATTTCCATCTCACGGAGATGTTTTAAAATTGGAAGGAGAGATGATAGACAAATTTATCAACTGTATTCTTCTTCTTCCTTTCGATTTTCCCTTGAAGCACACGACTCTCTCTTTCTTATTCCTACATTAATTTAAATTAGGACATGCGTAAATACTAACTGAAATTCACTTGTTAAATGAGATGGTGCATTTATGGACGTTAATTAGTTTATGAACTCAGTGATGGAGATGATAAAAATTTACGTTGTCATTGCATATCTAGGTCCTTATTGAAGAGGTGTTCAGGACAGAGCAGGGGAAGAAAATGCGTGCATGGTCTGGAAATGTCAAAGCATTTTAAGTTGCATAAGATGAAGAAATTTGGAAACCAAAAGGTTCTGGTCCTCCCATGAGTATCAGATATTCTCCTGGTAATCTACTCAGATGTAATTTTTTCAAGGATTTTAATCTTTTGTAAAGTGTAATTTAAGCAATTTTCAAGGAAAATCGGATAAAAAAAAAGGAAAATATTTCCAAATCTTTGAATTTTGACGGGTCAAAAATGAGGGAAGTTTAAAAGTTCCGACCTGCCGGATTCGAACCAGCGACCTAAGGTTTACAGAAACAACTACAGTCCTCCGCTCTACCAACTGAGCTAAGGTCGATTTATCGTGAGTGGTTCGAGATATAATATGTAATTATTTATATAAGGCATGGTGAATTAATGTGCCATCAAAGCACTGTTACTTAGGGGTGATGGTTTGTTCAAGCAAATGGACAAATGAAGATAACCTTCTTTAGCCCTGGAAATCTAATAAACACAGTAACTCAATTCAATTTTACAAGATCTCTTGTCGGTTAAGGTACTAATAAATTGTACATTTTCAATTGCTTGGTGGTGAGGGAATTTTACTTTTTTCTTTCTTGATTTTTTAATTTTAAATCTTAAAACTAATATTTAAGATAAATTTTGTATAGAAAAACTTAATTTTAATTAACAATTAAGTTAGATTCTAAAATACCCTTTCATCAAATAAAAAACATACTAATAAATGATATAAATTGGTAAGACCGCAGCAAAAAATAAGATATAATTAGATATAAAATAAGTTATTCATTTAATTCTATTTTTTATCTGTTTGGGATTATAATAATAGTAATAATTTAAAGTATTTGGTTTAGAAATATATTAAAATAAATTTTTTATTTTTTTAAAATTATTTCTAACATTAAAACAATACAAAAATATATAAAAAAAATTATTTAGAAAAAATAAATTTTTAAAAACATGGTTTGTAATTGCATTCCCAAACACACTTTTTATATATTTAAATAAGTATTTGATATTATGTTAGAAGAATATTTTTTGAAAATAATTTTTTTATATATTTTTAAAATTTTAACATTAACATATTAAAATTATAATTTTTTTCTAAAAGTATCAATTTAATTTTTTTATATAAAATTAATTTAAAAAATAATCTAACAAAGACGTTGTCTTCGAGGAAAAAACAGTCATTTGTGTGTTTGTTTTAGAGGTCGAGATTTGGATGTGATACCTATTAAAAAAGTTATAAAATGTAAAAAAAAAATAGTTTTTATAATTATATTTTATGTATAATTGAAACAACCTAAGTTAATTTTGGGTCGGTGCAAGTTTGAAATGACCAAGACACCCATTGATCACACACCTTTCATCGGATTGAGCAGTAGGTGAAGGGCATATCAGTCACTATGGTACAGAGACAATTTAGCCCATCCACTCCAAATATTCCGAATCAAATCCACGTCAGCTGGAAAGAGATATCAACAAGACATTTTTTTTACCCATCAGGGTTTAAAATTAAGGTAAGAATGAGATTGCATTAAATACTAAATAAAAAACTTTAATCTAGATATAGATAATCCAAGACAGATTTAGTCTTAAATTTTTAATAGGAAAGATGATCTGGAAATATTTATATTTGTTAGAAAAAAATTAAAGCAAAAGAGAGAGAAATTTTAGTGTGTTTTAGGATTAATTACCTACACGAGAGACAGATATAAAATGAAAAAAAATATTATAGTTATTCCTCGAACAGGCTTGAGCCGGAGAAAATGACTTCTACCTTTAATACAAAGATTATTATATTATTATTACCATACCATGAGCCACCAACTATCAGAAGTCAAAACCGAGCGTCTCCTTATTTCCCTACCCCTTCTCTCTAAAGTTAACACTTCAGATTCAGCACTAAAAGAATCCAATGCGTTTGTAAAGAATCTGCAGCGAGGTATGGCCCAACCTTTTCTTTCTTTGTTTCTTGGTGCAATTCTTTCTTGGGTTTTTTATTTCTTTTTGCTTAAGATTACGTTTTTAAACCATAATGGATTTGTCATTTTCAACAAAAAAGAAAAAAAGATAGGCTAAATGCATGCTTTGTTAAATCTGGGACATGTTTTTGGGTTCTGGATATGGTTTTGAGCTCATGGGGTTTGTTTTTTCAAGTCTTGTGTCTGTTTTGTACGGTTGCTATGCTTGATTTGTTTTCACATTTTAAGCACCTATTGGATACAGTATTTTTGCTCTTTTTTTTTTAAAAAAAAGAAGAAAACAGGAAGAGCAGTGTAAACTGTGGCTAATGTGATGAGCAAAAGAAGACTGGCTTTAAGAATGCGAAATTTAGTTAATTGAATGGTGCGGTTCTTGAAATCTATTGTGTTAAAGATTATTTGATTTGTAGAACGAGGAATTGCATGGTAGCATGGTGGAATTTGAGTTGAATATTTGGCGCCCAACATAGTGAATTGTGCAATGGAAAGGTTGGTCCTTTGTCTTGTTTTTTCTTAGTGGCTTGGTGGGGATGTGAAGAACTAAATTTAAATATATAGTGATTCCATTTTGTGGGTTTATATTCGGAAAAGCTGATACTTTTGTAACAGATCCGAATTTGTGTTGACTGTGAGAATAAAATTTTGTTGTGAATTTAGATGAAAAGAACATCTCTAATGATGCCTGACAAACAATGATGTCTTTGGTTTAAGCAACGCTTTACATGTTATGTGCCCGCAAGGAATCTTATGTTAGAAAGAAGGATAGAGGATGGGTATGGATACTGATTAAACCAAGGCATCTGCTTTTCTAGGGTGGGACTTCTGTTATGTTAACATAAGTGGACTCTGGAACTTTTAGTGATTAATTTAAAGAAAAATTTAACAGATTATTGATTTTGCAGAAAGAAGAGAAATATGATTAATGGAAAAATTGGCTTTAGTTTAATATTTAGTCCAGCGTGAAGAATGTGGTTACTTTTTTCCAGCGTGCCACTTGGTATTCAAGTGACATTCTGACTCATATTTCTTTACTGTTTCCTTTCTTTTTTGATTTTCCAATCACACAGAAGGACTATTTTATGCTAAGCAGTTGTTCTGGAAGCCTTGCTTCATTCCAAGTAGCTATATCTTCTGATAAATCCCTGAAGGAACTTGTTAAAAGGACTACTAGTCAACAGTTATTCTGTTAGTGCCTTAGGGAATGCTCATTCAGTTTAAAGCCAATGGAGGTAAATCCTGTACGCTCCCATTCCAGCGAGAAGCAACCGTTAGAGCATTCTACATCTACCAATGGAGAACATGAGCACACAGAAAAAGAGAAGAGTGCTTCCGTGTTCATCAATCATGGTTAGTCTCTCGCCTTAGTAATAAATGTCAAATTTCACTAGATTCATCACCTGCCTAGCATATCTTTATCAAAACAACTTACTTGGTGATTTTGCTTGACACAAGTTTTTTATATAGTCTTACATCTGCAGGTTTTTAGGGTTCTTGTATATGTGAGTTTTTATACTTCTTTTTTTTTTTGAAGTTGGAAATCACTTTTGCATGGTAAAATATTTTTTAATTAGAAGTGGTGTTGGAGTTTTCTTTTGCTGTGTAAAATACACACATGATGCCAATTGAGAATTTGTGCTTCTTAAGGAGAAAGACTAAAGAAGTTTATTTCTCCAACCTTGACTATCACGGTGTAATCTGAGTAAATACTATTGACTATGTTCTGCGCAACATAATGCCTGGAAACTTTTGGTATTCTCTTCTAAATCAATGCATCGTATAGGTTTCTTTGTCAAGTCTGAAAGTCTCGAAAGGTAAATACCTCTCTGGTTATGGTTTTGAGACTGTTTTGCATCTTTCTCTCCTACTGTGAATCCAAATAACAAGCCTTTGTCTATTCATATTTATCCTTTCCTGTTTCTTTCAATGCATAATATTCTTTTCTATGAGCATAACCTGTCCAACTTAACTGTCTAGCTGCAATTGCATGGCATGAGAGCAGAAGAAAGTGGACTGGAGATCAATCTCAACAGCCACAAAGAATGGTTAAGGACCCAATTATAAGGTAATCATTTGTAAAGCTTCTTGAATGCTATGGGCTCTATTTATGTGGCCAAGAGATTTTAACATCAATAAGGCTTGAAGCTCTTTAGTCTGAATAATTTCATATGTCGTATTTTCATAGGTGCATGAATTAGAACTTTTCTTGTCATTAAATAGGGAAAGAATAAGGATAACAATTGCACTTCCCTACCAGGGTTAATGGAGACTACTAAAAGGTTTGGAGAGTGTGATGAATTGATGGAAATGCATTTTGCTGGCTGCTGCACTCAGCCAGGAATAAATGCATTTACCAACTTAGTTAAGTAGGAAGTTGATGGACTATTTTGGTCCTTCCCAAACCTACATGAAACAAAAAAAGAATTTTTAGTAAGTGGCTTCATAAGTAGGACTAACAGCATTACACTGGCCACACCGCCAAGAGAAAGTTCAGGCTTCCTAGTTAGTTTGTGTATTCTGATTGCTCATGTTATCATATGTGGTCTCTGTTGTTATTTTTCCCCTTAACTACTGCGCTAATGTCTTCCCAATTTGTTTGTATATTCTGTTGTTTCATGACATTATGATATTGTTTATTAATTTTTTTTCTTGTACCTACTCAAATTAGTGATCATTACCACTTATGGTCCTACCTAAGTGTGAACCAATATGAGAGAATATAAGAAATACTATCTTTGAGAATTTTTCTCATGAGATGGTGGATCAAACATTGCATCCTTGGAGCCACACATGCTGGTAGATGAAACATAACTGCATAATTTTTTTTCTGGCAGCTGGTCAACAACCTATGAAGATTTGCTCTCAACTCACGAGCCCTTCCCTGAGCCAATCCCTTTACCAGTAAGCTCTCTTCTGACAAACACACTTACTCTAGATGAGTTTTGTTGTTTGTTGGTTTTGAATCTTCTTTTAGTCATAGTGTGCATGAGCATGTGCAATGGTTAAAGATTTTGGACTGGTGATTCTTTGAGATCATTCAGAACATTCCACATAGTTTTACGCTTATTTTCTCAAGCAGTTGTTGATCACAATTCAATTGATTGTTGAATTTTGCAGGAGATGGTAGATTTTTTAGTTGATATATGGCATGATGAAGGCCTCTTTGATTAAATAATCGATGACAGTGTTTTAATTCTACTTCTACTGTAACAGAGACTATAGAAGGTAAAGAACACAGATTTTTGACAACCCGAAAGGCAGCCTGATTTCTTGAAACTGATTCTTCCATGTAGAATCTGATATGGAAAGCCATGTACCTGAAATTGATTTCAAATTAGACTAGCAAGGATTTTTCATTTCCTGCTTATCCTCACCTGGATTACAGATCCCAGATGTAATTTTACTTTTGTTGGTAGCAAACAACTTGCCTGTTAAGAGCATATTAAAACAATAAAAAAATCCTAAAAAAAATACTAACTTGAAGCTTTTTAAAAAGAAAAAAACAAGTCTTTTAAAAGAGTGGTTCGACTACAATGCTCAAATGATGCATATTCACTGTGAAAGCCATTCGTTCACTTCTTGATAGCATTGGCATCGCATGGAGAATGATGCACAACTTTGCAAGTTAGGCAATTCCTTCCAAATTTGTCATGATACTACATAAAATTGCGAGTGATTCAGTTGTGTTAATTTATAGCTGCTACTTTCTTTGCTGATATTAATATAAAACTAGTTCATGACAATGTAATGGCATTGATATTGTCTGCGAAGTGTTGCAATGTCGACAATGAACATCCATAAGCATCTCTAATCTTGCTGGTTTTTTTTTTAAAAAAATCATATGGTAGAATCAAAATTTGTCGTTGATTCTAAAAAATGTTTGTTTTTTTCCAACTTCTCTGTTGCCTCTAGGAGATTAGCACTGTGGGATGGTAAACAGATTTGTTTCTTATTTTATTATCTCAAGTTCGAATCCAAGAGAGAACCTTTTTATGAATATACTAATCTGAAGAATAAATGATCTGTCTGAAATGAATTAATAAAGGACTTTGATTTATTGATAATCAGAACCCCTTCTATCTTACCGCCCGCAATCCAAAGCAAAAGAGAGACCACATCATCGTCAACACCAACACGTCGTCTCCCTAACACAGGGTGAAAGTTTAATTTAGTCCTTGTATTTGTTCAGATATTCCACTTATATTCCCATAGTTAAATGTTCTCGATGTGAATTCTAGATTCTCCAATTTGTCGGATTGTGCAAGCACTGTTGAATGCTAACAACATCTAATGAGAGACTATTTTCTCAATTCTTCTCCACCTTCTAAAACGACCTCGTAATTTATGATTGTTTCTGAACATTGTTGATACGGACATAATTTTGATACAACTGTAATATTTTATGCAAGACTGTCCCATGAAAAAGAGACCAGGCATGAATTTGCCCGTAAAAACGCTTTTTTTTTTTCCTTGTCTATTATTGCATCGAACACAAATACAGATAAATTTATCTTTGCGTTGACTTGCTTTAAATTATAATATGCTAACACTATATTCACGCGGTAGATTTTCATTACATAATTAAATATAACAAAATAAATTAAAATAAATAGATGATGCCTAGGAAAATTAAAAAATAAAAAATTATATATTTTAAAGTGTTTAATAACTACAAAATAAAAATAAAATATGTGTAGCTCACTTTTCATTACATTCTTGAACATAGAAAAATTGTTTAAAGCTTATCATGATAAACTAAACATTAAAAGGGAATTATTTTTTTTTGAAATTATTTTTCTTGAAACTCGCTTTTCAAAAACAATTCCCTTTTCACTGCATAAACTAGGCATCAAAGGAATTTCTAACCACGAGATTCAAATGGAATATTAAAGAGCCATAACTATAATAACTAAAATGTACTTTAACCTACACATAAGCTAACGACTAACATTTTTTAAAATCGTAAAAGAGAGTTGAAGAATGGAATAACAATTATTTTTTAGAATATTTTTAAAAATATATTAAAATATTATTATTTTTAATTTTTTAAAATTATTTTTAATATTAATACATTAAAACCATCTAAAAACAAAAAAATAATAATTAAATAAACAAAAATTTTAATTTATAAAAAACGCCGCGTGTTCCCAAAAGGCCTCTAAAGACTAGCAGTTTCGCTTTCGCCACGTATCCCTCTCCAAAACAAACTAGAGTACACTTCCTCTGTATAAAGATCTTACCTTCGTCTCTGTTACTCCATTCCTGGAGAACCTGAAAAATGGAGAACCTGAATTTACTTTCTGTCATTCTCCTGTCACTTATCGCGATATCTCACGCGAGAATACCAGACAATCCTTATCTCAATCTTGAGAGGTCGAATTTCCCGTCTGTACAAGCAGGGAAGATGATAAGGGAGCTGAATTTGTTTCCAAAATCAGAAGTCAACGTGATCGGCGGTGGTGGTGATGGTGCTAGTAGCGAGTCAGGGCACAATAAGAGGATTGTGGAGAGGAAATTTAGGTTTCCTAATGTAGTTGGTGACGAGAAAGAAAGCTTTACCGTTGATGATTTGGGGCATCATGCTGGCTATTACAAGATTGAGCATTCTCATGATGCTAGGTATTTGATTTTAAAAACCCTAGGTTTTTATCTTTGGTTTTCTGTTTGGGGAGATGGGTTATGTTGGTTTTTGTGTTTGCTTGTTTTGGTTAAAGTTTTGTTTTTTTGGGTAAAGGTTGAATTTTTGAGGTTGGTGTTTAAGTGGATCGGTGATTATTTGATATTTTTTATGTGTTATGTAATTGAATATTTGATTTTGCTTGAAGTTTTGTGTTTTGGGTAAAGGTTGAATTTTTTAGGTTGGAGATTAAGTGGATTGGTGATTATTTGAGATTTTTTTTAATGTGTCGTGTAATTGGACGTTTGATTTTGTTGAAAGTTGAGAGAGTGGAATATTTTATTTAGTTGGTTTCCGATGATTGATGACGATGATGATGATGATGTAATGAATGTCTGATTAGGCTTTCATTTTGTGTGAAGTATAATATGTCGGAGGTTTTTCTTTTAAAAAGTTTGTTTGTTGGTTTCTAATTACTGGTGACTTATTGGTGTAATTGTGGTTTGCAGGATGTTCTACTTTTTCTTTGAATCAAGGACCAGCAAGAAGGATCCTGTGGTCATTTGGTTGACAGGAGGGCCAGGGTGTAGCAGTGAATTGGCTATGTTTTATGAAAATGGTCCTTACAGTATTGCAAATAACCTGTCACTTGTGCGAAATGAGTATGGTTGGGACAAGGTAAGATGCTGTTAAATCTCTTAAGCCGATGCCATAATTAATATTGGACTATAGTTTCTTAGTCTTTTCCTTCATGTTCCTAACTTTTTTTAAAGTTTGCTGTAGTTTAGCAAATATGATTTGTGAAAAATCATATCATGTTATGCCAAATGAAGCAAATATCCAATTTCTTACCTGATATTATTAAAAGTGTGTTTCATATTGTGTATCATTTAACAAACTTTGGCCAGTAATCGACCTAGGGTAACAATCCATTGATATGTCCTATAGTTATCTTGTAGCCGTTCAACCTACAAACTTTGCAATTTGCATGATTTCATTGTGGCAACTTTTAAACTAGCTGCTTGGTGAACAACTAGTTTTATTTGGTTTAAGTTTCTTGATTGCATCTTGTGAATATTTGCCACCAGAATAATTATAATTGCACTATGAAATTTGTTTTTCTTCACCTAGGCTCCCAGTTGCGCTTTCTGTGTCCTGGATCACTGTAACTTGGTTCTTAGTGCATTGGTTTGGTCTTGATGGTTTATTAGCATGTACATGAGGCACAAATAAAAATTACGCTGCTTTCTGGAAAAAAAAATGGTTTGTCACTAGCACTATTAACTCCACTTCTGTTCGCTATTCCTTTTCATTAACGAGGTTGGGAAAACTGCAACTTGCCTGCTTGCTGACAAGAGAATTAACATGTTGCTATGATGATTTTGCAGGTGTCAAATCTTCTATATGTTGACCAACCCACTGGTACTGGATACAGTTATAGTAGTGATAGGCGTGACATTCGTCACAATGAAGGTGGAGTTAGTAATGATCTATATGACTTCTTACAGGTTAGTTATCCTGTATTTCCCTGTGATAAGAAATGAGATAAAGCATGATATTCTGGTATCCCATGAACTTCTAATATATTAATAGCGTGAGGAAAGAACTGTAATTGCTAAAGTTTTACTATACTGAATGCTAGTCTTAGTTTGGGACACTAAACATACACCGTGAAATGTGAAAGGATTGGAGGGTGGTTGTTTTGAAATGATTGAGATTTGTTAACGCAACATATTGAAAGGACTAGGTGCATTCTTTGTATGGCACCAGGCCTTCTTCGAGGAGCATCCTGAATTGGCAGAGAATGACTTCTACATAACTGGAGAATCATACGCTGGACACTATATTCCTGCTTTTGCAGCTCGGGTCCACAAAGGAAACAAAGCTAAAGAAGGAATTCATGTAAACCTCAAGGTATATAAATGATTTTGCTTAATACTGACTTTTGATGGATTTGTATAACTTTTAATTGCAATTCATAATTTTGAGCAGGGATTTGCCATTGGTAATGGGCTTACTGATCCTGCAATCCAATATAAAGCATACACAGATTATGCACTGGATATGGGAATAATTAAACAAGCCGAGCATGATCGCATCAACAAGATAGTTCCAGTCTGTGAAGTGGCAATAAAGCTTTGTGGTATTGTTGCATCTCAATTTGCTCCAATTCCTTTCAGAGATCAATTTCCTTCTTGATTGTTTCATTGTTTTTAGATCACATATTTTTGTATCAATCCAATTAGTTGTTTCAAACTTTGAAGTTTTCTTAGTGCATGAGGTCCTATTTTGTTGATTTTTAGCTCCGTGGTTCCTTGCTTGAACATGTGCTTTCTGTCTCAGGCACTGATGGTACAGTCTCTTGCTTGGCCTCCTATTTAGTTTGCAATACCATATTCAGCAGCATCTTATCAGTTGCTGGTAATATAAATGTAAGATCTCATAAACCCTCCTGTTGGAGTGTTCATGTGCATCATTTTTTTTTTCAATTTCCAATGGACCTCCCTCTCCTTGAAGGAACTCTTCTCTGTATTCATTAAAATATGTTCTCGGGGAAGTTAATCAGAGTCACTTTCATAGACATGAAAATAATGTGCGTGCTGAATACATGTGTAACAAACAACCAAAAAGTTACAAGCATTGATATATTCTTGCTGCAGTATTATGATATTAGAAAGAAATGTGAGGGGAGCCTCTGCTATGACTTCTCAAATATGGAGAAATTTCTGGGCCAGAAATCTGTTAAGGAGGCACTTGGTGTTGGGGATATAGACTTTGTCTCCTGTAGCACTACAGTCTACATGGCGATGCTTACAGACTGGATGAGGAATCTTGAAGTGGGCATTCCTGCTCTCCTTGATGATGGAGTCAAGTTGCTTGTGTATGCTGGAGAATATGATCTCATCTGCAACTGGCTCGGTAAGTAATACCAACTACTAGGGTATAGCGAGTTTCATTTATTTAATCTTTATCCAAGGCTAAGGTTGAATATTATATGAACAGGTAATTCAAGATGGGTTCATGCCATGGAGTGGTATGGTCAGAAAGAGTTTGTGGCATCTCCTGAAGTTCCCTTTGAAGTTAGTGGTTCAGAAGCTGGAGTGCTGAAAAGTTATGGGCCTCTTGCATTCCTTAAGGTCTCTCTCTTTCTCTTAAAACAATTAGCTTCAGACTTTTTTGCCAAAAATGATAGCTTCTATTTTATAATCAGTGCTAATCTAGTTGCACAATGCATCTGCCAACAGGTCCACGATGCAGGGCACATGGTTCCCATGGACCAGCCCGAGGCTTCATTAGAGATGCTGAAGAGGTGGACTCAAGGCAAATTGTCGGAAGTCACACAGGAGCCCCAACAATTGGTTGCTGAGATGTGATTGCCTTTTATCTAGCTTTAGTAAGAGTGACCGTAATACATGGTTTCCCTTTACGCTTGTAAATATTATTTTTCTCACGGGTCAAACAGAATCCTGGACAATGTGGTATCTTGCCTTTTGATTCTCTGAAGGTTATAGACTTCTAGAATCAGAGAGTTTTATGGATGCATGTCTTCTTACCTGACTGTTATATCGTTTATGCATTGTGCTGAAAATCTTACATTGCAAATATCTGTTTGTGGAATTTTAGCATCTAACAGCATGCTATCCGGATATATCAACTAGGGACTGCAGCATTTGTCCACAACTACCTATAGAGGTGCACGCTTTCGGCCGGCTTGTACTTGAGAGTTTTCCTTCAGCCCGATATTGAGAGGACAAGGATGCCACTGTTTGCAGATTACCACCTTCCCATATGGGCCGCTGTTTGCAGATTGCCACCTTCCCATATGGGCCACTGTCGTAGTTCACTGTAGTTACGAGATTATTGCCATGCAAAGCAAGAAAAACCTATTTTTGAGGTAACATGGTGATTTTTTAGGACAAAACGATCCTTGTACTGAATGTCCGGCCATCGTTTTCCTGTTATTTGAGGGTAACATTTAACTTGATTTAACCATGTAATTTCATTGTAACATTTTTTATTCACGATACTAGTTATTAGTTATCATACCTGATGTGATATAACTTGTTTCAATACTCACAATACGTTGTGGGTTGGTCAGATTAATTTTTTGATCAATGAGTTAATTCAAGTTTATTTCAAAACATTGTTTTAGAGGTTTTTTTAATGAAACAATATTGTTTTAAATAATTTTCTTAAAAAAAATATATATCTGAGTTATATTAGTAATAATGATTTTATTTGATGTCTTGGACTTAAAATAGTTAGGTTTTATCTGGACCTGAATCAAATTATAAATTATGGTGCGTTGGATTGACTCATCAAGTTGGGGCGAATTTAATAATTATGTTTAGGCAGCACCTGTATACATATCAATTAAATTAGAACTCGGTCTCCAATGGGCGTCCAAAAAAATCTTTTAGGACCCCACAGCATAAACCTATTTGCATAATTTGAAGTGGCAAGTTATTGTTGGACACGTTGGAAGATACTGGGAACAGTAACACTGGAAAAGATGCAAACCTTCGTTAGCTACTTTTATCAAGAACATAGAGCAACAGGGTATGTGAACAGTTAACTCCCAAAAGACCAGGAAAAGAAGTGATTGCTCTCATGGCTTTTGCTGTTAAATTCTCAACCAACCATTGTTTAAACTCTCATTGATCTTTTGCTTCCTTCGGTTTCATCAAACCCAACCTCAAAGATATCACCGGTTTCTTCTCTATCAACAAGAGATGCTGGCCATCACATGAAGCTTAAGCACCCATCAAGAGCATCTGCTGAAGGTTTCCTTGGCTCCCTTTCAAAGTTCACTAATTAGTATTGCTTCAGTTGAGTTTTTCACTTGTCGCTTGCAGGAATTTCTAGTTAGTTAATAGATGAAAATTGTAAGTTTACTAATTATTCAACAAGCGTAAACCTGTCCTTTTGGCTATATGCAGGACCAGCTGTATTTGCAGCTCTTGTTCCAAACAGTGCTGATAAACCACTACAAAAATTAATATAAAGAATTCTGGCTGGTAAGCTGATCTTGCTGATTTCAGTAAACTCCTAAGCACACATCCTGCATCTTCTCAGTTCGCACCAACGAATATAATATAATTTCCTGTGCAGACGGCAGATCAACCTATCTCAACATAAGCAAAAGGAAAACAGATAATTGAAGGCTTGAGTTTACTTTCTCAATGAGACTGTAGTTTTTGGAGTTTCCAGGACAATCTAGTTCTCATTGATTGTGATTTATCAGAGAAGTAGTCACAGCTGCCTGCATCAGCTGGAAGAATTCTTTTTTTTTCAGAATATTTATTACTGTATTGAAACCTGCTATCTACATCACTTCATATATTACAGAATGGATTATGCTTTTTTCAGGGTGAAAGAGAAATATCATTATCAACAAGTAAAAGAAGCAGTAGCCGAAACCTTCTTCCAAAGCTTTATCATAGCAGATCCCGTTACTGCACAAACCATGGAAGCGAGGCTGAGTACTAGCAAGATTGCACACAAAACTGAAATCTAAAAGTTTATAGTGATCTTTCTATTCAATGAATTGCAGATACATATTTCACAGTACATTCTCATATATCATGTCTGTATCAATATTGCTGATAAATCAGACATACAGAATTCAACTATATGTGTGATCATCGACAAGATTCCAACTGGAAGTAAATTTGCAATTCTCCCCTCCGATGGAAGAAATTCAACACAAGACTCTCCCTTTGAGCTTCGACAAGATATACACTCTTCACAATTCTGGCTGCAGCCAAGGTGGCTCCTCTCCGAATGTTAACGACTATTGATCTGAAAAATGATCGCCTCTGACCTGCCAAATAAGAGAGTTGGTCAAAAGCTTTGATAAAAAAAAAAAAAGTATTCTAAACGAGTCTCAGCTACCATGAATCCCAAAGTCTTTGCAACCTAGCTAGTGCATGAGGTAGGGGTAGGAAATTTTTTATGAAACCAAACAAAAAGCATGGAACAATTTTAATCTGTTCAGTTTAATCCAATCCTCACGCTGAAAAAGAAACAAGATCGCATCCAAGAACCATAGATAAAAACATATCCGAGAATTATAAATGAAGAGGTCAGACATGAGATATTGGAGGAAATTAAACAGCAAGAAGAGAACAAAACAATCTTGTTTAATTCCCTCCAATCCTCACATTCGGCCAAGACATGATATTCGTTTAGTAGCATGTTGGAGAGGAATCTAGTAAAAGAAACTAAACAAAAATCGGCACCAAAACAAACAGTCACATCTCTCTAGTTCCCTTCAATTTTCACACACAACATACACTCTTGACTTTGAGGCTTCAACTGGCTTTGCCTTTACCACAGGCTTTGTCTCGAACCAT
Organism: Populus ilicifolia; assembly: GCA_015708895.1. Taxonomy (NCBI): domain Eukaryota; kingdom Viridiplantae; phylum Streptophyta; class Magnoliopsida; order Malpighiales; family Salicaceae; genus Populus; species Populus ilicifolia. The sequence goes on from SRLM01000025.1 coordinate 1,013,513, forward strand.
CCACCGGATATTTATACTCTCTAAACTCCGAAGGAGCAAGACAAACGAACTTCACAATTTTCACCCAACAGCATGATTCGCATGCTCAAAAGCAGTTACAAATACTGTGTGCGTGTTTGTACGGTTCAGAGCATTTGAATTCTCCCTGCATATGTATGGCCCAGATTACAAATCCTCTAGACAGGTTGCACAAACGGGTGCAATGCTGACGACAGCCAAGTTCTGCGGTAGATATTTCAAAAGTAAATTGGGTTTATTTGAGAGAGGCCGAACTCAACAAGGCCTGGTAGGATAATAATCTCCCACTCACCAGGAACACAGCCCATATTGGGGCCCAGATAACTGACTTCAAAGGCCAGCCCAAGATACCTTCCCAGCTCTTTAAAACTTCATAGAAGATTATTGATATCTCGAATATGCTAAGGCATCTTGTGCATATCATACAAACCCAACACAGTTCAGGTTTACATCTTCATAGTAACGTTTGAATGAAAGTTCTTCGCTTGTCCCTTGCAGGAATTCCCAGTGAGTTAAATGACGAAGATTCAAAGTTTGTTCCTCCAAGTGCAAATGCTAATGACTCAACAAACGATACATATTTACTTCACTTCCAAAGGGATATCTTCCTGAACCATGTAAGTAGCTGCAATTGCTATAAAATATTTTCAAGCTCTGCACAAGCAACGAAAGGTCGTGGGCGCTGGTGAAAAAATCTAGGAAGTCTTTATACTGATCTTCGCACTCAATGTGTTTACAAATACATATTTCTTGACCAAAAAAAAAAGACTAAAAAAAACAAAATTTACTTCTATCTCACAGTCGATTCTCATGTTTAACGTGACAAGTACATATTTCTTGGTTTCCTCTCTGGGCTTCAGCTCTTCTAACTTTGCAGCAAGAACGAACCACCCCCAACCTCTTGCCAGACAAGAAAGTAGGTAGAAAGCTCTAACCAAGGAGCAGAAACCATCAATTCTCATGTATTTAATAGCAGTCACAAAAAAAGGGGGAAACTTTTTCTCCCCGATTGCTAAATGTCTTGGAAGCTAATGTTATCAAAATGAACATCTATCCATGGAATATCAGACGAGCAAATGTCACAGCTGATTCACCAGCATTTCCCTCACAATCCAAGAACATCAATCTCAAAACTAGTTTCAGTAACACTGACAAGCATAAAGATGCTCCTCCATCAAAAAAACAGAACACAACTGCCATCCACAAGTCATAACAAAAAAACCAAAGACGCAACAAATGCCATATCAATCACAGATGATCAAATAGAATCCTCTGTTTTTCACTAACACTAGCCAGTGTCCTTTTAAACTCTAAGAAGATAATCTCCAGTATCAGTAATAACATGCTATAACCTCCTTCCCTCCCTCACCAAAACACAGTAACTGAAACAAAAAAAAAACAAAAAAAACAGGAAGATTACATATTAATCAAACATCAAATCAATTACACAATCCAACAAACACCCAATCTTCCATTAAAACAAATTAACATAACCGAAAAACCCAAACTCAAACAAAGCAAAACATGCCAATCATCATAGGAACTGTACAACCAGCTTAGATGCAAACTCAAGCAAACCAAAACAAGCCCTAATGACCAGAAGGAAAAGCAACACATTCACTAAACATAACATCAAAAATATATAGACAAATCTTAGAAACTCAAAACTCATTCCAAATTTTTTCACCAACATGATCAAAACTCATACTTTAATAACAAGAAAATCAACATTACCTCCGAAAAGAATCCCAGAAATCACTCCTCTTCATCACTCTCATCACTGAAGTAACTAGCTTTCTTAACCTTCACCTTCTTTTTCTCCACCTCTCCCCCCTTCAACAACCTCTCCTCCACTCCTCCATCCACCGCCGCGGCCCACTTCTCCTCCTCAAACTCACCCTCTTCTTCCTCCTCCTCCCAATCTGCCCCACCCCTTCCGCCGCCGCCGCCGCCTCCCCCACCGCCTCCCCTCCCTCTCTTCACCACAGGCCTCTCTCTAATCCCCAATCGATTCCTCGGACACTCATAACTCAAATGTCCATCTTCTCCACACTCATAACACTTACTCTTATCCTTATAAACCCTCTTCTTAATAAACTCCGCCGCTCTACCATTATCTGCTGCAATCGACGCCGACAGAGTTCTCCCATTAAGAATCTTCTTGTCCATCTGTTCAACGGCGGTGACAGCGTCGCTGCGAGATACGAATTGGATGAATGCGACACCGCGCGATTTCCGTGTTGTTCGGTCTTTTAAGACAGTTACACGTGCTACTTTGCCGAAGGTGGAGAAGAGTGTGTGGAGGTCTGAGTTTGTAAGGGAGAAGTCCAAATTGGATACGTACAGGGTTGATTTTGATGGTGCTAAACCGCCGGATCCGCAGTGGGGTTTGGTGGAGGAAGGTGGGTGTTGTGATGACGTGGTGGCGGAGGAGTAGCGGTGGTAAAATATTTCGTCTTCGTCACTGTCACTGTTGCGTTTTTGCTTCTTCCCCATTTTTTTGACTTCCTAGCTGTTGTTAGCCTTTTCTTTTTCTTTTTAGCTCTTGCCTGCTGGTCTCGAGAAATAAATACTTTGCCTGGAGTGGGCTTTTTCTTGGATTGTAAATATGAAATCTACCCTCCAAACCAGAACTAAAACTGAAGAAAGTTTGTCTATAGACATGGTAAAACACTTGCATTATACTCTCTTCTACAAGAATACCATGAAATAAATAAATAAACGACTTAATGCTTTCTCAGGAGGAATGGGCAACCCATCAAAAATTCCCATCTTAATCCTTTTGCTTCAACAACAGTTTTACACCTTGCTCATCCCAGCAAGGCCCTCTGTTTTTCTTTTGGCTCTTTATAAAGACTCAATCCCTAAAACAGATAGATATTAATACAAGGAAAAGAAAAAAAATCAGTCAGCTATCATGCAATTTTCCCTGACATAGTCAAAATCAAATACTGCTATCACTTACTACAAGGTTAAAAACACTTTTTTAACACAGTATGAAATATACAATATAAATTTAAATAATAAATTTAAATTGTAAAATTATAAATAAAATATTTTACCTAATTTATAAGATTTAGTTAAGTAATATATAATAATATAACACAATTAAAATAAAAATAAAATTTAACTAGATTTTAATGTCAGTCGTATAAATTAAAATTGTTTTCATTTCTTTTTAAGTCATTGATCTTTATTCATATTCTAAAAATGAACAAATCTAAATGGATTGGATAGCAAGTGGTTTAGATGGAAAGATGCTTTTAATTAACAATATTTTATTTTACTTGTTGATATAGTTATATAAAGCCACATATCATAAACTCCTTAACATTATTGTTTTAATTGTTTAATGATTTTCAACAGAAATTTATTCCTGAAAATGTGTGAAATAAATTAATGACACTAAATTTTACATGAAACACATAGCTAAACAACAAAGAAATATAAGCATGAAACAACTGATAAAATAGAACTCTCTAATTGTTTAGGAATATAGTCAGTATCTTTTTTCTGTTTTCCAGTTTTTCAAATACAATATTTGCTGGCTCGGGTCTGCATCTTATACTTTCTTGTTCCTCACGTCGCCCAATTAAATTTTAAATGATGAAAGACTATTGAGAAGTGATTGCTAATTGAATCAAATTTCTTATTTTTCTTTGTAGAGATGAACTAGGTCGTTTTGTTGCTAATAAACATTGCCTAAGAAGCCTTAAGATGGAAGGGTGTTCTAATATAGGGGCAAAATGTGCTTATATACTTATAGAAAAAACAACTCTAGCTAGTCAAAACACACACTGGTTTGATTCTAGGTCAGTAGTAGTAAGAGCTTAACTTGAACACGCAAACTAAAAGATATTGCTTTTGCTATGCTATCCAGTTATTTTAGTGATCATCTTATCAGTGTCAGCTATAAAAAGGAATCCATGCATCCAGCTACTGAAAGCTTATTTTGAAATCTTTCTACCTTTCTGCTATATTACATAACCCGAATGAAGAAAGTATATACTAATTAATTAAATAGTCATGTCAGCTGGACTAGTTTCATATGAGATTGTATTTTGTAATTAAATTTTTCATGCAAGATTTCTAAAAATTGTTGTTGAATATATGTGATTGTAGGGATGATCAAGGCTTTTATAGCATAGAGTGTAGGTTTTGGATGAACTGAGAGAACTCGAAACGTCTAGCAATGAAAGATTAAAATCTTATGAGCACTGCACTGCTAAATTACTTAACTTTTTCATATTCCTAATTTTCCTTCTTTGTACAAACTTTATGCTAAACAGAGAATTCAATGAAAAGGATAACGTAATATAGCAGAACGCAAGTTACTAATGGGATTTTTTAAAGATTATTTATCATATAAAACAACAGATAAAAACTATTAACAACAAAAATAACACTGTATTTGTCAGAGATGCTCGCATGATGTTTTACAAATGATAGGAGTCATATGACCATTAACAACAACAACACTGTATAGAACCAGAAAAAAAATATGCTCTTTTTTTATAATAAAACATGATAAAAAAGATGAGAATATGTTATATATTTGTGCTACTGGTGAGTGGAGAGTTGAGACTTGAGATTCTACACTCCTGAATATGCTAAATGTTGATATTAGTTTGTTAGGGCTGAGACTTGAGATTTTGAGACTTGAGAATTTAAGACTTAAGATTCTACGCTCCGAATGTGCTGAATGCTGATATTAATTTGTTAGGGCTGAGACTTAAGATTTGGAGAATTTGGAGTGGTAAAGTTGTCTTTTCATGGGGATATGTTAGGCATTAATATGATGGTTGAGATGAAAATGTTCAGTTCAGGTTTTGGTGGAGTTGTAAGCCCAGGATAGGGAGACTTGGTGCTTGGACTGTCTTACCTGTGAGTTGGGACAGCCCCGTGTGCACACGTGGTGTTGGCTTGCCTTGGGTGCCGAGCCAAACTCGTGTGCCACACGGGGACACTAGGTTTTAGGTCTATCCTGTTAGGTGCTAGGTTTGCATCGTGCGTATGGCTGCAGACCTTGTTGAGGCCTAAAAATCATAGATCCAGTATCAAGGCCTAGTTTTTCTAGGTTTTGCTTTCGGACCCAGTATTCTTAGGTTCTGTAACAAGACACAGTACTCCTAGGTCTATCATTAGGACCTAAGACTAATGATTTTGTGTTAGGACTCATTTTTCTTGGATTTTTTGTTAGGATCCGGATTTGAACCCAACCATTTTGGGTGCCAATGGACCCAAATCCTAACCTTTTTGGATCCAGCCAAGGATCGCACCCATTTAGATCCGGACATAGACAATCCCCACCATTTTAGGCCTAAACACCAACCCAACTCCCAACCCTATCTGGGTCCAAACACAAACAAATCCAAACCCCCTTGGATTCGAATTTTGGACACGAGCCCAAGCTCTAACCACCTTGAGTCTGGACATGGACCTAATTATTTTGGATGTAGCCACATACCCATATCCTCAACCATCTTAGGTGCGCTAAAGGACACAAACCCCAACTCCTTTGAGTCAAGATACAGCTCCATCCCTAACCACCTTGAGTTTGGCCATATAACCAAACCTCAACCCACTTGAGTCTGGATATGGACCCAATTATTTTGGATGCATCCCCCAAATCCTTTGAACCTGAACACAGACCCAACCCTCTAAATTCAAATGTGGACCTAAACCCTCAACTCTCTAGATTCGGACAAAGACCCAAACCCCCAATCACCTATGGTTTGTCCACGGATCCAAATTGCTTGGGTCTTTTTTTAGAACCCAAGTCAAATAAGTCATGCATTAGAACCTAATATGTCTGAGTCCTGCACTAGGACCTAATGGTAACTTGCCTCATGCAGGATCTAAGTCTAAAAAATCCTACATAAGATCTAAGTGGAATGAGCCATATGCTAGGACTCGATTATTTTAGGTTTGGTAACAAGACTCAATTGTCTAGGGTACGACATCAGGACTCAAACTCAATGAATCTTGTATAAAAATCTAATTTTATTGGATTCTTCATCAAAATCAAAGATTGCTGAAACCTAGATTTTTAAATATAATTATTTATATTATAATTAAAAGTATTAATATTAAAAATATTATTATTTATATTAAAAATGTTATTATTTTTATAATATTTTTTATGAAAATAAAAATTTCACCTAACTTGTTAAAAACGAAACCAAGTCATTCTTAGCCAGTAAAGTTTCACGAGACGTGCCAACAACACGTCGCTTGCCACAACACTAACTATTCGTCAAAAATTACTCTCAACGAAACGTCGTTTACTATTCAAGTTCGTTTCAAGAAATCAACTATTACACCTCCAAACCATCAACAGCTTAACCACCACCACCACCTCCGCTACCATTACCACGCTAACCTCCCTTTCCTCCTCTACAGCCACCACCAACTAAATAAAAATCATGAATCCACCATCACCAACCCCCGACGAATTCTCGTCTCTTCCTCTTGAATTCGTCCCCTACCCTCCTCTACCTCCACAAACCACCCCGACTCCCATACAAACCCCACCCGCACCCGCATTCGCGCTTCCAAATCCGAACGCTGCATTCCCCTCATTTCCAATTCCCAAGAAACGCCGCCGTGGCCGTCCCCAAAAAACCCAAACCTCCTTTCACTTCCCCGAATATTTTCCACCCAAAGCCGCTCAAAACCAACAACAAAAAAAACTAGTCCCTGATATTTCAGAAGAAATCATAGTAATCAACAAAGAATCAACAAACGAAGCCTTAATTGGTCTCTCTGCTGGATTCCCTGCTGATTCCTTAACTGACGAGGAAATAGATGCTCGTGTGGTCACGAATATCGGCGGAATAGAACAGGTTAATTACATTTTAATTAGGAATCATATAATTGCGAAATGGCGCGAGAATGTTAATGTTTGGGTGACTAAAGAAATGTTTCTTAATTCGGTGCCGATACATTGTCATGGGTTGTTAGATTCTGCTTATGATTATCTAGTTTCGCACGGGTATATTAATTTTGGGGTTTCGCTGTCGATAAAAGAAAGATTCCCCAATGAGTATACGAAGTCGAATGTGATTGTTGTTGGGGCAGGATTGGCGGGGTTGAGTGCGGCGAGGCAGTTATTGAGGTTGGGATTTAAGGTTACAGTTTTAGAAGGGAGGAAGCGTGCGGGTGGGAGAGTTTATACGATGAGAATGGAAGGGGGAGCGGGGAATAGGGTGAGTGCATCGGTGGATTTAGGAGGGAGTGTTTTGACGGGTACATTGGGGAATCCGTTGGGGATTTTAGCAAGGCAGTTGGGGTTTTGGATGCATAAGGTGAGGGATAAATGTCCACTTTATAGTGTGGGTGGGAGACCAGTTGATTTGGATATGGATATGAAGGTTGAGACAGCATTTAATAGGTTGTTGGATAAAGCAAGTAGACTTAGGCAGTTGATGGGGGATGTCTCAGTGGATGTGTCATTGGGGGCTGCATTGGAGACGTTTAGGCAGGTTTACGAGGATGCTGTGAATAAGGAGGAGATCAATTTGTTTAATTGGCATTGTGCTAATTTGGAGTACGCCAATGCAGGTTTGTTGTCGAAGTTATCGTTGGCATTTTGGGACCAGGATGACCCGTATGACATGGGAGGGGATCATTGTTTTTTGCCTGGAGGGAATGGGAGGTTGGTTCAGGCTTTAGCTGAGAATGTACCAATTTTGTATGAGAAGACTGTGCATACTATTAGGTATGGGAGTGATGGGGTGCAGGTAATTGCAGGCAGCCAAGTATTCGAGGGGGATATGGTGTTGTGTACGGTTCCTCTTGGAGTGTTGAAGGGTGGGTCGATCAAGTTTATTCCTGAGTTGCCACAGAGGAAGCTTGATGGGATAAAAAGGTTGGGATATGGACTGCTGAATAAGGTTGCGATGCTTTTTCCTTGCGTGTTTTGGGAAACTGACCTGGACACGTTTGGACATTTGACTGACGATACAAGCTCTCGAGGGGAGTTCTTCTTGTTTTATAGCTATGCAACTGTTGCTGGTGGTCCAATCTTGATTGCTTTGGTAGCAGGGGAAGCTGCTCATAAATTTGAGAGTATGCCACCTACGGATGCAGTGACCAAGGTTATTCAAATTCTCAAGGGTAATCAATTGAACTTTTTATTGAAAATATTGTTTATGTTGCTATCTCATCTTCTTTCTCATAAATTTATGCAATTACTAGAATACCAGATTTGTGTTTTAGTTGCAAACTTTTGGAGTAGTTATCCCCACGCATGGTCATTTAAATTGGCTTTGCTTCCTTGTTCATTTGAATTTCTCACTGTACTTGTGCTTGTTTTAAGATGAGATGCAAGTCTAAATATTGAGCAGATGATTGATCAGTATTTATATGTGACTCGGTTTGAATGCAAGCAGGTATTTATGAACCTCAAGGAATCACTGTCCCAGAGCCTATCCAAACTGTCTGCACAAGATGGGGCAGTGATCCATTTACCCTTGGTTCTTACTCTAATGTTGCGGTAGGGGCATCAGGAGATGACTATGATATATTAGCTGAAAGTGTGGGAGATGGAAGACTTTTCTTTGCAGGGGAGGCCACAAATAGGCGATATCCTGCAACTATGCATGGAGCTTTTCTCAGTGGGTTAAGAGAAGCTGCAAACATGATTCACTATGCTAGCACTCGAGCCTCAAGGATGAAGGTTAATCGGACCCCATCAAAGAATGCCCACTCTTGTGCTTCCCTTCTTGCAGATTTATTTAGGGAGCCAGATATAGAGTTTGGGAGTTTTTCTGTTATTTTTGGCAGAAAGAATCCTGACCCGAAGTCAACAGCGATTTTAAGGGTGACATTTAGTGAACCTCGAAAGAAGAGTCAGGGTTCCAGGCCAGATCAACGGCATTCCAATAAGTTACTTTTTCAGCAGCTTCAGTCGCATTTCAATCAGCAACAACCACTTCATGTGTACACTTCATTGTCCAAACAACAGGCGCTTGAGTTGAGAGAGGTGAGAGGGGGTGATGAAATGAGGATGAATTATCTCTGTGAGAAGCTAGGAGTGAAATTGATTGGGAGAAAGGGTTTGGGGCCTACAGCTGATTCACTCATTGCATCTATTAAAGCTGAGAGAGGTGGGCACAAAACCCCTGCTACTTCTTTGGGCCTAAAATCAGGTGAGAGTGATTGGAGCCTTATTTATATCCTTCTTTTTCTCTCCAAAGTATTGGGTTAGTCTGTCACGTGGAAGTTGAAATAACATTTTACTTCTTTTTTTGGAAAGGGATGTCCAAACTACAAAAGGTCACTTTGAAGCGAAAACTGGTCAGGTTGGTGTTGATGGAAGATGATTTTGCTATTACTGTTTCTCCTGATCTTCGAATTTCTTTCTTCTACCATTTGACTGGAAATTTTCACTGCTAACTCTTGTTATATTTGACTGGAAATTTTCACTGCTAACTCTTGCTATAATCTTCCAGGAGAGCTAAAATAGTGCGCAGCAGCAATAAGCATGTGCCTCCCAATTTGAACATGGTAAATGTGAAGGTGTTAGAAGAAATTCAGACAACAAATCAGGCACCTCCTGAAATGAATAGTACAGGTAAATATTGAAGGCCTTTAGTCTCATAATAAATCTATTATTTGCTGCATTTGGATGTAAGGTGGAAGTGAATCGTTCCTGTTCTTTTTACTCTCAACATGCATACTGAACATCTCCTTCTCATGTAAATTTAGTAAGTAATGCCCTTCTATCATTTCATAGTTACATCATGGTGACTTTATTTCTTGTGCTTCCATAGAGAGAAATGATGCGCGTTCTCAAGAACCATAGAAGTATATATAATGATCCACCTTTTCAAACTACATTGATAGGGATATAAAAAGATGCTTTTTTTTTTTTCTGTTGTGCGTAATCATTCATTAGGTGCTGCTTTCCTTAACTATTCTTGTCATAAAAATCTGAAATAAATGGTTCAATTTTGTTAGGACAAATTCAAGTGGACATGTTGAAGAATGAACAGACAGCACCCTCCTGATGAATGGTGAGAATGGTAAACTATCTTTGATGCCAAGGTTATGTTGATAATTTCATGTGCAAATTGACTATATGGTTTCTAATATTGTTTTTCATCGCATCACTTGGTGCATGGCAAATGAGCACACATTTTCTCAATGGTTAGCATTTTGAATGCATTTTAGTGACACAAGTTTCTGAATTTTATTTGATCGATGCTACCTGCTCTCTTTTTCTATGATACAAATGAAATGTGTATGAATATTTTATCTGGTGATTTGATATTTCTATCCCTGTCTAGTGGAGAACTCACACTCCATTGTGAATGCTTCTCTCTGGTGTGGCAGAATTTTTTCCTCCTGAACTAGTAAACAAGGGCCAGTTGGAGAACTCTGTCCGTGCTATTACTGACTGTTGAAGATACATGTTCCATGCACAAAAGCTCCAGGAATGATGCATGATGTCTACAATGAGAATTGAAAATTGCTGTATCTAAAGAAACTGAATGTCATAATTGACTCCTTATTCTTCATCACCTCAGTCCTTCCTTGGGCAGCATAATGGAGAGGTAATGCCCTTGAACCATCAACCACAAAGCTTGTCCCCAAGTTGACTGTGGTGTGGAGAAAGGGTCCTCACAGAGGAGGATTTATGAAACAGCACAACTGTATCGTGCCATGATGGAAAGAAGATGTGATGATGTTAGCGCTGGTCAGGGTGGAATCTGGTTTCGATCTCCTATATTATGGAAGTATAAGGTCTGAATGATCATAGATGTCAAACCTTAACAAAGGTCAAAACCCAAAACGAGACTGCATCTTGCTACTTGTGGAAGACCGGCACGTAATGATTTGTAAAAATAAAGAAAACAATGATTTAACTCTGCTGTTTGTGACAGAGGCTGGAAAACTTGGTGGCAAACAAAAATAAAGGAAAAAAGAAAGAAAGAAAGTACTGATTGCAATTGTGCTTGTAAATGCTCAAGACAATGAACGACTTGTTCCTAGAGGTTTTAGTGATTCTTGTTTCATCTTGGTTCCCCTCGGACTTGGTATGCTATATCAAAGTATTCAGTGTATGTAATGATATTGGAACTTGGAGCAAAAGGCGATACATTCAATTTCAAAGGATAGCATGCAAGTTCATACCAAATTCCATGAGCTCCTGACAGACTTGTAATAGAATTATTAGTCTGTTAAAGAATTATTTCTTTGCTGAAAAATATTTTTTTTTAAATTGAATTTTAAAAAAATAAATTTTTAAAAAATAAATTATTTTTTGATGTTTGGTAGTATGATAAAAAATAAATTGAAAAATATTTTTTAGTATTTAGTTATGCCATGAAAAATAAGCTGAAAAATAACTTATTAATATTTTATTTTTTTAAGTTTATTAAAATAATAAGAAATAAATTTTACAAATTAAAAAGTTGAATAAGAATGAAATTGTAAAAAATATAATTTTAAAAATTATCTCAAATGAAATAAATAATAATCAAAATAATAGAGATCAAATTTAAAAAATAAAAAATAAAAGATAAAGAAATTAAAATAATAACAATTAACATTTTATAAATTATTTCAAATAAAATAAGTAATAAAAAAATCAAATTTATAGGAAAAAACAAATAATAATTATAAAAATAAGAACCAAAGTTAATATAAAAATTAAATTTTAAGAGATAAAATTAAAAAATAAATTTTTAAAACAAAATATATATAGCAATTAAAAAATTAAGGACTAAATTTGATATAATTAGTAAGTAATATGACATTTCTAGATTTTTTACAACTCTTAAGAAGTATTTTCAGTCTAAATTCTTCATGAAAATATTTTTTTAAAAATCAAGTTAAATTTTTCTTTGATAAAAAATATTTTTTGTTGATCACCTTTTTTAATACCAAATAAACACAAAAAAATTTAAAAAAAAAAAAAGCGTTAAAGAACAATTTGATCTTTAACTCGTATGAAATTAAATGATATCTTTTAAAATCATTTCATGTGTTTAATAGGGTTACACACAAGTGAGCGAGCCATTTCTGCTGAAACACCTGGTCCTGGGCGTAAACCAATCTTCTCCCCATCCTTGATTTGCCAACCAAAGCCCCTGATGTTGCTTGTGTCACCAGCATTGCAAACGATGCACCAGGACATCCCCTTCTTCCATTTCCAAATGGAAGGTAACGAAAATTCTGAGCCTTAAATTCAATCTGGTGCTCGCCAATTTTTTCCCCTGAACTCTCCATGAATCCTTCAGGCATGAATTCATTCGGATTAGCCCATGAATTCGGATCCTTCATGATAGCGTAGACATTAGTAACAACGCTTGTCCTGGCCTTGATAACACAACTGTTGACCCTGTAATCTTCTATACATTCTCTCATGATCAAGGGTGCGTTGCTGGAGGGTGAAGTCTTAAGGTTTCCTTGATGATTGCCCTAAGGTAAGGGAGATTTGGGACGTCAGATTCTTTGACTAGCCTGTTGGCCCCAGCAACTGCACCGATCTCATCTCTGTGCTTCTTAAATACCTCTGGGTTGTTGATTAGCTCTGCCATAGCCCATTCCAAGACCACTGATGTTGTGTCTGTAACAGAAAAGAATATGTCCTGACATACATAAATAGCAGATATTAGCAATGCAAATAAGTAACCAGAAATTCATTGGTATTCTTGAAAACAAGAGGTGAGAATTCGAGTTGGAGTGTCGATCTCAGTTATCGTCTTATCATAGTTAATTCGTGATTTTTCTCATATGACGCAAGATATTAATATCTAGAAGGCTAAATAGAACTTACGAGCAAGAAAGACTTGATGTCATTTTTTGATAACCTAATTTCAGCAGCTGGATCTTTAAATATCTCCATCAATATGTCAGTCAAATCCTTCCTATCCCCTCTTTCAAAACCTTCCTTTGCCTTCTCTTCATGCTCCTTGATAATCCTTTCCACCAAACAATCATAATATTTTAGCAACCCCAATAGCTTCCTCCCACTGCTAGAGGAATAATTTTTTTTGGAAGGACCCAAGATATCCCCTATAACAAGCTTCCCAGCGAGCCTCGTGCTAGTCTCACACATCTTCTTAATCATTTCGGCTTCGTTGTCACTACCAGAACACCCTGTGCTCATTGCCATCCTACAGATAATATTGTCTGTGAAAGCTGTGAACGCTCTATTAAAATCACACAACCTCCCTTCTCTAGCGCAATTGTCGTCACCGATTCGAATAACTTCACCCTCTCCTCCTCTCGTATATCAGTACTGAACTTATCAAGTTGTGGGACAGATGGAAAGGACTCTGGTCATGCACGGTTTCTTCATGAACCTCCAATAGTCACCATATTAGGCAGTCACAAACCTCGATCCTCTATAAATAAAATATTCAGAGCAGCCAAATTCAGGTAGAGAGATGAAATTTAGCTCCCATGGGTCTTGAATATTTCTTGTGCCACAGCAGCATTAGAAGCAATAACACACTTATGTCCCCAAACGTATCTGCATGAGTGGACCATATCGGTTGGCTAGGTTTTGGTAGGACTGGGCCAAGTAGGTGTAGGTGGCCAATAAGAGGTAGAGATGGTGAACTCGGCGGGGCTTCGATCTGGCTACGGTATTTAAAGAATGTTCTGACGAAGGAGCGAACGGCTGTGATTAACCCAAGATAGAAGGGAAGGTAATAAGAAATCTCTGGTGCGGCCATGGCGAAGTTGGGAGAAATGGAAGTCCATATCTTGCCTTTATATAGAGACTTTGCATGGCCATCGTGTCTTGCTGTTGTCTATTGGTGATTAACTAGCTGTTAAGCAACACTTGGTGAATGAAATATCGAATCATAAAAAAGATTGGATTAGTACAGGGAGAATAACAAAGATTCGATTCTTTCTGACAACATTATTCGGCGAAGGCCCTGTTCATGTTGAAAAAACTTATTCATGCTTTGTATTTCCTCCTCAGCTACAGTGATTTATATAATTGTTAACTGCAAAGTATATAAAATTAATTAAGATATATATAAAGAATATTTATAATAATTAAAAAAATAAAAAAATTACGCCTATCAAATTAATTAATTAACTAAAAATCTAAATCAAGTTGTCATTTTACTGTAGAAGGCATAACTGTTCACCCACACACAAAAATATTGTGGGCAAGATTGTGTATTTTTTGCAATTTTATTTTGGTTTTCACAGTTTTATTTTGTGCTATTTAATTTTAATTAAAAGCCATTTATTTCTTATTTTTCAGTCAATTATAAAATAAGAAAGAGACTACAATGAAAAAGAAAAAAAATATGAGTGGCGTTTTAAAATTTTAATGAAAGATACACTTTGATTCTCTAACTATAAAAATTACATAAAATTTTAAATTCTAGTACCTTAATTGTTTTCTAAGTCAATTATGATATAAGAACTTTTTTTTATTTTTTTTATCATTAGTTGAGAGAGCAAAGAAAGAAATTCCTAGATTCCAACTATACAAAGAGAAATATCATTGTAAGTCATCAAAACAGTTCATATTTGTATCAAATAGTTTGATATGATAATGAGAGTTCGTATTAGGTGTTTTTGCTTACCTTGAAAGTTTATGAAAAAACAAATTTGAATTCAGGTAAATCTTTTATCTCAAGTTGGTTTTGGTTGTTGCGGTGATTTTTTGTTTTTTTAGGCTATAGATAGGTTCACCAAGGTTTCTAATATCTTTTTAGTATAAAAAAATAAATTGAAAAATAGATTTTTAAATAAAAAAATTTAAGCCTTAATTTTTTGACCATCATATTGGCTAAAATCTGGGTAAAAAATAACATATTAGGTTTTTCTTTTCAAAACAAATTAGGGTGGACCACATGTTGTACACCCCATATAAAAAAGGGAGTCCATTTGCGTGAGCCCTAACTAAATGGGTTAGACAAGCTGATTTGACTTTCTAGACCTAACATTGCATAACTGCTTTTTATTTTTATTTTTTTAAATTAAATTTATTTTTATATTTTTTTTCCATATGCATCGGCCCTAACTAATACTCATTTTCTCTTTTATTTTTTGGGAGTCTTTTTTAAATGAAAAATATTTTTTTGGTCATGCATTTAAATTTTGAAGAATTTTTTTGATTTATCTATATTTTTTTTTATCATTTTGTATCGATGAACTTCACTTTTGAAAAAAAAATATCATTTCAAATAATATTTGTAATATGTGCAACCTTGGATAATGTTCTTTTTTCTCATTTTATTTTATTCAATTAATTTAATTTGTGTTTCTATTTCTATAATTTTTTGATTGAATAAAAAAATTATTTTAATAAATAAATTCAATAAACACAACCGAGTAAATGTTTATTCTTATGAGATTAATTTTTTTTTCTAATTTTTTTTAAATTAACACTATTTTATATATATATATATATATATTTTCCTCAATTTTTTATTTATATGTAGATTAATACTCATTTTCTCTTTCATTTTATTTAAAGAGTCTCATGACATATTCTTTTTGGTTATACATTTAAATTTTAAAGTGTTTTTGTTACGAGGATTAAATCCCACTTTGCAATACATGTTTAAATTTGTGTTCTTACAAAGCACAAATCTTATTCTTTTAAAAGAATATTTTAGATAAAGATTGTACCATACATCAAATACAAAGAAAGAATCAAATAATTTTTTTATTCTTTTTTAAAAAATATTTTAGATAGAAATTATACATGTTCATATATTTAATAAAATCATATACTTATACACTAATGATTGTGTTGATTTTAAGTGTTCAAAATGATCAAAGGAGGTTAATTCTCCATGATTGATGATTGACTACTAAGAGGTCTAATTGAATTTTGGAAGGAACAGAGGAGATAAAGTGAAGAAAAATATTGGTTGTTGTCACATGTGTGTGGTGTTGCAACAAAAACATTCATTTTTAAGATTTTATCCAAAGTGGTAAATGTGAGGAGACAAGAATTTTTTATTTTTTATTAGTAAAAAATTAAAACGAGAGTCGTCACTTAGTATTTTACTCATTAGGAACCCTAACTGGTCTTAGAGATCGACTAACAGAACTAGTTACGTAAAAAAAGATATTAACACTCATAATACACTCTATCTAAGGTAAATTGTATTGTTTTATTATCTGATAAAACCTAGTATCTTATCATATTTTTTAATTGTTGGTCTATCTATTGCTTAAGAAAAGTCTTCCTCGGTAAGGATATTTTTATCTAACCAAACAAAACCTAACTGTTCTGATGTCAATAAAATAATTTAATATCCGAAATAAGTCTTACATATGAGGTCATAATCTCAAATATTAAAAGAAAAAAATATTTTTTAAAAATTTTACTTTTTAAAAAATATTGACCTAGTTTTTGTGACTTCAATAATTTGGTTATTATAGCCAAAATGCATACTAATATATATTTTTTTTAATTTTTTTTGTTGTATGAAAATACAATATGATTTTTTTTAAAGGCTTGGCTATATACATGAAAACAAAACGTTTTATTTTTTATTTTTTAATGAAAATCAGGTCTTTTAATACCAAATTTGTATTTTTACTATATAAAAATATAAATAAATATTAATCAAATTGCAGTAAAAAAATACATAAAAATCATAAATTTTTTTGAATTTTTTTTTAAAAATTTATGTTAAATCCAGCTCAGTCCATGCAGCTGTGCTGGACCCAGCAGGCCTAATTAGACCAATGACCCGACTGGCTTTTAAATGCAAGCATGCGTGAACACTTCATGCACGCCTGCTATAGCCACAATTTAATTAAACTTGCACAATGTTTGTGCAATTATAACAGAAGGAGAAGGAATGAAAAGCTTATCTGGTTCACAGCCGTTGTTGGGAGAAATCCCTCCTGAACTTGTTGCTGGGATTTTGGGAAGAAGCTATGATGCCACTCCCTACGTCTGGCTTCCTTTTATTTTTTCTTCTCCTCGTGTCCGTTTCTTTTCCTCTCTCTGTGTCTGATTCTCTCCTTCTCTCTTCTTTCTCATGCCCGTCACCTTTTTCTAGCTCCTTCTGTTCCACTCTCCCCCGTTTTCTATCCCTTTTTATGTCTTATTATGTTCTGCTCTCCTATCTTTCTTTTCTCTTTTCTGCACTATCTTCTCTCTGGTTTTTTTTTTTTCTTTTCTCATTGCCTTTTTCGTTTTCTCCCCTTGTTGTCTCATTCCTCCCCTTTTTTTCAGTCTTTCTTTCGCTTTTATAGGCCAAGGAAAGCCTTGCGGTGGTAACGGTCGTCGAGATAGCAGCAATAAAACGTACCTCATAATTGGAGCAATTTGCTACAAAACATATCCCTATTTTATTGCTGAAAATGACTTTTTCTGAAGGAGACAATGAATAATGCTCTTTAAGGAAACGATGCCATTTCAAAATGAATATTTTTGATTTGATCCTCGGCTGTTTTGACAATTTTGTAATCAAGCCCTTAAGATGAATTGTAATTATATCCCTATTTTTTAGTTTCATAGTTGGTTTTGGATTATTTCAATTAAATCTTTAATTAACCATCAAACTACAATAATTATATAATTAAATCTCTAATTTAATCAAATTAACTTTTTAAAATTATAATTGGATCTCAAAATTTTAATTTCTTCCAATAAAAACCTAAATTTAAAAAAATAATATTTTTTTCTTGTAATCAAACCCTTTATAAATTTAATTAAATCTTAAATAAAATTTAATTAAATTGATAAACATTTAATTTTAAGCCTTTTCTCTTCAAATTAAATTTTTTTATCAACAAAACTCTTACTAGTCAAAAATATAATATCAAATTTCAACCTTTTGTCAAATGACAAGCAGCTCCAGTTTTGCATGAAATATTTGTTCCAAGAACTTAAATTTGCAAATTTATGACTCAGGCCTGACACTTGTAAAGCCACACAACTGACGCGCCAAATCTCGACATCAATGCTGAACATCAACATCTCAAGGGTGCTTTCAAGACTGCTAGGCTTGGTCAACGAACAAGATCCTATTTGGAATAAATGAGAGCTGGAGAGTACCTACGGGCTAATGTCCAAAATATTTACAATTCTGGAAATGTTAGTTTGTGCCATGGGTTGCTGGAACCAGAAACGCAAAAGCTATGCGAAACCAACAAAATATCATAAATTTTTTACTAAGATCAACCTACTGCATAAGATCATTTCAGAGATCAGTAGAGCAAAAGCAACAGATTTTTTGGGAAGCAATGGCATCGAACATCATGTTAGAAGAAGACGAAGGAACCAAAAAAGGAAAATCCGCCAGCATCATTTGCCCTCCTGCAGTTTCTCTAGGTTGTCAGCAGTCCCTCCCAACCACTCCTCTAGCTTGGCTTCCTTATCAGCCTTGAAGTCATTGAAGTTCTCTGTTAACAACAATATATTATGACGTGGCAAGTTCACACCAGATTGATCCTCTTCTTCATCTAATTGTTGTCCACCAGCAGTCGGACTTGACAAGGGCAATTCATCAGCTTCCACATCAGGCAGAGACGAGCCAGTGCTAGTGACCGATTGTGATGAAGTAGGACAAGACAGTAGTTTTTCTGCCTGGTTTGTGGTTGATTCTTTGGAATCAAGTGGTGGCCACTTGAAATTGCTTGCCTTTTCTTTGGCAGTCTTAAATACAGTTGAAAAGTAATTGCTCGTCCTTTTGCCATCCTTCTCGGCATCTTCTCCATTACGACCCCAAGTGCCTGGTCCCCGTGAGTTGGTTCTTCCCATCTGAAAACCTGAAACTGGGCTATTAATTAATCCTCTTCTTGGTTGTTTAGCTGACATTATTGCTAAAGATTTCCTGATGTCTCTAATCATCTCATCAGCAACAGGGAAACCACATTCTTTCATTGACTTCACCATGGTGATACAATCCTCCAAGTCTTCAGTGTGCAGATTTGTTGCACGTGACTTCTCCACAACATTATTCTTGAGCCTAATGACATTCGGAATTGCATTTTGAGCATGCTGCTGAACATAGAAGAGCCCTACTGAGGGTTCATTTGCCACGTACTTAATCATCTCAGCCAAGCTTTCAGTTATCTCCACAAAGCCATCGACCGTGGAGAATCCATGCATCTTGTCAAAGGCCAATGGCAGCTCATCACTGGTTTTGTCAAAAATTACAAATCCAAATGCTATTCAATGTGGAGAAACAAAGAATCGAGTGGGATCTACTAATACAAATTATACAATAATAGCAAATCGTTCTCTAACATATTCTTTGACCATCGAAGATCAATTTCCCAATTGCTTTCCCCCTCGCTTCACTTCATTTTTTTCCATTCCATCTAACAACTACTTTATCAAATAATTTACTTACTTCAGCAGAGTTGATGTTTTCCCTGCATTCAATTGCATATTACAGTTCATTCTCAGTTGAGAAAATAAAATCCCATGATTATCTCACTGAACAGTTTCCAGACAACATTTCATAGGAAACAGTGCACAAACAATAAGAAAATCGAAATTAAACCAAATACCAGGCATTTAAATCCTAGCCCGCTTAAGAAAATCACAAAAGAAGCAAAACCCAGTTCTCATAACATCGAATTATATCACATTGCAAAAACAGAAGAAGGAAAATCACTTACAGGAAGACCCAGAAAGCGAAAAACAATTACAATTTCAGGTACTTGCTAGGTGAAGCTCAATCTTTCCAACTTTTCTTGCAGATTCAGAGATGATCCACGCCCGATGGCAGCTTTGCTTAAAATATGCAGAAGATTTGAACCTTCTGGGGTTTTATTTCTTGTATGGCGTAGGTAAAAGTGGAAACAGAAAATCAATCTTTCAGTTTATTACCACCGCTGACGGCATAAAGAAACAAGAGTTTTATGTTTCTGAGTTGTTGGTGGATAGGTTTACCTTGTCGCTCATCATGTTTTTTTTTTTTTAAAAAAAAAAATTAAAGTATATCTTGTTTCGTTACTTTCTTCCTCTTCTTTTCCTGGTTTAGGTTTTAGTTTTTCTAATATTTTATTATGGAGGCAGAACTAAGAATTTTAGGGGGTATTGTTTTTTATACATAAAAAAATTATAAAAGTGAATTAATTACTTTCACATTTTCAAACCCTAAAAAATTTAATTTAATTTACTAACACCCATCTAAACCCCAACACAAAAAAAATTATAAGATATAATTCATAAACACGATGAATAAGAAATATCTCGAGTTATTGTTTGGTTGTGTAATTACATATAACAATAGCTTTTCTCCTTTGCATGGTCCTATATATACAATTAAAGCGCTGACTAACACATAGCTGGAGAGATAGTTTTCCTTTTGCAATGGTCAAGAAATCTCTGGGGTAAGCTTGAATTTCTAGATTTTTTTTTTGGGGGGGGATTTCTCATTTTATACATTTCATCCACGCTTGAATTTTTGCATTCAGTGGACTTTTTCTCGTATTTTTTTTTTGGATTCAAATCAAATTAATAAGTCAAGAAACCAAATGCAATTAACTCTAAAACTTCTTTTAAGTAGGATATAATAGCATTCAAATCTTGTAATAGCTAGCTCAATTTATTTGTTTGAAATGTTATGACCACAATACGACTCAAATTTCAGACTAGCTATTGAATTTGTTTCCAAGAAAAAAAATCAATTAAATTGTAAAATTAAATAAAAAATTAAAATATCTTATTTATTTTTATAATACATATTTATTCATTACGAGTTTAATATCATTTTAATATTTGTCTAGGTAATAAACTAGTGGTATTCAATTATATCATCTCAATAAATTATAAAAGAATTTATAATGATAAAAAATTTAATTAATAATCCTGTATTTTTTCGAGTAGTTTAAATTATCACGTATAAAAAAGTTAATTTAAAAAAATATTATCATGAAAGTAAGATAATTATTATTTTAAAATATTTTTTAAAAATATATTTATTTGGAAATAACATTAAATTAACATGTTTTTGTCAAAGAAACATAAAACTCTTGTTTCTTTATGCCGTTAGCGGTGGTAATAAACTGAAAGATTGATTTTCTGTTTCCACTTTTACCGACGCCGTACAAGAAATGAAACCCCAGAAGGTTCAAATCTTCTGCATATTTTAAGCAAAGCTGCCATCGGGCGTGGATCATCTCTGAATCTACTGGAAAAGTTGGAAAGATTGAGCTTCACCTAGCAAGTACCTGAAATTGTAATTGTTTTTCGCTTTCTGGGTCTTCCTGTAAGTGATTTTCCTTCTTCTGTTTTTGCAATGTGATATAATTCGATGTTATGAGAACTGGGTTTTGCTTCTTTTGTGATTTTCTTAAGCGGGCTAGGATTTAAATGCCTGGTATTTGGTTTAATTTCGATTTTCTTATTGTTTGTGCACTGATTCCTATGAAATGTTGTCTGGAAACTGTTCGGTGAGATAATCAGGGGAATTTATTTTCTCAACTGAGAATGAACTGTAATATGCAATTGAATGCAGGGAAAACATCAACTCTGCTGAAATAAGTAAATTATTTGATAAAGTAGTTGTTAAGTGAAGCGAGGGGGAAAGCAATTGGGAAATTGATCTTCGATGGTCAAAGAATATGTTAGAGAACGATTTGCTATTATTGTATAATTTGTATTAGTAGATCCTCGTTATGATGATCAGCCATTAAGTTGCGAAGAATATAATGGAAAAGTGAATTCTGGAAATCTCTCTCCTAGGGTAGAACTTTCTGAGAAAATCTTACTTGTTTTGGTTCAGTTTCAGCTAGAAATAAGAGTCAGATTATGCAGTCGGTGAGTCTTTAACTTTGACTTTTACATACTATTCCTTAGAAACCAAGTAATAATACTCAACAACTGCTATCCACATACATACATGTGTGTGTGTGTGTGTGTGTAATGTTTCAAATTAATTATTGTACAAGTTATTGGGTATCATTAGCCTTGTTGAACATTGCATTTACGGGTTAGGAAATAATAGCAGTGTTTGATTTTGACTGTGTCAGAGAAAATTGCATGATCGCTGACTGATTTTTTTCTTTTCCTTTTATTACTATCTATTTGTTTTAGGGATTGAGTCTTTATCAAGAGCCAAAAGAAAAACAAAGGGCCTTGCTGGGACGAGCTAGGAAAACTGTTCTTAAAGCAAAAGGATTAAGATGGGAATTTTTGATGGGTTGCCCGTTCCTCCTGACAAAGCTGTAAGTCGTTGATTTATTTATTTTGTGGTGTTTTTGTAGAAGTATAATGCAAGTGTTTTACCATGTGCATTGACAACTGTTGTTTAGTTGGAGTTTTGGTTTCTAGAGTAGATTTCATATTTATAATTCAACATCTTGAGTAGAATTATTAGATCGGAAGTTGATGGAGTTATGCTGGCATGAAACTTCCATGTAATTATAAAACAAAGATGATATGAGCCTTTGATGAATCATAAATGCATGTTTTGCCACATTATGTTCATCTTTCTTGCAGTAGTAGATGGTGC
The DNA here is from genome assembly GCA_015708895.1 of Populus ilicifolia. Lineage (NCBI taxonomy): Eukaryota > Viridiplantae > Streptophyta > Magnoliopsida > Malpighiales > Salicaceae > Populus > Populus ilicifolia. The sequence goes on from SRLM01000025.1 coordinate 1,035,949, forward strand.
TGCATCTTTCGATAAACAATATGAGGGTTCGTATATGGTGTATAATACAGGCAATGAATGGTTAAGCATCAAATTTTAACAAGACCATGCCTCAACATCTAAGTGTTAAAGTGGCTAGAAAATGTATTTATATTTAATGATGGGCTTTCTATGATTGACTTCATGTAAAGTGACAACTTCATATCGAATTTTTAATCATCTAGATTATTATTATTAATGTCATGTAGTTTTGTGACATCTTCCTTTTTATTGTCCTGTTTTTTTTCTTTACTTTTCTCATCCCCTGGTTTGCTTCTTGGTACAAAGCAGTATTTAAGAGAAGAGATTTCAAGAATAGATGAGAGTTGGGCTGCTGCACGTTTTGACTCATTGCCTCATGTTGTCCATATTTTAACCTCTAAAGATCGTGAAGCTGAAGCCCAAGTTTTGAAGGAGCAAAGCGATGTTGTTGAGGATGTCGTAGATGAAGTTGTACAATCTTATCACAGCGGCTTCAACAAAGCAATTCAAAACTATTCTCAGGTGTCTTAAATATTCTTTTACAGACTGATCTAAACAATGTGTATTTCTAATTGCTATAAATTTCCTGCTTTCCTGGATCCAAGATAGAAAAAGATAGATTGTTTTCTTTTCCCTCTTTCTTGTTTTCAAATTCCTCAGAGCAGTTTCATATAAAATATCAATGGTGCCCACTTATAATCCATATTATAGAATGCTATTATTTGAAAGATGGGGATAATATTATAAAATATCAATGTTGTCCTCTTCTAATGCAACGTTAGAGATCTTACTACTGAAATTGCAACTAACAGCTTTGTATTGGTAGGATTCTAATATCACTACAAATTTAAGTATTCGTTGATTTACTGATAAGAGCCATGTCCATGATCAAGGATTATTTTTTGTGACCACAATTCAAAATACAATAAAAGTCTGCCAAAAAGCAAGTTCCTTCCTCTTATATTCTGATTGGATGTAGGTGGCAAGTCTATCAAGTGTGGCAGTCTGTGTTAACTTTCTGACTTGATAACAATTTGACTGCATTGATTTGCCAGAATCTTGAGTTCATTTCCGAACAACTTTATCTTCATCTAAATTCTAGTATAAACCTCATAAGCTCCCTCCTGACCATGGTTCAATTATTCAACCTTTTTCTTTAGGTATATCTGTGCATTATGTAGTGAGCTTTTCGTTGATTTCAGTAAACGTTTAAATAAAATTTGTAGCAGTAGCATTTCTCATTGATGAAGCTATAGAATTTCAAAGTTTATCATGCAAAAATAACTATTTCCTAGCATAACTCATTTCCAGACTTGTTTCCCGTAGATGAAGATTGTGATCTAGCCGCCCCCTTATTTTAAAGGCCATTTACTAAGGTTTTGTATCGTAGTTGACAATGCTAGCTCCTTTACTGCAATGAGTTCCTTGATATTTCAGATGCTTTATGTTATCTAGTTTTATGTGTTTTTTCCCTGTTTTTCCGAAGAGATTCTTAACTTTGTCTGCTTCACTATTTTCTTCTAATTTGTTAATTATTTATATTATTCCTAAATTCTCCCTTTTATGATGTAAAATCCTGATTTGGTGCTTCTGGGTAAAAAGTGGTGTAAATGATTGACTGGGAAAGAATTGAGGATGGTCAGCCATGGAAGGAGTGAGCGAAAATTGTGTATTGTGATGATTTCATCACAACTTCTTGGACTGGATTTACTCATGACCTCATAAAAGATTATCACTTGTTTAACTTTTTTGGGATTTGACATAAAAAAGAGTTGGTGCCTAAACTCAATTATCATTGTTTATTGTTTTCTTCCAGATCTTGCGGTTATTCAGTGAATCTGCTGAGAGTATCGCTTCACTAAAGGTTGATTTGTCTGAAGCAAAGAAACGTCTTGGTACCCGGAATAAGCAGTTGCATCAGTTGTGGTATCGATCTGTTACACTACGACACGTAATCTCTCTTTTAGATCAAATTGAAGGCATAGCTAAGGTTGGTCTAAATTCTCCGGCATATTTTAAAATGATTAACTTAATGAGGAGATTCACTGTACCACCATGCTACTATTTATTAACATAACAGTGCTCATGGCAGAACCATTTCCTTGTTACAAATCTTGTAATGTTCAAGAACCAATCTACTGCTCGTTTGTTTGCTCAGGTTCCAGCTCGTATTGAGAAACTCATAGCAGAAAAGCAGTTTTATGCAGCAGTTCAATTGCACGCTCACTCATCATTGATGCTTGAGCGAGAAGGTCTTCAAATGGTGGGTTGTCAAACTTCCTGAAATTAGCTCATGGGAATGGTCCATGTCCTTTGTTGTTTGTTTTGTTAAGGTTGAAGCTCGGTTTTATCTCATCTTGCTTCCAATTCCTAGATTCCATGATGGTAACCTATGACATCATAGGTTGTTGGTAATTATTTACTGGTTCTACACTCCTTATGTTCTACACCTCAAATAATCATTTACAACTCGAACATATTCAAAGCTAGGATTTGGTAAGCATAAGAAGAACAGTGTTTAATAAAAAAATTGTTGGACATGGGGGTTTTGACATGATTTCGACTTCTTTCCTCGTTTGTTTTTGTTGACTTGACCTAACTTGCCCTGTGATTGGAATATTTGGGAAATTTTGAATTTACTATAATTATTGTGTCTCAGGTTGGTGCTCTTCAAGATGTGCGATCTGAGCTGACAAAGCTGCGAGGAGTTGTCTTCTATAAAATTTTGGAGGATTTGCATGCACATCTTTACAACAAGGGAGAATACAGGTACTTATTCATCTCTCTTCCTTTCTCGTTTCCCCTTCTTTTTTCTAAGTAAAATTTTGATTGTATTTTTGCTTAGGGAATATTATTCCTGTTCCCCTTTTGTTTGCTGTTTTATACTCTTTCCTTTATTGGGTGTGGAGGGTGAAGATACTGATGCTCATTCTCACTAATACGTCACACATCATGTGTTTTGTCCTGTGAACTGCTCTGTTGTATTGTTAACGAAGAGTGATGGATTTCTTAAGAAAGCTTCTATCACTGTTCATCTTTTGAATGTTAATTCAAGCTATGCTTCAATACATTTATTTCTGTTATAGAATTTCTTTTTCACTAGTTTGATTATTTTCTGCTGCTTAGTTGCCTCGTGTGTTTTGTCCTGTGAACTGTTCTGTTGTGGTATAAAATAAAAGTGATGGCATTTTTAAGCAAGCTTCTCTCACCGTTGATCTTTTGAATGTCAATGCTATGCTTCAATACATTTATTTCTGTTATAGAATTTCTGTCGTTAGTTTGATTGTTTTCCTGCAGCTCAGTTGCCTCAAGCATGTATGAAAGAGATGAAGAATTGCCGACTACCATAGCTGTCTTTACTATTAGCAATTCACAATCTCTATCTCGAAGAACAAGGTTGATGAAAGGTGACAATCATCGCTTTGCTGATGGATCATACAAGCCAAGCTCTATTGATGGAGGGTAAGAATAGTTTTCTTTGTTATACAGTTCTTCTACTTTCCTTTTACTTTGTTCTTATCCTGCTTGTTAGTTCTACCTTACTCTTAACATTCCTTATTTTCTTGCTTATGAGTGAAATTGATTTTGAAGTCCTGAAATAGATTTTTTGTGTTTGTTTCTCCTCTTGAACTATTGTATGCTTTCCTGATCATTTGTATGTTCCCTCGCATGGTCAAGTTGATAGTTTTGACCCTGTTTGCCTTCTGAGTGGTTATTTTTAGATGGAGTAATTCTTGACTTTATCATGACCGCTTTGTTTTCTGCTTGTTAATTGTCAGTCACAAAGTCATTATCCTTTAGCCAAAAGTTTCCAGTTCATTTTAGTTAGTTCCAAACTATCACTTTGGCAGATATTTGCAAATTGGGTTTCATATTTTTAATAAAAGTGCAAACTGAAGATTTTTGAGATTCATCGTGCATGAGCATGCATAAGAAATGTTTTTCTTTGAAGTGTTGATTGTGATTGGCTATTATTGTTATTATTTTCTGAGCATTTATGCCTCTCTACCCTCAGTTCATCATTTGATGGTCATGATGAGGATCTTGATATAACTGATGAGGCAACCTCAGATGGGCACACTGCATCAATGAGAACAAATGGAGGTGATGGGAACATGAAGGACATTAAAGTTGGTTCTCGTCAAATACCAAGTTGGCTTTCAAATTCTACTCCCGATGAATTTATTGTATGAACAGTACACTAAAGTAAACACACTTATGTTGAATTTGTTGTGGTTTTTTTCATTTTCTCTGGGCTGAAGGACTTGATTTTACATTTTAATGTAGGAAACCATTAAAAAGAGTGATGCTCCACTTCATGTGAAGTATTTGCGGACCATGGTTGAGTGTCTCTGCATGCTGGGCAAAGTTGCAGCTGCTGGTGCAATAATATGGTTGGTTATCTGGCTGCTACACTTCCTTTATTATGTTTGACTGGGGAAAAAAAATCCAATTTTTGTGGGCTTCACATCTGCAACTATAGTAACGATCAGCTATATGTATGACATGAATTTTTTATGCTATTTACCTTTCCCCTCTAGTGACTGGATCTGTATTAGGATGAGATTTCTCGAGGGATTTTCCATCACTTGTTTGGTTTTCTTGTACAAAACTAAAAGATGGATTGTCAGATTGAACATTTAATCCATCCATGCAGCTCTATTCATGCTCATATAGAATTAGTTGGTCTTGTACTTCGTATTGTTTTGATATGCTTGGAGAGTTAGTGTAACATTCTTTGCTTTTTCCCCCCCAACAGCCAAAGGTTGCGACCTACAATTCATGACATCATCACTTCCAAGATAAAATCTCATTCAGAACTTGTCAACTCTTCAAGGTCTAGCATCAATCAATCTGCCCAAACCAGAGGTCTTCATTTTGTGAAAGGACAACTAGAAAGCTACAAGTTGCCAAAACAGAAACGTCAGAATGGAACACTATTGGCTGTAAGCCCAGTCTCGCCAGCGATGGCTCCCACAGGGAAAGCACAGGCTGCTGCAAAAGAGCTTCTTGATTCAATTTTGGACACTGTTATTCGAATATTTGGTACGATACTGACTTGACATCTGCTGAAATATGGTTTGGAAAAATACACTTACCATTACACCTTTGTTGACCTAGAGAATCATGTTGTTGTTGGAGAGCTTCTGGAGTTCAAAACTTCACAGAATGTTGACTTGAACGTGCCAGGGTCGTTGACAACAGATTTAAATTGGAACCTGGATTCTGAAGCATCTCAAGTTATCGGAGGTTACAGTATTGGTTTTTCCCTGACAGTTTTACAGGTAGCTGGCTGGCTTTTGTTACTTGATGAATGAAGTTAGTGCTTTTGAATGTCGATTTTTTGGTGGAAAACTTCTCCTCATTTTCACGTAATGTTTCATTGTATAATCTGCTGAAGAGTGAATGTCAACAACTCATATGTGAAATTCTGAGAGCCACTCCTGAAGCTGCATCTGCAGATGCTTCTGTACAAACTGCTAGACTGGCAAGCAAGGCTCCTTCAAAGGGAAAAAAGTGGGTAACATTAATTTCTAACAGTTTTCCTGGCCTCTTTATGGTATATTTTCTTTTGGGTCTTTAAACGGGTTTTAGGTCACTTTCAACCAGTCTGCAAAGCTCTTTGTTTTAATTTTCTAGCTGTATCATGTTATCATGTTTCACTCTCTTTGAATAAAATAGACTTCCTTTTCCAAAAAAGTGAACAGTTTTGAGGAATCAGCAAGATGGTATAGTAATGCCCTGCTAATTCTAATGTGTTACAGGGATGGGTCAGAAGATGGGCTCACCTTTGCTTTTCGCTTCACGGATGCTACAATATCCATTCCTAACCAAGGTGGCTGGTATTCATTCTTTTGTAATGATGCTATTTCTGCACTGTGAGGTTCTTGAATGGTTTAGGCCCCTTGAAAATTTATTAGAATCTACAGAAACCATGATAGAGATGACAATCTTGTAATAGGGATTCTTCTCACTTTGATTTAGAAGGGAGAAACAATCACTGGCAACCTCATGTTTTGTGCCCCGATGATGTGATAGTCACATTCCAGTTACACCACAGTTTTCATCTATGCTACCTTTTTCAAATTATTTTCTTTGGTGTCAGATTTATTTTTCACATGTAATGGTTTCCTCTTGATTAATCCTTTATTTTCATTGTTCCTTTTGTTATCAATTATTCAGGTGCTGATCTCATTCGTCAAGGATGGAGCAGGAAGGGTCCAAATGTGCTCCAAGAAGGCTTTGGGTCTGCCGCTGTCCTGCCTGAGCTAGGCATATATCTAGCAGCATCTGTATACCGTCCTGTTCTTCAGGTTTGGGACTGACATGGACCCATTGTGTCAAACTTGAAATGTATTACCTGTTTCTCTTGTTGGGCTTGTCTAAAGTGATTTTCTTTGCAGTTTACAGATAAGCTTGCTTCAATGCTGCCAAAAAATTATTCCCAGTTTGGGTAAGCTTGAAAAGCACAGTGCTTCTTGTTGGCATATGCAATCAAAGGTCCCTTTGTATGGTCTACATGATGCCCATTTGAGTGTAGATATTGATCCTGTAAATTTTCTTTTGATTTTTTCTGAGTCAACGTCCTTTCTCATTCTTTGCTTGCCTGAATTTGAATGTTGCACTAGATCCAAGACTCCCTTCCCAGTCCAACAATCTCTACATACTTGAGATCTTGAGGTCTGCGTGTGTGGGGGGCAACTCAAATGAACAAGAGTCTGGTCTGAATATGGGCCTGGCCTGCTTGTCTGCTGTCAGGTTCAGGAATAGCACCATGTTTAGGCACCAATCTGCCCCTTAATAATGAAATGGTCCTTCGACCTTCATTTGATTCCAATAACCAGCATAGAAAAAGCTCTGATGTGCCAAAAAGTTGGGGAGGGGGGATGCTTGACTACCTTCTGACCAAAATTATAGTCAATTGTATAGTTTGTTTAAATTCTCATTCCATAATCAACTACAGAACACAATCACTATGTTTGATACCATTTCTGCTGAGGGGCAGGGTATGGTCCCATTACACCATTGTCATAGTAGTTTGATTTTTATACATCTGCATTGGGTTTATCACAATGAGTGGGCATCTGTGGAGTTTAGTTTGAACTATGAAGAGATGGAACTTTTCATGATGCTTGCATTCCTAGTTCCTTAGAGCTCAATCATAGTATATTTAGCTCAATCAAGAGTTTGATGGCCTGGATCGCTGCACATTTAGTTTATGTGCATCTTGTTTCTTGTTTTTTTTTCCTGAGAGATTCATTCAGGATGCTGATGTGTTTTTTGTACTTTTTGCTTCAAAAACTGCAGGAATGATGGCTTGCTAGCTTTTGTGGAAAACTTTGTAAAAGATCATTTTTTACCAACAATGTTTGTGGATTACCGGAAGGGTGTACAGCAGGCTATATCAAGCAAGTTCTATATGGTCCAAGATTTAGTTTCATTATGTTGAAACTAAATTGCTTTTTAATGATGCTTTATATACCTTTTCATCAATTGATTTAGTCCATCATACACTTATTAGTATTTCCTTGATTAGCTTTGCATGTTCAAGCATAAACAGTATCAATAGACATAATTTTGTGAAGATACAACAGTATCAGTTGATCATGAGCCAATAGGTAGATTGCCAAAATCACATGGACAATTAAATTAACTCTATTTTTTACTAACGTTTTTTTAAAAAAAACAGTGACATTTGACTTGGAATACAAATAAACTACATAACCATCCAGATACTATGACAAATTATAATTTTGCAGGGAAGAAAATTGTTGTTTTTGGAATCTTCTCAGCATGTGGATGCTCAATAAGAGATTGTTGAAACTCATGTGATCTGTAGTTAAGCTTTTTCTTTTTTATTGTTTCTGCTGTTTAAAATCTCATTCTGGAAGTGCTATCACAGGTCCAGCTGCATTTCGTCCAAGGGCCCATACTGTTGCTCCTTATACACCATCAATTGAGAAAGGTCGACCAGTCTTGCAGGGACTTTTGGCAATCGATTTCTTGGCAAAAGAGGCAAGCATGTTTTATCCTTCCATTTTCCCATACTTGAATAAGTGCAATTTTCGTTGTGTTTGGAAAGATCTTGAAAGCAACACTTTTATCTGATGTGGAAGGCCTTTTAAAATTTTCTATCAGTCACTTTTTAGTCTGAGATGTATTGGATTCTGGGATGTCTAATGAACATTTATCCTTTACTCCAGGTGCTTGGTTGGGCTCAAGCAATGCCCAAATTTGCTGGTGACCTTGTAAAGTTCGTGCAAACTTTCCTTGAGCGAACATATGAAAGATGTCGGACATCATATATGGAGGCATGACCTATCTATTATAATAATATATTTTCCTATTCATTAGAAGCATCATTAGTGCTGTTTGCTTCATCTCAATCTATTATAATAATGTCTAATCTCATGCTCTAAGTATTAGTTCTTGCTTTGTTAATACTGTTGCTGAATTCCATTGAAAATTGATGATTTTTGAGGATGCATGGTAAAAGCCGATGCTTGTCTTGTGCAGTCACCATATAGCATCTGTTAGCTATTTTTGATTGTAATGTTTCAGGCAGTTCTTGAGAAGCAGAGTTACATGCTGATTGGAAGGCATGATATTGAGAAACTGATGCGATTTGACCCAGCAAGTGCATATTTACCGAATTCACTTGGTCAATCAAGCATGGTAAACAATGCCTCTGGTGCTGAATCTATAGAGATTGACTTGGAGTTGAGTGAAATATTACTCAATCTGCGACCTATCAAGCAGGTATGTGTAATTATATAAGCCGGATGCACTTTTTAGGGGCAGGGACAGTTAAGATTTAGGGGTTTTCAAAACCAGTTTTGGTTTGGTTTGCAACAAAAAAACCCAATCGAACCATTTCTTTAAATTCTGTAAATTATGACCAAACTGAAAACTGGTTCAAACCAAATGGTATGATTTGGTTCAGTTGGGTTTTTTTCTTTAATAATCAGGTAACCGATAAACCTTATGATTATGCTTGTCTTGGACTTTTTTAATGGGCCCAAGCTTTTCTAAACCATTTTATGGGCTTGTTTATAATTGTTTTGTGCTAAATTGGGAGAAGATTTTTCAATGGGCTTGGGTTATTTTTAGTCTTTTTTAATTTGCTTCTTTTTAATTTTGTGTCTTCAATTTAAAAATAAACAAATGAAGTGTTTCTGCTTTTATTCTGTTTTCTGGAAAATTTATTTTGGTTTTTTTTTTTTGTTTTTTATGAAAAAAAAATGTTGGCCAGCAGAAAATTATGAGAAAAGGAAGAAGCAAGATCCATGCAGCCCTGCTAACAGCACCAATATTCATTAAGTATTTTTATACATGAGAACGAAAGAAAATCAAGCAAAAAATTCGACAACAATATCAATAGCAGCAAAAAGATCCAGAAAGCCACCAAAAAACACTTGCATCCCTCAAGATCAATGCTAGAAAAAAACAACAGTAGCAGATTAGAGAGGTTATCCAGAAGAATCAAAAAGAAAATTTTAGTAAGAGAAAATTGTCCAACAAAAAAAGAAACATCATATGACTATAATCAAAAGTAAGATAAGAGAAAGGCTCAAGAAAATGAAGTTAGGCCTTTGAATGCATAAATCATAGAACAAAAAAAGATTAACAAACGGAGAAAGAAATACAGCTTCAGTATTCTAGAGAATGGAGAAGATGAGAGAGGACAGAGAAGAAGGTGGGCTATGGGTAAAGGGAGATCGAGAGAGGAGGGGGAAAAGTGGTGGGGGGAGAAGGGGCATGCAACTGCATATACTACTTTAGGGATTGAGAAGAATTTTTCTTTTATAACTGTTTGGCTTTTTATAGTTGGTTTAGGTTTGGGTTGAACCAGTTCAATTCAGTTTGGTTTGGTCAGTTTTAAACTTCTAAAACCAAACTGAACCTGACTTTTTTTTGGGATTTTTTAATTGGTTTTTTTCGTTAATTTTGTTTTGGTTTTGGGGTCAGTAGTTCCTTCTTCGTTTCTGACTAATAGGGTTGACATTCTAAATGAAAAATGTTTGTTGAGTCTTTCCTGGAATTAGATTTTCTCTAAATTTGTATCACATTTGCAAATTGAGTTTGTTTCCCCCCTTTGTGTCATTTACAGGAAAATCTAATTCGTGATGATAACAAACTTATTTTGCTTGCTTCCCTTAGTGATTCACTTGAGTATGTTGCAGACTCGATTGAAAGGCAAGTTCATCTTGTTAGAGCAATCAATTTGTGCTTTATTATTCTTTTTGCATGTCATATAAATAAACACACGAGGAACTTGGGAAGTCATGCTGGATTTGATAAAAATGGACATTCTATTCTCCATAACTAGCCCTTTGATCTTGTATGAATGCTTTTAAGTTCCTGGCTTGATGACAATATGATGCTTTCCTTTTCTGCAACTCATTACCTGAGCTACTATGATATACTTGGTGGCTATATGTAAGTTCTTTATTACTAAAGTTTGAACCTTTTGTGGAACTTTGGTCATGAAGGCATGGATACCTATTTGGAGTAGACACAAAGATAAGGGTGTTCTATTGGTTGTGAACTTACAATCGTTTGGCACCAACCTTGTTGTGGCATATCCTGGGCCTCAAAAATAAATGATAGCTAAAATCCCACGAGATACTCCTCCATTTACAGTGTCCTCATGTTTGCTCTCCGTGGGCTTAGGCTGCATCAACCTCCCATCTAGCAAGCCTCTGACAAACCCCTATTGAAAGCACATGATTGTTTGGGGAACCCTTTTCAAAGCTGGTTCATGATCTTTCCTATTTACTGCATAATTGTGAAGAGAGGAGCTTACCATTGATTTGCCTGTTCAAGATACATTTGTCAAACATTGTTGTTTACCTTTTACCTTCGGGATAATTTCTCCATATATTTGGGTTGTGCCACCTGCTATCGTAGTATTTAATTTAATGCTTTAGTTTATTGTTGTCACTGATGAAGTGCAACTTTAGAGGGGACTAGTTCACGTCATCTAACTAGTTTGCGACCAGCTGTTTATGCAAATTCGATATGTCATAGAAAATTGTTGTATTTTGGAAACTTCATTTGTTAGCAAATTCTGGGCGTTAGCTGTACAAGATTTGTTTTCCTAAATTACAGGCTTGGGCAAATAACATCACGATCATCAAATCAAGTAGCAGATAAAGCCAAGACTCTGGCAGCATTTGCTGATGATTATAGAAAATTGGCAATTGACTGCCTAAAGGTTTTGCATGTAGAGATGAAGTTGGAAACAATATTCCATATGCAGGTATGAGAAGCACTTGTATTCGAAGAATTTTATGCCTAAATTGGATGTGAAATCTTTCAAATTAACACTTCTGAGGAAATACCTTCAAACAGGAAATGACAAACAGGGAGTACTTAGAGGACCAAGATGCAGAAGAGCCAGACGACTTTGTTATTGCTCTCACTGCTCAGGTCAGTGTCTGTGTACAGATTGTATCAACCGCGTATAGGTTTCATAGTCATTTAAATAGTAGATGTCCTCTTCAAGCTTCTCCTACAGCTTGCATGAACAATTTTTTGTAGATGAAATATTGGAACCTGGAGCATATTTTGGAGAATTTAACCATTCTTCTTGCTCCATTTCTTTATATATTCTTGAAATCATATTTTACATCATTTCTTCATTTTTCTTGTATGCTCTTAGAATCAAATTTTACATCTTTTTCCTGTGCCTTAGATAACATGTAGAGACGAGGAAATGGCACCTTTTGTTGCAGCAGTAAAGCAGAATTACATATTTGGTGGAATTTGTAGCATTGCAGCAAATGCATCTATCAAGGTTTGAATCTCTACTGCTATTGAGAATTTGGCTAGACTTTGATGTTCTTTTACATTTTGTTTCTTTTTAGTCATTTAGAATCTCCAATACCTGTATCTTCCATTTTTCACACTACTAATGGAAAATGTGATGTCTTGTTAGGCTTTGGCTGACATGAAGTCCATTAATCTTTTTGGAGTTCAACAAATATGCCGGAATTCAATTGCATTGGAACAGGTGAACTTTAATACATAATAATTACGTCATTTTTTTCCAGCACTGTTTGCCTTTCTGGGATCTATCATCCTTCCATCCATTAGGACTTGATCTCTGCCAAGAGTTGACTGCTAATAGTTGAAATGCAGCTTTCATGTGTGTTTGATATTGTGGTGTTGGGTGCTTGCTCTTTGCTTGAAAATGTGTTTTCTCAATTTTTTATTTTTGTCAGTAGAATATCAAAATCACCGGAAAGCACTAAAAAAAGCTTAAATTTGATGTTTTTTCAAGCCAAACACACTTTTAAAACTCATCTAAACTCATTTCCAAATGCAAAAGGAAATGGTATTGAATCTGTTGGATTATACGAAAAGAGGTGGCTTAATAATTTTTTTTGCCATTTTACAGGCCCTTGCAGCTATCCCATCTATCGATAGCCAAGCTGTGCAGCAGAGATTAGATCATGTCCGAACATATTTTGAACTACTAAACATGCCATTTGAGGCAAGGCACTGAGGCCATGGTTTACTTTTGTGAATAATTCTCTGTGCTGCCATGCTAATATCATCGTTATCTCATGACTTTCCAGGCCTTGCTTGCTTTCATCACCGAACATGAGAACTTGTTTACACCAGCAGAGTGAGTTGCTACAACCCTTTCATTTTGCTGTCACTGGTCAGAACTCATTTAATAGCAAATCAAACAAAAAAATTACTTTAATTTTGCAGGTATGCCAATCTTCTGAAGGTCAACGTCCAAGGAAGGGAAATCCCACCAGATGCGCATGATCGAGTCTCCTACATTTTATCCCATTAACTCTTTCATTGGTGGGAAGAGGATTCTTATTATTTTGTTGTGTGAAAATGCAAGCGGTTCGTTCTGATTGTGCCAGCATAAATGCATACAACAGATAATTTGCTTTGTAAGTTTGTGCATACGGCCGGATGGATGCAGAAGCCAGTTCCGTGGATTTCATCATCTTCCAAGTATGTGTCACCTTGTGGTGAATTTTTGACGGTATATTGTAGATGCTAGGGTCTTGCCATGGATTTTTTTATTGTAATGTCTCGTGTATTTCTTTGGGTTCGAGAGAATTCTTTTTGCTTTTTTGTAAATCGTTCATGTTAATCTTCCCTCCCCCTCGAAGAACTAAATCTAGTTATTGAATAGCTAATGTCTTCAATCCATTTCTTCTCCCATCAACTTATATATCATACTGGAGTAATCCACTTGATTACCGATGGAGGACACTGGCTGGTTCGTGCTGGCTCAAATGTTGTGATTCGTAGCTATTGATGCAACGGGGCTAACTTTTGACATGTGACAGTAGAGTATAGAGGACTTGGGATTTTTACTTGAAGCTGAAGAAAGTTACGTCTCATTGGAAGGCCTTCACGCCGGTCAGGCCACCTACTGGAAAATGACGAGGCCTATTGGGCCTATTTGAGGAAAGAGCTTCTTCAGGCCTTGGCCTCCGGGAAAGGCCAAGGCCCAAGTTTCTTTCTGGAAAGAGCTTCAGATGCCTATTGCCAGGAAGAACTCAACCTATTGATAAAAACTGACTCGAGGTCCATTGGGCCTCTTGATAAAAAACTGAGTTTAAGCCCATCGGGCCTATTAATTCTCTCTATATTCTTGTTTTAGCTGGCCTGGTGGTTGTGTTCAACCTAACAATCCATGATCTTGACATTTACGTTCTGAAAATGCCATCTGAATCTAACATGATTTATTTACCCCGCCACCCAAGTACAAAACTATTTACGGGCGGTGACCAACGCAATTGTATTATTACTCTTCCTAGAAAATAACATAGCGTGGAAGGCTTCTGACAAAAAATTTCCCGGGTTACATTATATGATCCGGAAGTGTTTTTTTTTTTTTTTCTTTTTGTACAAGATTTCATACGCTTAATAAATAAAGGAAGCTATTTTGGTTGATGATAGTTCGATTAAAAAGTATTGTTATGAACAAAACTCAGGTTGCTGGCTCTGTGCAGCTCACAGCCATTATGGATTTCACCTCAGCTTGAAAAGTAGGGTTCATTTTTAGTGTCTTCTTTGCCAGGGTGCGGATATCTTCTCTGTTGGATTCGACTGATATTCGGACTAGTTCTCTTAGCCCTCCACAAGAAATGAATTCCCTGTCATTGTTGTCTGCAACAAGCAGCAGATCAGATTATTAGTCATAAGAAATCTGGAAGATAAAAATAGATATGTAACTGCATAGTAGAGATGTAGCTATCAAAATGGCATTCCCTAGATGCGTTTGCAAGTTATGAAGTTCTTAATTTTGGTTGATCTATATAGAATAAAACGTATCCTCCTCTTTCCAGCACTAAGACCTGAGCCAGAGACACTGCCCATGTTGAGAATTTCCCTTTCTTTCCCTAAAACAATCAGGCACTTAGTTCCAGATTTTCACTAGTAGTTTTAAAACTCAAAGTTATTCAATGAAAATGCTTGATTCAAAGAGCAGTTTACCATTCTGAGCCAAATGACAAAGAGCGAGCTCCACATGGCGTCGTGTTGAAGCTGAAGCCGTGTTAGAGTAGGAAACCAACCATTCAAGGACACCGTCTTCTATTAATAGTGAACGGCCTTTTCTATGTCCTACAGCAACTATAGTTTGTCATAATCGATGTAAGTAAAGATGACCGATTGACAATCACGTAGACCACAGGCCACAAACCTTGAATAATTCCGCGGGATTCACATTTTGCAAAATTAGCCATCCCCCTTGCAACTTGTGCAATGACATCGTTATTCCCAGATCTAGCCATTCCTAGAAGCGCGTTGATGCCTCCATCTTCTTTCAGTATCATGTGTAAACTCTCTATTATGCAACAGAAATTTTTGCATCAGTTTACAAGAATCTCTTCCATTTGATCCATGATATCTGGTTCTAATGAAACACTTGGGAAAAAATCAGGCATTCAATTTGTGATAAGATGAAAACGAATTTCATATTCAATGTCATGCTTAACATGCACCAGAATACTTGAGTGTAAGGAAAGGGGATGTGGTCATTACAAAACCACCTTCAGCTTACCATTTCCACATAAGTTTGCTAGTGCACCAGCTACCATTCTAAGAGTTTGTGGATCATCTGTTTTGAATGCTGTTTTAGCCAGTAACTGTCCACCACCTTTGCTCATTATTAACCCTTGATTCAGTTCTGCATGAAGATTTAAAGTACTAAAATTACTAGCTACCTTGATGTCGTCACTATAGAATGACAATTTCATCTGTTAAAAAGCATCTTATAACCAGTAAAATAACAAATTTGAAGCTTTGATTATCAATACAAGGATCCAAGGTTACCATTCATAGCCAAATTGGCAATGGCCCCAGAAGCCACTCTGAGCACAGTTGTGTTTTGAGATGATTTTAACAGCATTAGCAGCGCATCTAAGCCCCCTTCCTCCACAATCTTTTCTTGATTAATATCTGGAAACACATAAAAGCTTTATCTTTCGAAGTACACTTCTACATATTCAGATGGTCACTAATAAGCAAAATTAGGAGTACCTTCGGCAGCCAGATTGGCAATCACTTTCACTGCATGGATTTGGACATCAGAGTCTTCAGATGTTAATAATTGCAGTATCTTTTTAAGCCCAACTGAAATTTTTGAAAAGAGAACTTGTTAGGATAGCTCAAGATGTTAGATCTCAAGAGAAATAAATAGATAGACCAATGGCTTGGTATGGCATAAATTTTACCTTCTTCACAGATCTTTGCAATGGTTGCCCTTTGACTAGACAGTGCAGCCTTTGAAGAGTTTGACTTGTGTAAACCCATCAGTTTCCCAAAGTTTGAAGATCCGTTACCAATATTTTCCTTCCCGAATGGTTTCTTATCCTGACAGGATTATAATATAAGATGAAATGAAAATAAAAATAGGAGATAATAAAAGAATGCATAATATAATCAACCTCAAAATCTTTGTCACTTTCAGGTGCACTTCTCTTTAGTTTATCCAGTTCATGCTCAATACTTTTCCTCTGTTTCTCTTCAGCTGCAAGTGCTTGCTTCATGTCATGAAGTTCTTCACTTAGTATTGCCTTCACTCACATATTTAGTGAAAGTATTTTATCAAATCACAGCACATAATGGGGGTTCTCACAATTTAAACAAATCATATTTATTTGAAAATAAAATAAAATAAAGTTTAGTCAAGCCATCCTATTTCAAAGTCACACCTTCTCTCGTGAAAGATTTTTGTGTTCCAACTTCAAGGATTGAAGTTCAGTTTGAGCACTTTCATGTTCCTGACATATTCCTTGCAACTTCATCCTTAGTTTATCAATCTCTTTCAAGTCCTGTATATTATAAAAATAAAGAAAGAAAAGAAACTGAAAATTAGGACCAAGATGGTGTAGAAAGGTGTTTAGCATACACAATTCCCGGAGAAACGCAAAAAAAAATGAATGAAAAACAAGGGAAGCTTGCAGCACTAAGGACGAGTGTCCAAGCCCCAACAAGAAAACTCAAACAGCAATGATTGTGGGCATTTTGCTTATACAAAGACATCTAAGCTTTAATCTTTGAAATTGGAAGAACTGCCTTGCAAGGCACCTCTGGAAAAAACATGAGAATTAAGCCAACATGAAAAGTCAAAATTTCATTTATCCTACTAAAAACGGAGACAAAGTTAACCTGCATCAAGTGTTGTTGATCACTTAGAAGCTTGTTTGCCAGATCCAGTTGTTCTTCTGCTGCTTCCAAACGGGTATGCTCATCCTCTAATTGCTTAATCAGCTCTGCTATTTTCTTCTCATACAGTTGGGTGGTGTCTGCAAGTGCTTTCTGATATACAGAATTTTCCACCTCATGTTGCTATAAGAAAAAGAATACAGTATTAGGTTTTCCTTGTAATGATTGAACTTTGTCATAGCTGGAGGACTAAAATTGAAGGAAGTGAATTGAATTTAACTTCATTGATGTTTGACATAATAATCCACTTTATCTTATTGGAGACTCTCCCTTTGTGTCTTCAATAAGATAACATAGATGATTAAAACCAAAAAATGGAGATGGAGCAGAAAAATGCAGAACTAAGACATAAATTCCTAACCTCAATTGATTTTTCAGAATCACTGAGGAGCTTCTTCATCAAATCTAACTGTTCCTCAGCACTTGCAAAATGACTACGTTCATCATCTAGTAGCTTATTTAATTCTGCTATTTTCTTCTCATACAACTGAGTGGTGTCTGCAAGTTCCTTCTGATATTTAGAATCTTCTGATTCATGTTGCTGCATGCAACAAAAGACAGCATTAGGTTATGGGCACATTCTGATAAACATTGAGGTAAGATGAATTGCTTCTCAAGGTTTAAAATGAGTATGCATTTATATTGAAAGAAGATGAGAAAATAAAAGAAAATACATGATGATTATCTTCAATGTCATGAATTAAAACCACATGCAATCCCCTAAACTTACTTGTCCAATTGCAGAACACTGTTAATATGAAAGCTATGAAGATGCAGCATCAAAAATTGACATTCCATTGAATACATAACTATAAATAACTGACCTTAATTGATTTTTGGTAATCACCGAGAAGATTCTTCATCAAATTTAATCTTTCTTCAGCTCTTTCACAACGAGCACACTCATTTTCTAACTGCTTAATTAACTCTGATATTTTCTTCTCATACATCTGGGTAGTGTCAGCAAGCATTTTCTGATATGTAGAATTTTCAAGCTGGTGCTGCTACTAACAATCAAAAGAACAGCATAGGTTCTCATGTTCAAGTAGTTCAAAAGATTTCAAAAAGAAATAAACTGCTATGGTGTAACTGGACTGATTCAAAATAAAATAGGTAGTCTAGTCTAGAACCAAACTTTTATGTGATAACTATTCCAATTTGATATTTACTGATCTTTTACACGTGTAATGTTATTTACTTGAAACAAAACTTTCTTACAATTAACTTAAGTTCATGGAAAAAAACGTGAACTAAAGCTGTCATTAGCCCAGCATTCAGAATCATCATAGAAAGAACAAATCAGGTTGTTTACAGTTTATTACAAGTTGAGTCATCATTGAATGATAGATGCACAAGGACGGTATCACAAGTTTGACTTTTGTTGGATAACAAAAGTATAAAATTAAAGCATCGGTTGAATAGACATATCTTTACACATAACACACTCATTACCAAAAAGAAAAAGAAAAGGTCGAGGACAGTAACTTGACTGCAGAAGAGGAAAATACCTGACTATTGTTTAAGCTAATCTCTAGCTGAGAAACCTTGTCACGCATTAAATCATTACAGCCTTTTTGAGACTCCAATTCACTTAAGATGTCTTGCATCTGCACCTCTAGACGAGTATTTTCCTTCTGTAGGAACTGGAAGCCAATAGAAGATATTAGCTAGGAAATTATAAGATACATTAAAATCAACACTTGGATGCAGCAGTAATCACTACATATATAAACGAAAAACAAGCTGGTTGATCAAACCGAGAGAAACTAAACCCGCCCAAGGCATTAGTTCAAAACAAAAATGATACACAAACACAGGAGAGACAACTACCTCAGACCTTGTGACTAGATTCTTTTCTGATTCAGAAAAAGAGACTTGACATTGTTTAAGCTGTTTCTCCAAATCAAGTTTTTCACGCTCTCTCAATTTTTTTCCCCTTTCTAGTTCTGCTGTAAGAAGGTCTACTTGAGTCTCGAGCTTCCGACATAGACTTTCATAGTCAAATTCTTCTTTAAGCTTCACCATGTTCACTATTTTCATTGCCTGAAAAGGAATAAGATGACAATCACAATAGAATTCTTGAATATCCAATTTAATTCTCTATAGGACTCACCCGTTGCCCAAACATGATTGTGCTAGTAGTCTCTGCATGATGTTGTCCAGATGGCCCAATTGTTATTATCAGTGAAGTCCTTGCAGAGCCTGTTTAATTGAAAGTAATAAAGAAATTCCATTAGAAATTTATCCAAAAACAACATACTAGCAGATTGTGGTAGGTTTACCCGGGCATCAATATAACTTCCAAAAAATAGCAGAACCGGTATGTTACAGAACATATAGGAGAATACTAAATATATTTCAAAAATAAGTTCTCTGTTCTCCTTGGGAGATCAAATAATATAGTAAGGTAATGCTCAACCTCTTTCTACCAATACATGACCTCAGAAAAACATCATAACACTGTATGTTGATATGTAAAAAAATGGGAAACTAGAAAAAAACTTACACTGTAATTTCATGAAATTTAATTTGTTAGGAGAAGAAAGGGATTGAGGAAAAAAAAGAGCAGAAAATAAAAGCTGTTCTGACCAACCTCCAAATGAATCACGCAACAATCTGGTTAGCTTAGAATCCCTTGTTGGTATATGTGGACTGTTTTCAGCCAATGCATTTATGCATTTGCCAAGGGAAGTAAGAGATAGATTGATAAACTTAGCCTCTTCAAGCAAGTGGCCTTCACTACCTACACCACAAAGAAAAAACAATAACTTTGATAGGAGTTTCTCAATGATAAATACATGATGTAGCATGTCACACCCTAAAATGCATGCTTGACAAAAATTCTAACGGAGGCCCTGCCAAACAAAACAGATGTACACATTGATAGCTTTGACTTGGAATAGTACCACCAACATACCAGATTTGTCTAATCTTTCAGATCCAGCAAGATCCACAATCAGCAACTTGCTTTTCCTTACTCTAGGTATCCCATTGCCACCAGATAAATTACTCTTCACATCCTTCTCTTGTGAAGTGGTTTCATCTTCTGCCTTTTGATTTATGGATCTTCGTACATAAACCTGCAAGACCAAAAAGGCTCAGATGCTTAAAATTCAGGTTTTCATCACTAGTCAAGAAACACCATGAACACAAACTTGAATTTATATTGACTGTGATAATCTAAAAACCAGGAAAACACTCACCAGTAGAATTGCGTGACTTCGGGAAGATTCAGTATTCTGCTTTGTGTTAGCTGCATGACGGTTTGCCTCACCAATTTGCAGTAGTTCTGAAAAATGATCAAGATCTTGGACCTTGACTACTGAAGCACCAGGCAATGATATTTCCCCAGTCCTTGCATCCTCATTAATAGGGATATTAATCTTTTCTGGTGCAAGCAAGTCTTGTATAGACTCCATATACAACTGGAGCAGCAACATGGAGTGAGAATCAAACAGAAAACATCTATTTTAAAACTAGCATGAATATCTTCACACAACTATAGCTTGACAACAAAAGTAAGATCTGGAATAAGCACTGGTTTTAGCTATAAATATCAATTAAAAGAGTCATTCTCATTGCATACAATCAAATGACATGATTGGAACTTAAAACCAGGGAAGGACCACGCCACTGCAGTACCTCTTTAATTGAATAATCAGAACAGGTTCCCACATGCTACAGTCTTAATATCACAACAACCACTTGATATAACAAGACATGAAAATGTTCTAGGTCCCCATATGCTCATTTCTTCATTAAACATGGGCTAACAACTTGACATCCACATATAAAACACCAGTAGAGCCTAGTGCAAGATAAACATTTAAATACCTGCAAATAGGAAACCTCCACAATATCAGAACCACGTGTTGTACTAGCAAGTATGTCCTCGAGAGCTCTAACCATAATACCACGCTCTGACGCATCATCTTTACCTAGTTTTCCAACCGTGTAAGTTTTTCCAGTACCTGTTTGACCGTAAGCCATAACCGTCCCATTATACCCACTCAATACACTCTGCAAAAAGTATATCAAAAATTTTCCAGTCTATGATCAACATGCCATCCAAACCATACAATCACCTTAATTTCTTCCAAAACCAATTTGAGCGCATACACAGTAAACATAGATAAGATACTCTAATCAATGTGAGTTAATTACCTCTACAACAGGCTTTGCAACGACTTCGTAAACTCTTTTTTGAGAAGCAGTTTCTGTAAAAACCTCGTCGAATCTATAGGATTCAGAACTCCAATTGTTCTTCTTCAATTTCAACCTCTTCAACTGCGTAACACACATATGAGTTCTGATTTCAAAAATAAATAAAATAAAAACAAGTTAATCAGAGACACAAAACAGTAACACACATGTGAGTTCTGATTTCAGCACGTAAAACATGAGGAAAAAGAAAGGAAAAAAAGTTGACCTCGGGAAATAATTCAACGCAATCGTTAAAATCAGCGTCTAAAATGAGTTCTTCTGCATTCCTTGGCCGTGACCTAACAGCTACTCTCACTCTTCCATGATCTGTCATTAGCCACACACAAAAAGAAAAAAAAAACTATTATAATCATTGACATTTCTAGAGAAAAAAAATATTCGTGCTAATTTAACTTCTTTCTTTTACAAGAAAAATAGTTAACTTGGTATAATTAATCAAATATCTAGAATTATAACAAAAATCGATTTCTATGCAGTTTTTGATTTTTCTTTCTCTTCCTAAATAACAAAATTAAGCAAAGAAACGAAACAAAAGGAGGAAGAGAGAGACCGTTATCGAAGTCGAAAGAGTGAGTGCGGGAAGGAGTGACAGAGCGTCTCGAAGCAGCAGCAGGAGGAGGAGCCTTGGAGCGAACAGCAGAGTGGCTGCTATTACTATTACTATTACTATTATTATTTTGTTGTGAATTTCCATTTCTGGAACTCGAAGAAGATGATCCATGGAGAGGATTAGCTTGAGTTTGTAGCAGTTGCCTCTCTGCTCCTCTGCTTGAGACTCTCACTGTTGAATTAGAAGCCATTATTATTATTTGAATTTCAAAGGCAAACCGTTTCCGTCTTTTTAGAGAGCACAAGGGACTTTAAGAAAGAAAGAAACCGTTTTCTTTTCTTTCGGAGATTGTTTTTTTCTTTTATCTTCTAGAGAGAGAGAGAGAATAATAAAAGTTTGAGGCCGGCACGATGAGAGAGAGGGAGGGAGAAGCGTGTGTTGTGTGTGTGAACGGTTTGGTTTCCTTCCCGCGCGATGTGGTGGTGGTGGTGCTGCTGAATATTGTCGACGACTTGACGTTGGTGTAACGTCCGTCGTTAGGTTCTGGCATCTGGGATTAGTGGGCCTAATGAAAGCGATTAAATTAGATGCAGCCTTCAGACAGAGATTGTGCATATAATATACGATTTCCGAATTTCAGAAAAAGCAAAAATCGATGGTGACCTTACTGCACGGCTGCCCTGTCATTACGGAAGTTTTGGTTTGTATTGCCCAATCAATGCCACATCAATCATCTGTGATCTTTTTCTGAAAACAATTGACACGTGAAGGTAGTTCTTCCATGATCTAGATTGTCTCATTCCATCGTGGGTTGTTTTTTTTTATGTTTCAGCTAAAATCACATACAGAGCACATATCTGTTGTGCTACTGTGTCATCTTGCAGCGGGTTAATCTAATAATACGTTGATCTAAAATTTTGTTTGGGTCATGTTTTATTTTAAATAACATTTGATTACTGGAAAATATCATTTCATTTTAAAAAAACTCCATAACAAGGTTGTTTTTGATAAAAAAAAAATACTAAGCTAATTCATGATTCAAACTGGGTGTTATAACTATAATTTTAATATCATTGTGAGGTATATTAATTGATATTTCCTTGGATAACAGATATTTAAAGTTGAATTTATTTTAACAATTAGATATGCTAAAGTTGGTAGTTGGTTTTTTAAATGGATATTTAAATCCAATACGCTAATCCACAAATCTATGTCATTTGTTATAATTTCAGTATTTATTTCATTCCTATGAATCTCATGTGTGAATTATTATAGTTAATACAGTAATGAAAGACAAGGCTAAAAGTTATTGATAAAGACATGTTAAGTGCAGTGGTTGAACTATAATTTCATTAATTTTTTAATATATTTTTTTAAAATTAATTT
This sequence comes from Populus ilicifolia, assembly GCA_015708895.1. Lineage (NCBI taxonomy): Eukaryota > Viridiplantae > Streptophyta > Magnoliopsida > Malpighiales > Salicaceae > Populus > Populus ilicifolia. Next base: position 1,058,819 of record SRLM01000025.1, read on the forward strand.
TTTGAATTGTTTTGATGTATGATATCATAAATAAATTTTAAAAATAAAAAAAAATATTCTTTATAATTATCCCAAACACCCTTATGATTCATAGTAGGAGAGACATTCCCCCCATTTCAGAGTGAATTCTTTTCACCAACACAAAAATGTTTTTATGGCAATTTCATGATCACAAATAGGATAAACTCGTTCCTTGTATTGAATTTTTTAAAGCCTGCGAGGAACAAATCGAGCAAGACAAATCTCAGCCATCATGATAAGTTGAATTGGTCATTTTAGGTACGAGTTCTTGTTTATGCAGATGACTCTTGAGTTCTGTCCAGCAGAACATTTTGCGTCCCAGATCATCGACCAGCGGCCTCCCCGCAGTCCTTCCTTGCATTGCAGGGTGGGACACACGATGTGAGTTCTTGGCAATATAGGACAGCAAAGCGAAGATGGATGGCACCGAAAAATAATTCGAAAGAACTGTTGATGCCAGGTTGTCGGCACTGATTGAGCTCTAATACTCGATCTCTCAATTAACACCACAAAAAAACCTCCTCTAAATTTTTGGACTGGGCATTTTTCTCTTTTTGTAATGACAAATAATAATAAATGTAATCATTTATTGACCTATTCTGACTCTTCCGTAATCTGTGAGATCAATGCCAGATCCACATAATGAATGCGACTGCCTCCTGGCTACAAGCCCACAGCCTAAAAAGCTTGTTCTGCTTCGTCATATTCAGGCATCTGAGCTTTTTAATAAGATGCCGCCCGATTATTATTGTTTTATTTTTATAAACGCTGACCACTTCAAAGGACTCCAAACTAGTAGTGATTAATTTAGTTTCAAGATCTAATCTAAGGTGGGATTTCATAGTTCAAGCAATATTGTATTTGGCATGTCAAATAGTCTCAAATTCTTGAGAGTGTGAGAAATATTTGTGTTTTTTTGTGTGTTTAGAAATGAAATACTCCCGGGAATGAAGATTCTTGAAAAGCTATTCTTTTTCATGGATAGCAATAAATTTACCTTATTTAAGACAATAAAAACATAAGGTATAATGTTTTGAAGATACAGAAATGATTGTTCTATAAATAAATTTATTTTATTTGTTTTATTTTCATTCTTTAAAATAAGTTTTTGTTCCTTCAATATTTCAATCTAATTATATCAAGTTTCGTAGATGTTAAAGAGTCCATGTACAAGATGGGTTAAATTTTATATTCAAGTAATTATGCATTATTTTATTGAAGTACTCTCTTATCCTTACTGTGCTGCCATTAAATGTGATCAAATCATTGTCGTGGAAGGTTCAATCTTGCTTTTCTATGTTGATTTAATCGTTGTCACTGCCCAGTTTAACCATCTCTCCAAGCTCCAAATGTTGAAGCTAGGCCTTTTTGTGCTTTTATAATAGATAGCTGACAACAACGACCAAATGCAACTGTCAAGATAAATGAATCAACAATTTCTTCTATTATTGTTTTCCTGTGTCTTTTGTTTTATCCCTTTTGGCCGGCATAAAAGAAAGGACGACACTAGGTGCAAGCTGGAAAGGGAGGCGGAAGGCAACCTTTTCAAATTCTTAGAATCCTTCGTGGGATTCAACTAATATAAACATGGGAGCCCGAAAATCCAAACTTTATGAATTTTAGGGCATTGCTGTAAACCTTTGACTTCGGTTCCTTTTACCTATACTTTAATTGATCCCATTGAATCTTGCACGTCTCGTTTAACGTTAAGAGTTGGTGGAACCCTTCATGCAGCCCATTTTCTATTCTCTCTTTTGCTACGAACCACTCTCCTTTTCTTTTTTTTTCTTGGTATTCCTAGACTAGTTCCCAAGACTCCTTGAATTGGTTTTAGCTTATCGCATACAGAGATTAGTCCTTCAGTCTCTCCTTGAGCTCAAATGTGAAATGATAACTTGGATCCAGGTAAGCAAACTCCCTCGCTCACTATCCAGCCGACACCTTACGGTGCGTGGTCCTTCACTCTTTTTCTTTTTTTTTTAATTGAGGACAAGATACATCGTCTTACAAAACCATAATACGATGCAGAGCCTTGTAAAAACCATGGTATTTTTAAGAATGAAAACGGGAAGTAATCAATCAACAGATCGAAACATGAGAATTTATTCACGGATCAATAACATGTGAGTGTGACCCTACAATTGTTGAGCACATGCAAGCACACGAGCTCATCGGGCTAGGCTGTACGTAAAACTATTGGAAAGAACAGACACAGGAGAATTGCAACAGGAGTTGCCGGACGGGCCTTGTCTGTTTCTCTCTCGGTGTTAACGAATGAAACCTAGCACGGGATGCCCAACTAGATGACCGACAGCCTAGATTTGCGTCTACCTTAGCTGTCTTAAAAGTATGGCTGCTTTTTATATATCTTAATGGCCTCAATAGTAAGTATTTATAGATGGCATCTGCTAAAAACTCTATACAGTGGTAACAATGTTAGTTCAACTAAGGAATCAAAATGGGTCATGAAATCTCCATACCTTTGATCTATATGACAAGCGAATATTTTGTTTTCATGAAAAAATACATGTAGGCTCTTCGCTCACATTTACATTTCCTTCACATGCATACAGGTGCTCCTTGCAACCAGGAAATTTCCAGATTTGAATGGAGGAATTTCTGTTTTAATACTAGCAATGCAGCTTCCCCAACATAGCTCGCCTGCTTCTTCTGGCAGTAGTATAAACCAACCCCTTCAATTTAAAGGCCAGTCCATTTTAAAAAACGCACACTCCCTCAATCACCATGAGCAACACTGGTGAGCCCTTTCCCAGGGGAGGAGAGTAAATTTGTGGTTGGCACCCACCATTTATTACAGAAAATCTATCTCGTATGTATCAAATGTTTAATTCTAATTTCATCTTCTATGAGCTCCGTATCTACATTGAGTCTGCTTAAGTTACTGCAACTAACAAGGGAGACAGGCTCTGTTTTTCTTTCTTCTGCTTTTAGCAATATGAAAATTTTGATTTGAGTAATAAAGATGAGAGAGAGAATCTTAAAAATGTTCTAAAAAACAACAAAAATATCAGAGGTAATTACCGAGGTATGATGGGAGTCTGAAACCACCAATGTGGGTAATATTCAATGCATGAATCTGAAAACAAAAATGATAAAATAAATAATGGAGAACTATCTGATGTAAACACTAATGAGCAGTAACATATCATAAACAAGACAAGCATGAAGTTGCTATTAATAATAAACATTCGATGAGTGCTACTAAAACTGTTTATTGACATTGTCCCTGGTGAGTTCTTAAGATAAAAGGATGCAAGAAGACAGAATGTTTATCATTTAAATATGCACTTAAGATTTTGAAGTGATAAATATGTCACTAAATCCCCAACATGACCTCACAGGATATATGATTGGTTTAGGATGCAGATACCAATGCTGATGATACTGTGTCAGTATCCGTTTTTCTCTTGCTCTTTTTTCTCTCGATGTTATAAGGGTGTCATCAAAAACTAAAACCAACCTCAAGCCCAGCATTTTTTACTAGTTCTCAAATCGCATGGTTCCTCCCTTCATGAACCTGCAACAAAAGTAAAAGGTTGTTAGCATTTATGTGTCATAATCAACCGAGATGAAATTAATCAAACAAAGCAAAACCTCAAAACCAGAAAGAAACTCGTGGTGTTCTACAAACTGAAAGAAAATGGTCACACAGCAAAAATAATTGACATTACATCAAAATCATAAACAGCATTTTTGCCCCATATTTTTCTTTTTCCTCAGTGAGTATCAAAAAACAAGATTTTTTTTTTTTTATCAAACCCATCTCATTGTAATCCAAAAATAATTATCATTTATGCACTTCTTAAAAAAGCATGAAACTGTTTCACCATTTGGAATTCAGAACAACAGAGAGTATATTTAAAGTCCGAAGACAATGAAGAAAAATTTCGAAAGAAAGATTTCCACATGTATGAGAAAACAATTATATCCACAGTAGGAAAGGTGATAATAACATGTCTTTAAGGATGCAGTACTATAAATTATGAAAATAATTCTAGCTGGCTGAACAGAAGAAAAAATAAACCACAATACGAAGACGAGGTCTTGATACACCTGGTTGTTGTGGTAACAACTCCACGGAGTCTGGGGTGCAAGGGACACTGTCAATAACTGTTCCTTCACTGATAGCAAACCGCTTACTTACTTCACCATCAATTGTTGCAATATATCTGCAATTACGCACGCAACAACTACAATTCAGAGGATGCTCCACTTTTAAACATACATAGCAAGTCGCATCCAGTCTCTTCTAACAAAAGATTAAAAAGCAATTTCGTTCATGAATAAATCTGTTCTCTAGGACAATTTTACTCCTAAAAGTTGCAGATAGAATAGAGGACAAATCTATGAAAACTTGCTCCTTTGATAATTTTGATGAAGGAAGAGCAATTTCTTAGGCAAAATCTCCTGGAAAAGAAAAGCATATAAATTGCTTACTCAATCCATTCAATTTTGAAACAACAAACAGAAAATCCCAATTCATTACATTCACAAATCGTAATGCTAACATCATGCCATCATTGGTCACAATAACTAACCCATTTGTGGCAACATCAAGTCGTCCAACAGTAAATAATCGTGGTTTAGGTAGTCCTGGATTTCGCTAGTCCTACAAAACAGAAAACAATTATAACTAATAACTTCCGACTCTAAACCAAAAAGAAATCATAAACAATGACACAAGTACCTGCCCAACTCGTAAACTAATCATCAAATAAACCGATTTCAGTTAACATATATAACATCCCTCCAGGATCAACTCGAGTCTAAACATCATCACAACAAATTAACAAAGCAATAAATTCCAAATTCTTATAAAAATACTAATTTTATTAATAGAGAATTCATATATTCATATTATAATTACCCGTGGAGCATTGTATGCAGGACCATCTTCAAAAATCAACTCTTCACTGCTCCTCGCCTCTAATTACAGGATTAATAATACATTACAATACGTATGCAGTAAACAAACACGTTGAGATTTTTACAGCAATTTACCTCCAGCAGAGGCGAGAACTTTACTTAACGGCTGTGCTTGGTCTCTAAAATTGTCATTGTAGAACCTACGCGCCGCCTTAGAACGCCTAGGCTCCACTTCCAGCTTGGTCTTCGCATTTCCACCGCTCCCCTTCCTCACCTCCTCTATCTTTTTCTTTTGTTGTGTTAGGGCATCGGTGAGAGCGTGGAGGGAACGCTCCGGAGGGTGAGAATGGAGCTTGAGGTTTCCATCTTCTCCTCGGATTATCCAGGGAATGAAAAGCTGGCCTGGAGGGGGAGAGAGAGGGAAGCGGGGTCGTTTCGGAGGTTGGCGGGGAAATTGGAATTTCGGTTTACAAGGGGCGAAAGTGATGTTGAATTCTAAGGAGGAAGTGATGCGTTTGGAACGGAGGGGTTTGTTGAGTTGATAGAGTGACGGTTTTCTGAAGAGGATGTGGTGGTGGTGGTGGTGTAGAGAGGAGAGCGCTGCTGCCATTTTAGAGGAGGACTGTGATTTTTCTGAAGAGGGTGTGGTGGTGGTGGTGGTGGTGGTGGTGGTGGTGTAGAGAGGAGAGCGCTGCTGCCACTTTAGAGGAGGACTGTGATTGGTCTGGTGGTGGGTTAGCTTAGCCGTTGAGATTTTGTGTGTTTTGGGTTGGGTTTGTAACGGTCCGGGCTTTACCCTCAGATTTAACAATGACTTTCTTTCTTGCTTTTCTTCTTCTGTTTTTCTGATGTTAGGGTATTCTTGAGTGACCAATTGTTGGCCTCTTAAATTCCCTCACGGTCGCTTTATTTAGATTTTTCATGAAATTTTTCTTTCTCCTACTTTCCTTTCAAATTTAGATTCAGGATGATAGCATGAAAAATCAATCCACTTGTCATAACTTATGAGCTATTTTAACTTTTCCTTGTATATCAATGTATTTGGAGGAGTTTTTCTTTAAAACATCTAATATTTTTTTATGGGTTATTGGTGCTAGTTCATTCTCACCAGTGACATCCCAATCCCTGGGAGTATAGGACACTACAAATGTTGATGAACAGGAAGCAATCTTGTCTCATATCATATATCAAGGTCCAATGCAGGGACAGAGATCGCTCACGAACACTCTGCAACACACCTGCTCACATTTTTATAGCAACCATCTCTAAAATTAAGAAAAAATATTCATTTATTCTCACAACATACTACAACGGCACTGATTAAAAAAATTTGATTTTAACAAATAAAGAAAATTTGAACCTAGACTCGTTATTCAAAGTCCCATAGGGCAGCTCCAGACATCTGGGGAAGGTAATGGTCATTACTTAGAGAACACTGCAGGGAAACTGGAAACGGGGAATTTATTACACGTTAAAAAATATAAAAAGCATACCCATTTCTGGTTGTTGATTAGTCAGGTCACCAATTTCGACCACTTATAAACATATTCACCGTTACCAATTTCATTCAATACACTTCCGCTCAAGAAGGCCGGGCATTATTTTGGCAGGATAACTGTGCGGGAAAAGCTAAAAGGCAACAAATCTCCTTCGGAATGCGTGTAGGATATTTAACCACGTGTTGTCGCAATCTGCGGAGTAAAGAAATCAAAACCTCGTCTATCTGTAGGCGAGGAAAGTTGGGGCGAACTTACTTTGTATACCGAAAGAAAATGAGCTCCTTAAAACCCAGCTCAGGGGAGTCGCGGCCCTAAAACATAAAAACAACATGGTAACTATTGATTCGAGAAGATTTGACTTAAGTAACGAGTAAAAAATGATTTGAACTTACTATCAGTGTTTCCCATCATGGAACTGCGCATTTTTAGAAGATTTGAAAGTTTCCAAAAATTCTTTTGCCTTCTGTAATTCTTGTGCCTTCCTTGACTTGTCCCACTTGTGTTCAGCAGCCAGTATCTCGATGACACGTGGCAAGGCCCGGCCAGCAGCGTCAGTGTCCAAGAAAGCAAGTCGTGATCTTCTAGCAATGAAATCAACAGCTGATTCACAGTACTCATTCCGGGCACAATAAGCAACCTCGGCTTCCATAAAAGGATATCCATGGGCAAGCCTCTTCCCCAGACCTTCATTCTGAATTGTAGGAAAGTGAATTCTTAAAGGCAGTATAAAAACCAAAACTGGATTTTCATTAAAAACAACTACTTTATAGCAGCACAAATGTGAAAATTCAAAGTACGGCATGGATAACCAACAAGCCCAAGGCAATGCATGCATGCATCATATATATTAAATTTTGAAAGATGCAACCAACCTGAGCTATAGCAGCTACCCGTTCTGCCAATGTACCATATGCATGAGATAAGTGCTTAGCTGCAGCAGTGTCCATTATTGCAGGGACAACTTTTCCACCATATGTCCTCTTCATGCGTACATATTGCTGAGCAAGAACAGTAAAATATGAAGGTTCCCATCCATCTCCACCCATCAGCCTCAGATTGTGAGTCACACTTCCATTTTTTGGACTCAACTTTCCAGAATTAACAGCTGCATCAACAGCATCTTCTGCCATGCTGAAACTAAGTCTAGTAAGCACAGAATTTGGAGCCAAATAAAGAAATGAGAGGGGGGTGGTGGGTGGTGAAAATACAGAATTCAGCTAATAATAGATGATGTTATTCACGTCAAGATGTTTTGTTAAAATAATACTGATGTTAGCGATCCACGTGGTCAACAGGTAAAGATTTGCTAGAACAGATACGACCTATTGGCATCACAAAATACAAAACCCTCATTATCATTCATAATTCTTTCCAGGCTCCGATCAAACAAACAAAAAATTACCTTCGGTAAGTGGTCCATTTACCACCAGTGATAGTTACCAAGCCTGGATAGTCTTCGCATACAACATGATCTCTAGAGATGCTCTCGGTGCTCTTTGCTGATGGATCAACAGCCAGTGGGCGAATGCCACTCCAAGCTGAAAGAACATCTGTGCGCCGAACCTATATTTATCCACTTTTACTATCCAAAAGAAATCTTAACACACACACACACACACGATGAAGAGGACTAGATTCAGCACTACATTTACATACCCTTTGAATTTATGTAGGCTTCTCCATTAAGGTTAAAACCTAACCCCATGCAAACTTAGCAACAATAATCTCTGCCATCCAATTTATTAATCTATCAAAACCTGCAATTTGCCAAAGTTTATTCTAGAGCAAAGGCTATAGTTGTCAAAACTGCAGGGCCTCACTAGTGAGCATGACCCAAAGCAAGTCAAGTAGCTGGTTTGACCATCTAGGACATATCCTCACTTGATAAAGGTTAGCAAATGTGCAACTCGATTAATTAGTTCCAGGTCCAATGGCATGCAAAATAGTTGAGCTTATTGGTGAAATCACATACCTTAACACTAAGGTAATCAGAGATCGCATCAAGTATAAACTGAATCTCATCCTCGTGTGGTTCTGGAAGTGGAGTGATAACAGTGTTGGAATCTGTTGTGCCAGCGACAGTTCTTCCCAACCATGGCAGCATGAAAACAACACGACCATCCTTTGTTTTGGGAACAATCAAGCCCATTCCATCGGGAGAGTAATAATCAGGAAGAACGATATGCACACCACTGCTGGGACAGATCATACTTGTTGCCTCTTTGTCAGCTAATTTCCTTACAGAGTCACAAAACGGCCCAGCCGCGTTTACAACAACTTTTGCATAGGTTTCAAACTCTTTGCCTGGTATAGCATGATAGGAAATATTAATCAGTAACATATAGTCAATGTGGTTACTCTGTCAACATATAAACTTGGTCGACTTGAGGTGAGAAAAACAGGTGAGAAAATGCACAAGAGTGCAAGCAAATAGAAATTGTATGCTTAGGTATGTTCTATTTCTTAAGTATTTAGAAGGTGAAACATATGGCGGGGCTAGTTAGAGATAGTTGGCACACAGGTGATTTCCACGCACCAATATTTGAAGGAGGATCAGTTAGTCAATTAAGAATTACAATGTTGACATGGTTGTCAGTCAAATGCTTACTAAGGTGCCAGCAAGTTGGCATATCAAAGCTAGTAATCTGCAGGCATTCAACACATCTTCAGTCTCATAATCTTTCCATTATTATCTGTGTAAACTCATTGCAGTTCATTGAGTTAAGATGGTGGGAAAGAGGACGGACAGAGGAGTAATTAGACAGCAATTGCATACTCCATCTTGAAATGATAAAAAGAGGGTGAAATTGCCCAGCTAATACAAGTGCATTAAAAGGATGCTTGTCATACCTGAAAAATTGTCCCGAATCCGTGCACCAATTATTCGCCCGGTAGCCTCATCTTTCAGAAATGAAATGACTTCCGCGTGGTTGAGCACTGCCGCTCCAGCCAACGCAGCGCTACAGGCCAAACCAACATTGAGTCGTGAATCATTCATCTGACCATCATAATACACCACAGTGCCCCTCAGATTCCTATCATTTCCCTTCTTCGCCAGAGTAGGGAACAACTCAATGGACTCTTTTGCAGAATAATATCTAGACAAATGTAACAACCGCGCTCCAGCGACCAAATCATACATTTTCAAGCCAGCCCAATAATACACCACCTCAAACCAATCAAAACATGGCGTCATACATGGCAGAGCATGGCACAGGTGAGGTGCATTCTCGATAACCTGTTTGCGCTCCTCGAGCGCATGGAAGACTAGCTTCAATTGCCCGTAGTCAAGATTAAATACAGCTTTCTCCAAGTAACGAACTCCTGAACAAAACAATCATGTGAAAAAAAAATAGCTAAATAGAAAAACAATAGTATATTCACAAGAAATCAATCGAGCAAAAAAAAATAAAATTACACGAAATAATACACAAAAACATGAAAATAAAAATAAAAATATGAATTAATTCAAATAAATTAAATTATAAGAAAATAAATGAATAGAGAGTCTTATTACCGCCATGAATTAGCTTAGTGGACCTTGAAGATGTGCCGGAAGAGAAATCTTCGCGTTCAACAAGGCCAACACGAAGTCCACGAGTCACGGCATCGAAAGCGACACCGCATCCGGTGGCGCCACCACCGACGACGAGAATGTCAAGAGGATTGGCTTGACTAGCTCCGATCAAAGCTGACTCTTGAACTGCTCGCGACGGAACGTTAGCGTACGGATCATTGATTTTGCTCCTCACAGCTTCGAGCACGGTTCCAGAGCCGCGATCGTTGGAGGAGATGTTTGGAGATAGGATGATGGAGCCGCCAACAGAGGCGGCAGTAGCGGTGGCCAGAGCAGCAGCGCATACTCGGCGAAGACGAGCGGCAGAGGACATGTTGAGAAGGAAGCGGAAGAATCGACGGTGAGAGAGAAAAACGATGATGGAATAGTACCTTTTTTATGTTATGGGAAGCAGCGAAGGTTGCGTTGGGAATTGATCATGGTGGCATCATGGGGATTGGTGATATTACTGAAATACCACTTTGATTTTGTTTTTTGTTGGGAAATGTTCTATTTTTTCTCTTGACCATGTAGAGCAATAACTACTTCGGTGCCCGTGTTTCGGGTTAACTTTTGTATATTAAAAAAAACTAAAAGCATATATAAGATTCATATAACTCAATTAAATATTTTAATAAATTTTGTTAATTTAATATAATTATTATAAAATAAATCTTAAAAACAAAAAAAATAAAAAATAACAATTCAATGTAAAAATGAACAATTATCAATATTATAACAATATATATTCATAATATTTCAAAAATATTTGAATAATTTTATTTATTAACAAGGTAAAATTTAAATAAAAATAGGTAATTTCATAAAAAAATATGAAAAATTAAATATGAAAAATTTAAAAAAAATAAATTATTTTTAACTTTTTAAACTATAACCAGAGTTATAAGATTGAAAACACTACATATAAAAAATTATGAGGGTTAGAATTATAAAAAAATTCAAAATAAAAATAAAAATAAATTAAAAAGCTACAGAAAATTTTAGATTTGAGAGTTAAATTAAAAAGGATGAAAATAAAAATAAAAAAGAAATAAAAATACACTATAAACTTGAATTAAAAAATAAAACTAAAAAAAAAGGATTTTTTTAAAAAAATCAAGGAAAAAAATAAAAAATAAAAAGCAACTAGTCCTGAACATCCAAACATAATAAAAAAATAAATATACAGATTTTTTTAAAATGGTTTTTACACATGAGAAAAAAACTCAAGGGTATGATTTGAAAAACTTATGTATGGATCTAATTAAATAATCCAATAATCATTATGTAAAGTAATGAAAAAGAAAATCATCAACAATAAATAAAAATAAATTTAAGAAAACCAAGTGAAAGTAAAAATAAAAATATTTAACATCACAATATAGGTAAATTATCATATTATATTTAATGAATTTCTCAGTCAAAATAAATTTATAATAGAAAAACATATAAAATTTATAATAGACATCAACACATGTTAAATTTATTAAAAAAATACAAGGCTACACATATAAAAAAATCATTGATAAATCATGCTCACCTCTCTAAAAATTAAACACATTCAACATTATTTAAAAATAATAATAATCTAATTAAAACATAAACTCAAAATTTATTTGAAAAAATATATACAAATAATGTTGTTATTTTTTAAAAACACTAAAAAAAAATCAAATGCTTTTAGAATTGGTAATTCAAGTCTAGCACCTGATCTAATAAAACAATGGCCCTGCGGGGGTCTGTAAGGCCACCTCCAAGCATACACTTTTATTTTTTAAACAAAACTTAAAAGAGCAAATGATTATTTCAAAAAAACATGATGCATCACTTGGAAAATCCAAAATTCAACCATCACGGTAACCGAAAAAATAAGGTTTTTTATTTTACTACCACATACTCTATTTTCAACCCATTTTTTAGTCAAAACACTTTAAAAAAAAACATTTTAGAAACTTTATTAAATCAATTCGTGACCATCAAAAGCCAACAAACTACACAAAACCCAAAATTCAACCTAAAAAAATTCTTCTTGTACTCAAATATACAATTTTAGATGTTTTCAAGGTAAACAAATACCTAAACATAATCTTTTCATTATGTAAAATTGTTTGACATAAAAATCAATCATTTTGATGCTCATAATCTCTCTTAACAACCATTTTCTCTATTTAAATCAAAATTTGATGACTCTATCTTTCTCCTCTCAACAAAAAATGACTAAAAAAGATAAAAATAAAATTATGAACCAAAATGTATTGTCTTCAAATTTAAAGGATTGATCTTCTAAATCTAAAAAAAATATGAAAGATTAAAATGAATGTTTTAATAAAACTTTCAACCCACCCCTTGTGTTACCCAAAATTCTCACTTCAGTTTCTTAGCTTTCAATTCAACCTTTATTTCCAAACAAATACGCAATTGAAAGCTAATTTTAGTTTAAAAGGGTTAATTCGCGTAAAATAAAAGTTACAGGACCAAAATAAAAACTACTAAAAAGATACAATACTCCAATCCATAGTAAATTACAAACAAAGTGGACAATATTTTATGCATAGTAAAAAGGCTAGGCATTTTAGTTTTTGTTGTAATATAATCTTAATCTAAAAAAATATAAAAACCCATTTTAACCCGAAGTTTTATCCAAATGATCACACCCTCCTAATAAATAAAAAATAAGCATAGATTAAATTGTTTAGTTTGTCATAGCAAAATTATATATGTGTGTGTTATAATGCGTGTGTAAAGATTCCATCAAGCATAATGAGTATAAATCAAATTACAATTGATATCAAAATAAAGTTTTAGCATGTATACTAGTTAAATAATATATTTATGATTATAATTAAACATATTTACATCTTAAAATACTTTAAATAATGAAGCTTTTGTTGTTGTTAATAGTGAATTATTTAACTTTAAAACTTTGTTACTCCATTTTTCATTCAAATATTGTTTGCAATAAATCTTTCAAGATTTCAATAACAACACTTAATTTAGAATAACATCTAAACGGAATTTTTGAACCAATATGGATACACTAGATAACCTCTCAGTCAAATAGATATAAGCTTTAGATCTAAGATGGATACATAAAATTGAAAACTGAAGGAAAAAACACTAAAAATTGAGGTGACAAATATAATGTAAAATGAATAAAAAAAATCGAACTCCTTTTCCATTCCCTTTTCATGAGTGATTTCAAAAGTTAAAAAGTTCAAGAATTAATCGTGGTATTAACCAAAATTAGTTTTGCATTATTGACTTTTGGTTGACCACCATAAACCCACAACAAAAATTGAACATTATAATCATGAAATAAATATTTTTTGAGTTGAAAAAACCTATCAAAGTTACATTGAAAGCATGCTGGAAATACTAATCAAATTCTTTAATTTGAGGGTGTCTATGAGTGTGATGGATGTTGTTTTTTAAAATATTTTTTACATAAAAATACATAGAAATAATATTTATTTTTTATTTATTTTAAAAATTATTTTTGATATCACTACATCAAAATGATCTAAAAATACAAAAAAATATATATCAATTTAAAATAAAAAAAGTGAATTTTAAGGGAATGTGTTCCCAAATGCTTCCTTTATATGCTGGACAAAATAGTGGTATAGGTTAGAAAAAAAAATAATTCTTCATGAACCAAATTCAAGTCCAGATCTAAGTTGATAAAAAAAAATTTTAAGGTCCAAAAAATTATTTTACAATAAACTCACATGTAAAACCATACTCGGGCTTGAGACGGGCTAGCGCACGCGTGATTTTAAGCTCAAAACTCATTTTACTTGGACTATCTCTCATTTAAAAATCAAAATGTCTTTTAGGTCCATTCCAAACTTTTAAACTATCCATTATATGAATAATATGTAAGTTTTGTTTTATTTTAACATATGATAGAGTTCTTTGAATGATTTTGGTCTTACCAAAAAAATGTTAGTCTAAGATTATTTAAAATTAATTTTTCATTCACTTATAATTTATTTAGAGTATGTTAATGTTTTATGTTAAAAAGTGTATATTGAAAATCAGGTCCAACAAAGTTTTGAACCCAAAAATGAGTGGACCTTGCTTTTAACTTCAAATATGTTAATTAACCATGCTTCTTGAATAATTTTTCAACATCTCCATCAACAATAGCTATACTACAATAGCAAACCATGACAATACCACTTATGTTTCATTTGACAATGAGGTTGCATTATACAATGTAATCCATGTTTTTTAATAAAAAATAATATTTTTAATGTTTTTTATTGAAAATATAAAATTGCATTGCACATGCAATGTCACCACCAAACAAGTACCAAGCGTGTGTTTGGTATCGTGATATTAGGCCAATGCTCAGGATGGAGGTTCATCAATTAATATTAAAGCAATAATATTTTGATTTATTTAAAAAAATTAATTGATATTTTTTCTAAAAACTAACTAAAAAAAGTTTTTAAAATTAATTTAGTCAAGCCTCATATGGGTTTAATGGTATCAACTGAATGAAATTTTTAAGGTTGGATGGGTGTTTATCTGGAACTCTAATAAATTACTTGTAAAAATAAAGGCACCGCAGTCATTTAAGCAAGGAAATAATAATAAGAATGTGCAAATAACCATTTTCTAATGCAGGTGAATTATAAGTTTAGTCTTGTTTTTCATTTTTTTAACCTATCTGTGTTTTTTTTATTTAATTTCTTAATCAATCCATGTGTTTTCGGCTACTCCTTACATTATCATTTTGAATGTTATCAGCACTCTGGAATTCTTAAAATTGCCAATTCACGACTATGAACGAGGATGGCTCGGTTATAATTAAAGAAAAAAACATCTTTTGATTTATCTTAAAATTGATTTAGAGTAGTCTTAATTGTAAAACCTCAACGGAAGGTAATGATGCTAAGATATGCTGGTTGTCTTGCAACCACAAATCTATACCTGTCATCTACATTGCTTGTTAAACAATAAAATGATCAATTATATGTGCGCGCGCGCGCGATGGTATTTTGACACTAATTATAAAACCCAGCTGACCTGCTTAATCCGAAACCCTGCTAATTAGGATATAGATCAATATGAGGGTTTATTTTTGCAAAAAAGACTAAAAATCTAGACAATTCAAAAAACAATTTAAGCTGATGCGTTAAGCTCTTCATTTCAGGGCTCATCCAGTCGAAATTCAACATTTAAATTTATTATTTGAAAAGCTAAAATCAATATATGATATCATTTTAATTTCTTTTAAAAATTTTAGTGTCACCTCAAATCTGGTTTTGTAATTACGTAATAAAATAAAGACGTGAAGGTCCTAGTTTTAAGGTTTTTTTTTTAAAAAAAATAATTTATCAATTTCTGTGAGCTCGAGCCAAGTACTAACTTGGCACTTCCACCTCAAAAAAAAAAAAAAAACCTCGGAACAAACAAGAAAAACGAGCATTACCCGTTAATTTCCTCCAATTATGTATCAAAATTGCCGAAGCATGGAATAAAAAAAAATACGAGAAGGGCCTTTGGTAAAATTGAATACCTTCGTCTTCAGAGATCAGATGCGGGTGCACCCTCCCTGTAAAAAAGAGAAGGAAGGAGCGGATAAAAAGAGCGAAAAGAGCTACCATAAGCTCGTGACCCGCGCCTCACAATTGAATGAGCGAACGCACCTCTTCACGCCTCGTGGCAGCGTTATTCCGTGATGGTGGCAGCCTTTTTCCTACGTGTTGTGCCTGTGCTGGTCCCTGGTTTCTTGGAAAAAGTGATCAGGTCAAAACGGAACTTTTCATGGCAACCGCGGTCATGAAGGAGATAAGGACCTGTTTGGCAGAAGGTTCGTGCAAAAATCCCAGCCAACTAATCAACCTCAAGTAAAACAATAAACAAAGATAGCTTATCCGATTGACCTTGAAGATGTGCACGTCCAGTGATATTTTAATCACGGCGCGCGTGTTTAATGGATTATATAATCATGTTTTAAACATTTTGTGTGCACCCTTGACGTGTCCCTGGAAAACGCATCCATGTAAAAACTTTTAGATTAAATCGTATAAAACGCCCTTTGAATTATTTTTTTTCTTTTTTCGAATTCAAGTATAAATTGGTCTAATCGACACCCCTTTTATTATATTTTATCTAATTTAATTGTTAAATGTCTCGTGCGAATTACATGATTTCTTTTAAAAATATAAAAAAGTCATAAAAAAACATAAAGAGTTAATTTAGCGACGGCAATAATTCTATCATGCTGTGAAGATTTTTTTTCATGGTATTAATGAGATTACTTTTTAAAATATTTTTAATATTTTTTATGGTAGTTTGATATTATAATAAAACATCTGAGATTCGTATATTATTTAATAGGACAAGCGATGAAATGTGATAGGAAATATGTCAATAAACAATCATATAATTCAGGGATTGAAATAAATAAATAAAAATCAAAATAACCCATGTTTCAAGGATTGTTTGTGACAGATTGACCTTCCATGCACGTAAACAGTTCCAATAAAGAATACAATCTCAGCAAAGTTTAGGGCAATCAGATCCGGAAACTGATTTTCCATGAAATTTATAAAAGAAAAAAGAAGCTTGTGCTTCCAATCAATAGACTTAGTATTGCATTTTTTAGAATCTTGCAAAGTAACAGAGCAACTTCTTCCTATTCTTCTCCTGATATCCATTTCTGCAAGGTGGAAACCACTTGATTGATGCTTCCTTTTAGCCACCATCAAACCACGTACCATTAAATGACTTCCTCGGGGACCATTAACCACGTACCGTTTACACCGCTGGCTGGCGATTACATTTAAAATTGTATTTTTATATATTTTATTTAAAAATATTAAATTAATATTTTTTAATGATTTTAATATTTTGATGTCGTAAACAAAAATAATATGAATTTTTTTAAATATATATGTTTTTAAATACTTTTAAAAAATATCATTCAGCACAACATTAAATAAAAGTATATGTGTGTTAGGTATTGTAGTAGCTTTTTATTATTATGATTTTTTAAAAAATAATGCTTTTAAAATATTTTAGTTAAGATTTCAAAAGAATATATTTTAAAAAATAAATATATAATTAAATTATTAGATGGAGTTTTGCAAGTAAAATAAATAAAAAATAGGTTCCTTTAGTCTCTACAAGAATCTATATATTTTTTATTGAAAAATATATCAAAATAATATTTTTTAAAAAATTATTTTTAATATTAACATGTTAAAATAATAAAAAATACTAAAAAGTAATTGATTTTTTTAAATTTTAATAAAAAATAAATTCAATTCCAAGCAGACAATAAACTCAGGACATGAATTGTAACTATATACAAAATAGTTAACGAGATAATTTTTTCTGCATTTTTACACAGGAAAACAAAAGAAAAAACAAAAACCTTCTCTAAGTATATGGGATTTAAAGCAGTGCATGACGTTAACAAGCGGAGCATAAGGTATCTCACTTCCTCTAGAACCTCTCCAGAACTAGCACTGACATTGTATCTAGAACATAAAAAAGGATGTTTTCTTGTATGGACACCGATATTTTAAAGACTCTATTGTCTACTATGTTCTCGACTTTTTTACAAGGACTTTTTATTGTTTTAGTGTAATTAAAATAGAATGCAATCTCTAATGAAGATACGAACTCTCAGTACAGCTACAGCACATGCATATTATGCCCTTATAAATAAAAAGGAATTAAGTAGATCGGTTCAATTTGATTTTTGTTAAAATTGAATAAGCTTGATTTAAATTATATTTTTTAGACTCAATGAGCCTTTTTTTATAATCAGCAAGTGGTTTCTAAATTTCTTTTAACTAAAATTGTCCAACAAATTTTAAAACCCGTTGGATTCAATTATTTTTCAATTAATTTTTTTAAATACTGTAAATAATTTAATTATTCTATCAACGTAAGGAATACTAAGCCAAAAAATCACCATAAGGCCTCTGTGTTGCGCAGATTCTTCATGGATGTCTAATCTCTCTGAATCGAAACGGGCCACAGTGCAGTTACTCAAGTCCATTTCACCAGTAGAGCCCAGAAACAGAGTCCAAGATCTTTTAGCTTTCGAGCCAAGCAACCGACCTTGTCCGAGAATAAAAACGTTAAGCCCACAGTCATATCCTCTCCCCTCCTTACTCCCGTTTCCCTGTCGGAGGTACAGAAGCCGAAGAGATATTTTACTCTAGGCGCACTCAATTATATATTTATAAAAAATGTCTCAAATTCCTAACTTAGACAACTCTCCTCTCAATTTAAAATCCATCAGGTTAGCAGTGATCATCGCTTAGCTAATTAATCTTAATCATTATAATTGATCCTTTATTCTGTTTTTTTTTTTTAATCTAGAAATCAGGATTTCCTATTCTTTTTTTTTTCAGGGAACAATCTCAGAGAGAGCTCGTTAACATCCTCAATAACGTAAGTTCTCTGTTTTTCCCGAAAAAACAAGAGAAAATGCAAATTCTCAAGCTCCTTGTAGATCAGTTGCTTCAGTTTAACGGAGTTTTGGAATTCTCTGTACATTGTGGATCATTGCTATTCAGATTCTAGCTAGGGTTTTGAATTTTGAGAAATCTGATGTTTAATTGAATTCTGATTCTGATTTTGATTGCGAGTTTAATAGATTCGAGGAAAGAAGTGTTTGGTGATTGATCCAAAGCTTAGCGGATCACTGTCGTTGATCATCAAATCAACAATTCTTAAGGTAAAAAAAATTAATCCAACCTGTAATGCTTTAGTGAGTTTTGTTAGCTCGATGGACTTTAATTACGTAGCTTAATTGCTGATTTTAGAAATTCTGTTGTTGTTGATTGGTAATGGGGAACACACAGGAAAATGGGGCTGATTTGCGGCATCTTTCAGCTGAACCAGTTGACATTGATTGTACTAAAGTGGTTTACCTTGTTCGTTCAGAGTTTAGTTTGATGAGATTCATATGTTCACATATTCATAATGATACGTCTAAAGGACTTCAGAGGGAGTACTACGTTTATTTTGTACCTAGGCGTGAGGTTGTTTGTGAGAAGGTATGATTTCAGTGGTAGTTCATATGTTGGCACCATTTGCATTATGAATTGTTATCTCATGTACGTTCCTGTTCAGGGTTGTAAAGAGTGTATTTGGTAACCCAGGTGCTCGAGGAGGAGAAGGTTCATAACCTGGTGACCATTGGGGAGTACCCATTATACATGGTTCCACTGGACGAGGATGTACTATCATTTGAACTTGACTTAGCTAACAAAGTATGGCCATTGATTTTCATTCTCTCCAAAAAAAATTTTGGATATTCCTTTTGTTTATCCTTATCCTTATTATCTTTATTTTATCAAGCATGGCAGGAATGCCTAGTTGATGGCAATACAAGTTCACTTTGGCATATTGCAAAGGCCATTCACAAGCTCGAGGTTTAGATGGTTTGATGGATCCAAAAAGTCATTTTTTAATTATAGCATTAAGAATGTTTGGGGATAACTTCCTATGATTCGATATTTATGGAAAAGTTGTGCCTGCAGTCTTCTTTTGGAGTGATACCATATGTAAGGGCAAAAGGTAAAGCATCAGTATGTGTTGCTGACATTCTCAATCGCATGCAAGCAGAAGAACCAGTTAACACATCTGATGTAATTGCAGCTTCTCTGAGCACGCTTCTAAGTTTTAACCAATGTGCAAGTTAGACATTTCTGTCTATTTATAACTGATCTGTTGCTTGCAACATTTTACTTGCTTGTTATTTCAGATGGTTATGCCAGGGATAAATACACTCATCCTTATAGACAGGGAGGTAAATTACCTCTCTTCTGTTGCTTCTTGGCTTAAATAATTGAATCTTACTTTTGCAAGATGATAACAAGGTACTCGTTTTTGTGTGCACTGGGATGAATAAATCTTCATCACTGTCTTCAGAACATCATTGCACATTTGAATAACATGAGCCTTCGAAAATTTTCAGAAAGCTGAAAATTGAAAAACATTTGCACATCTCAAAAAGTGATGCTGGATATTAAGTGTAAAGATTGCTCATAATCCTGGATAATGAGATGGAAGTTTCTTTATGTCTACTGCTTTATTGCTAACTTTATAAAAGTTATATTCATGGACAATCTTGGTTTGTGTTGTGAGATGGTTATCTCTTGGACTTTGCGTATTATGATCTCGATGTTTCAATAAATATTCTTGCTATATAAAAATTTATGCATTCCTCTCTCGCAATCCTAGGTGATGAGATGGAAGTTTCTTTATGTTTATAGCTAGCTTTGTAAAACTTGCATTTATGGGCAATCTTAGTTTTTGTTTTGAGATAGTTCTCTCTTGGACTTTGCATGTTATGATCTCGATGTTTAAATAAATATTTTTGCTATATAAAAGTTTACCATTCCTTGCTGCAGGTGGAGATGGTTACTCCTATGTGCTCACAGTTAACATACGAAGGACTTCTGGATGAGGTAATTTAACCCTCAAGTGAAACCAAGATACTCTAGCCATTTCACCTGCTTTATGGGAGATATATGTGCTAATTTTGTTACCAAATTTGATTAGCCTTAGGAAAATGTGTTTCTGCATGTGTGTCTGTAATGTTACCATTTCTGCAACCACAACTTGCAAAAGTATTTGACTTCTTCTAGCATCAGCATCTTAAAATTTTTGTTTCTATTACTTGGAAGCTGAAATTTTAAGGCACATGTATCCCCATATGTTTCTGAGTGGACAAAATGATGGTAATTATTTACTGTCAATAGGATATGCTTTTAGCCATCTCTAATAGATTTAGTGCAGTTTTTGCATATCAACAATGGTGCTGTGGAGCTTGATCCATCTATCATGGGTGCTCAACAAGAAGGAAAAAAGATCAAGGTTCCACTTAATTCAAGGTATGCTATGTTATTTAAGAGTATTTTTCCCTCTCTTATCTGTTCTATAAGAAGAGGGTTAAAGAGATGAAACTTGATCTCTACATGCTGTCAAACTTGTGTTTAGATGGATTCAACTGCCAGATTGTTATCCTTCAATGAATCCTTAGTTGTATAAATGCATGTTGCATAGCTGCAATTGGGTTAAGATTTATAATTTATGATTACTTGAACTGTCAGGACCTTCTCTCTTGCTCTAGACTCCTGCCTTTTCTTATGTATTGGCAATTAACTCACTGCACATCACTGAAACTTTTTTAGTGACAAGCTGTTCAAGGAAATTCGAGATCTCAACTTTGAAGTTGTTGCCCAGGTTGCTTCATATTTCTGGAAGTTTATTCTAGTTCCCATATTAATTTTACATTCTCTTTTTCAAACCATTACCTATTCTTTGTATGCCTTTCAATTTCTATTTCCTTAGTTGCCATCTGCAGTATAATTACAGGTCCTACGTCAAAAGGCAACATCTATGAAGCAGGACTACACAGAAATGACAATTACTGTACGTGAATTGTCATCACCTGAACTCTCATGTTTTTTCCTTTCATAATTAATGAACAACTATTGCTAACTCACATCTACTAGTGTAATTGACCTGGTATTTCTTTGTTCTTCTTTCTGCTGTGAGAGAGAGCTTCCTAAGTCAAGATTTGCAGCTTTAGTTTATACCAATAATTCAGACTCCTGTTGTATGCTAAAGACTAATAGAGAATTAGAGAATTGTGTGCCATTACTGTTGATTCCCTATCAAATTTTAAGGTTAATAGTGCACATTCATTCATGTGAAATTGCAGAGTTAATTTCTTGAATGCCTAGCTTTTGGATTACTTAAATGGTTATGAGCAATTTCTAATCAGGTGTCATTTGATTCAATACAGAATCAGACAGTTTCTGAGTTAAAGGATTTTGTTAAAAAGCTGAATTCATTGCCAGAGATGACTGTAAGTCATTCTCTCTCTCTTTTTACTTGTCATGCTCTCTGTCAATGCTCTTCCAATGATGCTAGTTTTGGACTTGCTGCTTCTGATGGCTTCAGAGGCACATAAATCTCGCTCAGCATCTATCAACATTCACATCAAAGCAGTCATTTCTTTCACGACTTGACATGGAGCAAACACTCATCGAGGCTCAGAGTTATGACATGTAAGTTGATTTGAAGACTTGCACCCTTGCTTTGAGAGCTTTACGTGCTCTGTTTTTCCTCTATATTTTTTTAATTGGTGCATACAAATAGTATAATTGGTTTCCTGTAAATTGGGTGTGTTTGGTGAGCAGATGGGATTGGTTTGGATAGACTACTCGGGGACAACCTTGTCCCATAGGGGAAATAGGACAGAAATTGGGTATGGGGCAAGATAAAAACCAACTTTTGTCCGGTCTCACTTGTGCTATAAACAGCATATAAAAGAGAAGTTGTCCTGTCCAGTTATATGAATCAAACACTTCCTTATTAATTGTTCATATGCTTTGATAGCAATTTCCTGCACCTCAAATGTTTCCTTGATGTTGGAAATGCTTCTCAAGTCAAAATGTAATTGATGAAGATTGTATTTGCAGATGCTTTGATTACATTGAAGAATTGATCCATAAGCAGGAGCCTCTTGTTGGTGTCTTGCGACTTCTGATCTTATTTTCTATCACAAATTCAGGGCTTCCAAAAAGGAATTTTGACCATTTGAGGTAAGGATAGCATGATTCTCATTTTTGTACTTTATTCCGTTGGTTCTTGACTTCTACAGCTGTTTTACCTATTGTACGAAGTAATTATTCTAACCATGCACTTGTGCTGCATTGTGGTTGTTGCACTTCTGGTTTAGGAGGGAGCTGCTCCATAGCTATGGCTTTGAGCACATAGCAATGTTGAATAATTTAGAAAAGGCTGGATTGCTTAAAAAGCAGGTTTAGTATGATTTTCCTTAATGAGTCATTTTATTTTCTTCACATCATAATCGGATAGTTCAGGTAAATGGATTCGATCGAATTACCAAGTTCACTGTACATCATTCTAATCTTGCAGGAAAATAAAAGTAACTGGCTGACTATCAAACGTACCCTCCAACTTGTAGTTGAGGATACTGACACTGCCAAGTAATCAACCTCTTGATCATGTAATCTGTTTCTGATATAGAATTGTTTACAGAATGTTCAAGATGTTCGTTTGGTTCTGCTATACCTATGAGAAGTGGCCATAATCTTTTACTGCAAACCTGAGGATGCCATGTGACGCAATGATCTGGACTGCATTATGGGGCCTTTTTTACTGTGCTTTAGAAGTTTTTTATGTTTCTTGAGTTGAAAATTACAGAGAGTGCTAAAACAAGTTTTGGATTGTTTTCTTGACCCATGTCCTTAAATTCTTGCAATTGGTTATGTCTACTTCATCAATCAAAAGTTAGCATCATCTTAATTGGAAATTTTCCAAATCTATTGCTGTTTCCTGAAAAAATTTCTTCTGAAAATGAAATGGAATGCCATGGAAAAAAAAAAATGAATCACACTTTTCAGCATTTATAAATTGATGCTGTTTTGATTTATTTTCTAAGTTTACCTTTTCTAATAATCCTGTTATTTACTTTCCTAACTCGTAAAACTATTTCTTATGCAACAGCTCCAATGACATTGCCTATGTCTTTTCTGGATATGCACCACTTAGCATTCGCCTTGTTCAGCAAGCTGTTCGATCTGGATGGTGAGGTCAATTTTGAATTTTTTTTACCTTTTGTATGTCAGCAGTGGATCACGCATGTTTACTGGTTATCTATATGCATGTTTATGATCAACTTGTGAACTGTCTAAAAAGATTAAAAGTATCCGTGCTTATTCTGGTCTTAATTCCTTAAAGATAAACCCTTAAACATTATAGTTTGAATTAAAGCAAGTTCAATGCCATGGATTCACACAAAAAATGATAACTTTTCCGATGACCTTATCTTAGTCAAATGTGATGGCTTTACCTTTCAGGCGTCCCATGGAAGAAATTTTGAAGCTGTTGCCAGGACCTCATTCAGAGATGAAGAGAGTCAGTCCACTTCTCTATCTCTGCCTTTTAGTTTTGCTGTTGCATCTAATATTTTTTTTTATGATATGCATATCATAAAAAAAATTTGATATATTTGCCACAATATCTTTTATACTATTTGTGCAGGGTGGATTCTCGAGCAGTCCTTCGTTCGACACACTGCATGGGGCTTCAGCAGTTGTGGGCAGGTAGATGCAAACTCATTCTTCTTTCTTGTCTGCTGCTTA
Organism: Populus ilicifolia; assembly: GCA_015708895.1. NCBI lineage: Eukaryota > Viridiplantae > Streptophyta > Magnoliopsida > Malpighiales > Salicaceae > Populus > Populus ilicifolia. The sequence goes on from SRLM01000025.1 coordinate 1,082,938, forward strand.
AGTTGTTGTTTCTAGTTAATTGATATTTTCAATGCTTTGATGGGTGTCATGTGATCATTGATGTCTTTGAGGTTATCCAGATTTTTCTAATTTAACCTAAATTTTCTGATTGGTAAAAAGCATTGCCTGTGATCAAGGATCATAAATTTTTTAATGAGCATCTCTTTGTATCAATTTTGCAAATAGTATAAAAACAGTTTTTGTGACTGAATCATTAATAAACTAGTTGGATTAATTCTGTATTCCAAGTGTATGGAGTAATTTTCGAGGAGTTGTATCATGCAACGTTTTGATCTTCAGTCAATTGTAACACTAATTAACATATTTCAGAGTTGCTGATGGAAGGCGCTCCTTGGTACTTGTTGTGTTCACTGGAGGGGTAACACTCGCAGAAATTTCTGCACTTCGATTTCTTAGTGCTCAGGTTTGTGAGATACTTCTGCGTATATGAATCTTTAGTAGGCAATTCTAATATGCGAATCTGTATCAGGCAGTCAATTACATAGTTGTGGGTGAGACCTCGGTTTTTCTCCCACATTAACGGAAGCATTTAGACTAATACTTCAAAACGAATGGAGGATAGCTCATCCCTTTGGATGATTTTACTCGATTTTTTTTCAGTTTGGTTTCTCTTTGATACGTGAAAGATTCTATAATATAACTTGAAAAAAAAATAAATCTACCTGCATTGTTGACTCTAAAACATCATTAATTTAAATGGTTATACAGCGGTTAATTTTCTCTTTTTTTGTTAGTTTATTTCCCTCCCTTTATATATATATATATATCATAATCTTCTACTCTTCAGGAAACGATGGCATATGATCTGATTATTGGGACAACAAAAATTGTCAGTGGAAATACCTTGACTGTGACGTTCATGGAAAAGTTGGGTTAACTATTTTGGCCTGCAAAAACGGGACTTTTCAAAGCAAAATCGAGACTTGAGAAAATGCCAAGGTGATACAATTCTGTGCGGAGTTACATTGGTTTCTCACGTGTCTTCTCCCGATGGAATTACTGGTGCATGCATGGTGAGTTGATGTTTGGTTGGAATTCTTTGTGATTTTTTTATCCGGGGTTGAATGGAAGAATTTTTTTTTGTTTTTCCGGTGAACAAATGTTACCGTCAGTCTACACTTTCATGTCTTTAGTCATCATATGATAATGGCAAATGGTTTTGAGTTATTTGATGATTTCTTAGCTTGTTAACATCTTTGCTTTGTCGTCAGAGATCTTGCGGTTCAAATTTACAGCCCATTGCAATGAAAATTTTGCATCACGTTATCTGAGGCTAACTACAGTTTCACCTTCGAATTAAGAATGATGGCAGAAAAAAGACCAGTTGACACCTCAAAATGATTTTAAAATATAGCCTTTACAACTCAACTTCCGACCTCAATAACATGGCATTAGAGAGCTTTTGGTGAGGGAATGTGGTTGCCCAAAGCACTTGTAAAAGTTCAATGAAGGATGGTTTCCCTGAAAAATAGTTTATATCACCCTAACAAGGTGTTTTTGTGATTGAATCTATATTTTAAAAGTATTTTTAAAATTATCAAAAAATATTAAATTAATTTTTTTAAAAATGTTTTTTTGATACTTTTAATGAATTGATGCAAAAAAAACTGAAAAAATATTATTTAAATGCATCTTTAATTAAAAAAATACTTTTTTAAACACTATCATACATGTTATTTCCAAAACACACGTTTCCACGATAATTGAAGGCTGATAAACTCCATATTGAGATCACATCATGAGATCTTCTCTAATGTGATCTTCTCTATTATGATCGGAGACCTGGGAGCATGTTTGTCATCGAAATCATATTCTCTATTTTTTAAATTTTATTTTTTATATTATGATATCAAAATATTTTAAAACACCAAAAAAAAATTAAAGAAAAAAAATCATTTTTTTCAAACACCCAAAAAGTCCCTCCAGAACTGGAACAACATTAAATTCAGCACCACTGACCTTTCCTGCGTGTTTGGTGAAGCACGCCAGTAGTTTCTACCTCTATCTCAATTGGCGGGACGCACAAGTCTTGTATGCCTAAGCCGCCAATATGCACACTTCCATGCTTACCCTTTTGTACAAAAAACACCTATTCAAAATCGAAGGACCATTCAAACAGGCATGATTTTGGTTTTGCGATTTTCTGAAATGTTTCTGCATGATTCAGAGTCAGCTTTGTGTAACAATCGCATCAACTCCCTGAAGGAGCTCTAATATGCTTCCAGCTTTTCTCTTTGCCCTGTCAGTACCGCTTTCTGATAGTTCTTTCAGTGCCTCTTCAGCACCGAACTGCCTAGCTAACTTCAACTGCTGTGAATCGACATTGCAAAGTGACCACAAGATGGCTGCAGCATTCTCTCGGTTGCGTGGATATCCAGTGCTGATGACCTCCATCAGAACAGGAATTGGGTCGGCCAGACCAATTGCCACCCTCCCTTCTTGATGACTTGCAAGAATGGCAAGAATTGCCAATGCTTCATCCACCATTCCTCCCCCGGCATCCTTCAGCAACCTCATCAGGGGTGGGACAATACCAGCCTTCACAGCCCTTGCCTTGTTCCCTTGATAGATTGAAAGATTAAAGATAGCAGTGGCAGCATCCTTCTTTCCTCTTGGTGTCCCATCACAAAGCAACTTTATAAGAGCTGGGATAGCCCCAGCTGCTCCTATTGCCACCTTATTCTCATCCACAACAGATAAACTGAAAAGGGTTGCAGCAGCATTTTCTCTTGCCTCCATGCTACCATTTTTCAAAACATCTACTATATCAGGAATGGCCCCTGCATTAACAATGGTTCCCTTGTTAATATCATTTATGGAAAGGTTGAGAAGCGCTGTAACAGCATGCTCCTGGGTCCGAGGATCTGTTGAGGATAATAGCTCCACGAGGAGTGGAATTGCTCCTGCTTCAGCAATACAGACTCTGTTATCTACATTCCTCTTAGCTAATAAACGAAGCTCTCCAGCAGCTGATCTTTGTTGTTCCAGATTACCATTTGTCAATTTGTCTAGTAAGGTAGCTATCGCAGCTCTGTCACAATATGAAATGCTACTTCTTACATTTTTGCTTCTACAAGCCCCTGGCTGTTTAAGAACCTCTACACCATTGCTCTCACACCACAAAGCAATCAAACTCTTCAAAACATAGTTAGGTGTAAGTGCCGTATGCATGAGCGTCTGATGTGTTTTTGGACAGGTCTTGTGGCCTGCATCTAGCCATTTTTGGATGCATGATCTTTCATAAGTCTGGAGAAGGAGAGGAAACGATTAATGAATAATGGCTACCAACGAAGATGCCAAGTTAAAAACTATGTGACAACTTTTAGTTTACCTGTCCGGTAGAGATAATAACAGGATCTTTCATTAGTTCAAGAGATATGGGACACCGGAAATCATCTGGAATAACTGGAGATCTGTGTTTCACCACAACCTTTTCAGCCTCAGAACAATCAGCTTCAGGGTTTGCCATCTGAACGTGGTCTTTTAACTTCTTAAAGAGGGATGCCATCTTCTTGAACCAATCTACTGGATCTCCACCACTTGCAATAACCAGTTCATGGAACGCAAGGGATTCTTTCTTTAGATCATCAATAGTCAGGAGATGCAGCTTTTCTGAAAGTCTTTTTAGTATTGCAGGGTCAGGCTCCTTCTCTCTCTGTGCAATGGCCAAATCAACTTCCAGTTGATGATCTTGGAGTTCTGGACTTCCCTTTGCTCTTCTGAATTGAGCGTGCACAAGTTCAATCTAGCAAAAAGTGATAGATATCACATCAGTTGTCAGCACTAAAATTAATCAATCCATTTATCAATCAGAGTCGTTATTTTGTGCCAAAACCATACTTGATCAGAATATCTTATGGTGTGCAGAACTAAAATGGTGAAGTGGGTTCTTGTAAATGTGCTAAAAATAAATCAATTCGGTCATAAGAGTACCTGCTCTTGAACCTCCTCTGATAAATTGAGTTTGTCATAAGGAATCTCACTCAATGCTGCTTCAATTTTTTCTGTGATCTGGTTGAACTTACCTGCTATGCGGCCTCTTTGCAAGGCCTGTGCATTCAAAGCATGGCTTGATTCAGATTTCGATATTTAAATCTAAACAGTTATGTTTGCAAATGAAAAAAAAAAAAAAAACCTGCTAACTTTAATAGCAACAACTCAATATACAGGCTTACTAATCTCAAATCATTCGACCTAAAAAACTGAGTCAATGTTTTCTAAAACTATCAAGGGAAGAAACTAAAGGTATTTGTTGCAGAACGCTAGAAGAATAGATGGCAAGATGATGGCTATAAACAGAGTTCCAAGTTATCATGCAATCCCGCCACGAATTGAAGAACCTGATTAAAATATCCTAATCTAAAGACAAAAAACACAAAATAATATACGAACTTCAGTCAAAAGACTCACCGACAGACATTTCAGTAATTACATGACTCAACCTTTGTTAAGACAATTTGTAATTTCAGGTCTGTCCCTTCAATTCACGGAAAAATTAAAGATTGTTTTTTAATTTTTTCAGGTATGAACAGTAATCTATTTAGCTTCTGATAAAACTAATAATCCAGAAGTTCAGAATCAAAGTCCTTAGCTTTCGTTCTATTCTAAATCAATAATATATCCATTCTTCAAATACAGAGAAAAAACACCACAAAAAAACCCCACAACTTCCATTTTCTCAGGAAACAGACAGAATTGAGACAAGTAAACGAAATCTTCCTCGTAAAAATACCCAATAGATGATAGCATAACTCAACCATTCCAACCAGAGAAGAAACACAAATAAATTCCAACTCGTTGATAACAAACAAGCACAAAACACAAAGCTTGAAGCTTTCATTTTTCTCTACTTCCTTGCAACCAAACAGAGAGGACAAAAATCAGTACCTGATGCACCTTGCTTCCTTCAACAACCAATTTGAGAAGCTCCTTAGCAGAATCTAAAGCGGTTCTCAATAATTCAAAACCCTTAGTCTCTTCTTCACTTAGCTCTTCATTGTTGTCCTTCAATTCCTCAAACAAAGGGCTCAACAGCTTGATTCTACGTACCAAATTCCCATGCATCTTCTTACAAACATTTCTACATTCCGGTGACATAGAAATCTCTTTCACTGAGTCAACGAGTCCACTCATCAACTCAGAATTCGGATCCTCCGTTAATACCATGTTTATTAAAAACACAAAAACGATTGAGTTATGCAAATATACCCTCGAAGTGAGGATTTTGATAGAAATAAGAGAGACCCAGATGAGAAAACCGGGTGAATTGAGCTGGGTTTTAATGAGTTGATGAGAAGGGCAGGTGAATGGACAACGGTTTAAACTTAAAAAGGAACCTTTATCATCAAAGAGGAGCGTTAAACACCGAGGAAGTGGAGAGCTTTTTGTGTGAAAGCAAGAGACATTTGATTTTTGGACAAGAAAGATACAGATGCAGAGTTTGGAGCTTAAAGTCTTGTTTTTGTTGCTTCGATTGAGAAGAGTGGGATCCAATTTTTGGCCCTCTGAAGAAATAACTAAGCAAAGAGCAAACAGAAGTGGGGTCCTAGCAGTCGAGCTTTAATTCTTCGGTTGAGACTTGGAAAAGGTGTGATGAAAATAAGAATAACGAGTCCATAAAAAGAAAAGTTAAAAAAAAAAAACACAGAGAGAGGATAATGAGATCCTTACCGACCAAAATCATGGTTGTTGTCTTTGTGACGAAAGTGTCCTTGAGGATGCAACGAATGAGATTATACTGTTCTTTTGTTTTTCATGTTATATTTACGTGGAATTCAAAATTATTTGCCTCTCTTTTCCCACAGCACAACGAGCTTTTAATTGGAATGGACAGAATCACACTCATAGTCTATAAAACACGAGTAGGCCTAGCGACTAGACCCATAACCTCAATTGCTCTAGATTATCAAATATAGTTGGTTTAACCAAACACTTGAATTAATTCAGTTGATTTTGATATGATTTGTTGCATGGTAAAGTTACATAAATACCCTTAAAAATAAAAAATAAAAATACTTGCACGTGACCTGGGGGCGTTGTTTTATCTTTTGCTTTTTAAAAAACATAATGTAACGGCTCGGTTGTCTTTAAAATTAAAGTTCTCAGGGCATGCTTGAAGGGGTTTTGCATCATTCCATGAAGGTTGTCACAAGCGTGGTAAATTATTTGGTGCTAGGGGTAACGTGGTAACTTGATAAATAAATAAATAAAAAACTCCCGCGGTGTCCTCAACCTCGGGCGACGACGCGTGTATGTTGTTTTATTGGCAGGTTGTCACAAGCGACCTTTTTCTCTCTGGCAGGAAACCAGTTGAGCGGCCCAACAGCCTGTCAAATGGCGCATCATCATCGCTCGCTGCTGTTGTCTCTTCATGCGCGCAAATTGTCAATAGGCTCGGCTTCGCCTGGCTTGACTTTTGAGCCTTTAACCCGGAAATTCAAGGAGAAAACAGCAATTTCTGGCCTGGACAATGCATGGATTATAAAATATCAAACGCAGCCACAAGCGTGGTCTCCTGAGCCTTTCTGGAACAACGATCCGGGGCCAGAGTTGATTTTCAATGCAGGCAATTCCAATACATCGGCCACATCGAGAATTTAAGATAGATTTTGAGGAAATGATACACACAATAGTCGTGAATTTAGAAAGTCGTTTCTGGGGTTTGAAAAGGAATGCCATTGATGATACTGTAGTGTTTCAAAATCCATCTTCACAGCTAGAATTCAAATCCAAATTACTACTGAAAATAGCCACTTCATGCTGAGTTATTGATCATGTTAGGCAACATGATAGCACGTATATGGTTAGAAAATGATAGACGTTGCATTCAAGATCCATGCTGGAAATGGTTTATAGATAAACAAGAGAAACACTTCGTAATTGGCAAAAGAAATAACAGATTCAAAGGAAGCATGGAAAGGGTTACTATCATCGTCTTTTTCAAAGCGATTTTTTGAATCTTGTATAGATAAAGAAAGTTTCGAGTAGTTTTCTTCAAGAGAGATCCGTAAAAACCACAATTTTCTTTCAAAGTAGGTTATTTGTTTTCCAGTCTCCATAGATATTTCACAAGGTTTAGTATTTTCTTTTTATAGATCCTCGCGAAAAATAAAAATAAAAAAACTACTCAACTTATCAAAGTTATTAAAACCTCCCAATTTAAACAAAAAAAAAAGTTTAAACAATTTTATTATAAATAATTTATTATTTCTAAATTCAAATTGGTTTTTTACCGGATCAAACCATACTAACTCTAATTTTTTTTGGACACTCAGCCTAAAATAGAGGCTAGATCAACATAATACTAAGTCAAACAAGTCTCGAGTCAATTTACGAACATGAATTTAATAATTATTATTGTTAGTTGATATTCGATTTATAAATACTTGCATACCTTGCATGGATCAATTTTTTTATATCTAAATATACTACTTGCCTACTTAATTTGAGAAATTTGATGATGTTTAATAAGTAATTAATTTCATTTCTTTATTTATTTATTAAAGTTCACTTCAAAGAATTAGATGAATACAAACAAGCAGGGGAGGATTTCTAAATAAATATATTCTTATTATTTTTTTACGTGTCATTAATTTTGTTATTTTTCTCTTTTTTTATGTTTATTTTTTAAAATAAATACCATATAATAATTACTAAGATACTAGTACACTGCTCATTATTGCACGCCAACGATAAAACCTACCCCTTTTAACGCGAGAGTTCTTATTATTTCTTCCACGGCATTTAGCAAGATCTTGTGATTATTTTGTCTAGGTCAATTTGGGGCCCACATGGGCTCGCTTGCAATGGTGCCACCAAGCAGATGACGTGTCAAGATAAGTCGATCAATACCAGCAAGAGACAGCCGCGTGGATTCAATTGCCGGCAGCTCTAGGCAAGGCAAGAAAACGTCTCCCTATCATGCTAACGTGGAATGGTAGCAACCAATCAGATAGCTTGACGTGGAATGCACGTGAGCTTAGGTAGCCCATCTTAAAATCTATAATCAAAGTACCTGTCAATTAGATGGCCCATATTTTAATCATGTCTCCATCCTTTATAAAATTATGGAAGTCGGCAGAGGATCGTCACCATTAAAACAGTGAATAATCACCGGGTCCGCGCTGCTGATCCTTCGATTAAGACCTTAAACAATTTTTTTTTTACTATGTTTTTTTAAATATTTTTTTATTATTTTAATTTCTTCCTCTTTTATTTTTTAGATTTAATTTTAATTATTATTTATTTTATTTGAGATAATTTATAAAATTATATTTGTTTTTGATTTCATTCTCATTTAAATTTTTAATTTATAAATTTTGTTTTTTATTACTTTAATAAATTTTTAAAAATAAATTATTAATAAATTATTTTTCATTCTTTTTTGTTATACTATTAATTATCAAAAAATTATTAATTTTTAAAAAATAATTTTCCAATAAACAAACAGCCTATACTATGATGTAAACAAACTTGCCTAAACTACACCCAATCTTGTTCTCTAAAGATGTTTCTTCTGGGCATGTTCGGTAATGGTCAAGGCGCAATTATTAGGAAGAGATTGTATCTCTTGCTTGCTATTGTCGCTAATCAAAGCTTCTTCTCTCTCTGTCTTTCCCTTTCCGTGTTTTACTGGAGTAGTTTTTTTTTTCCAATTATTAATTCACTTCCTAAAAACTAAATAAATAAATAAAACATTATAATGTAAAAACTGATTATTGCATCTATGAGATTTTTTTTTCTTCTCGTTCCATGTCACTGTTATTTGACAGCACATATTTGCCTTTTGTTTGTACGGTTAGATTTGACTTTGAAAGATTCATCCGCGGATTGCAATTCATTTGGGTAGGGAGGTTAGGTGTGGATGACATGGTTTTTTTGTATTTTCCGAGTCAACAAGCGACAAGATGGCGCAGAGGTCGGCCGGAATTGGAAACCGGCAGTTGAAACTTTCATGACTGGGTACTGTATTATTTTATTGGAGGGCAGCAAGTAAACTACTCTGATTAAGAGGACTTAACTGCATTTCTGGTAAAGCTTCAATGCCTGACATGTTAATTGCCCACGTATACGGTGAATTTTTAAGCTCTTTCAGCAAGGAATACATGAATCATATCTTAAATGATTCAAAACCACCGAATCACTCGATATTTCTCGAAGGAGAAGGAGACTAACATTAACTTAGTTATTAACCCTACGATGTCATCACCTTTTTTTTTATTAATTAATAATTAATAAGCACGTTTGATTACGTTCTCCTTTTGTTAGTTTTTGCACTTATAATCATCCTCGCAGTCTATCTAATTGAACAGGTGTCAACTAGACACATTCTCAATTATCATCGAGTGAAGCATTTCGTGGATACACATAACTGATAATTTCATGTTTTTTTTGTATAATTATTTTACCCAATAAATAATAAATAAAATACAAATATTATTATAGTTGAATCAAACTTAAATACAATACAATGTATACATACTCCAATATTAGCATAATATAAGTATACACATATGTATTGCTGTTTTATTTATATTAAATAATAAATAGTACCAAAATAACATATATTCACCCATGTGTTTAAACACAATAAAAATACAATATAAATATTTAAAGCCATTAAACAATAGATGGGATATCAACATATTAAAAACCCAACTTGGTAATATTTATTGTCATCAAACCAATAAAGAGCATGACTCGCTCGAGGCCACCAGGAGTTTGGTCTGCCAAACACGACCTGGGCGTGCTTGGAATTAGTTACTGGTGGGAAACCTTAGGCTACATTACATAACATGGATCCGGTCCGGGATTTCACAAGTTTATTTTTATTTTTTTTACGTGGGTGTCCGGGCCAGCTTACGTGCACCACGACTAATCCACACGGTTTATTGAATATCTTGTAAGCCTAGTGAACAGATAAGGCACTGCGGAGATGACAGGCATGCATGGTAAGATTCGAACTCATATGCTGAGAAAAAAGAGAAGCCTTCCCACCACTAAATTAGAACCTCACCTTGCTGACAAGTTTAATTTCTGTGAAAGGAGTTGCGTCCCTCTCGTGACAACTGACAAGGCAAAAACTAGGTGGTTACAGCTGTAGGAGTCTAAAGCATCTAGAAAAGTGAACTATTTTTTCATTATTATTAATTACTAGCAACAACCAAGGGGCGTGGAATTTTTTCTTCCTCCACACTGATTGTATTAAGAATTATAATAATAATTTATTATATTTTATTTTTTAATATTATAATAAATAAAATTTAAATTTATAATTTTTTTTATTGTTTATCCACGTGGCCAGTAAGATTTATGGGTTTGCTAGGACAATTTATGTTATTTTTTAATTGAATTTTATAGTTTGTTTTTTCATATAGTTAAAAAAATGATTTCAAATAAAAAAATTATTATTAAATTTTATAAATTAACAAAAATTAAAGGGTGAGAGGAAAATATTGTTTACCCACACCTATTATACCGTGAATTACAGTGTTTTGCATGTTTTTTTTTCTTTTCTTGTTTTTGAATTTTTCTTATATTTTTTTATCAATTTTTTCTTGTTGATTTAATGTTTTGATATTGATGTACTTGATAATTTAGTTTTATATTTTTTTTAATTTTTTTTTCTACGTGGATAGCATTGTTTATTGGTTTGTCACAATAACCTAAATTATTCTAATTTATAGGTTTGATAGGGTGTTTTTTTTTTAATCGAACTTAAATTTTTTTATTATTTATTTTTTCTTATAAAGTTAAAAAGATTAGTTTAAGAGAAAAACCATCTTATTAAACTTCATAAAGTCTATAAACTTGTTTTCATATTTAACCAGTAGGTCTAGTTTCTGAGTATAATGAGTTTATTTTTTTTAATAATTTTTTTTGATTTCATCATTAACTATCGAGTTATTTGAGAATTTAATTTTATAATTAATTTTATTTTACTATCTGTGATGTTATTACTATATAAAAAAAACTCAATATTAAATTGGTGTTAAATTTTATAATTGTTTATTTTTTTATCATATAGTTAAATAAAAAATAGTTCTAGAAAAATATTATAATCCAATAAAGTGTATAACCAATTCACATGTTTGATGTACTAGTCCAAGCTATATAATTATCACTTTCTCAAATAAATATCTATTTCAAGGTTGATGTTTAATTTTGTAAATATTTATTTTTATCATATAATTAAATAAAAATAGTTTATAAAAAAATTATTATACCCAATAGAGACCATGACCTAGGTTGTAGGCATGCTAGAGTCAATTCAATCTAATACCGTCTCAATATTTTTTAATAAAAAATTATTATTTTAATTTTTTTAAAATTAAATCATGATTTTATGATTATTAAGGTTGTATTTAAAATTATAAAATCGTTTAATTTAAGTTGTATTAACTATCTTATAATTTAATTGAAATCTCCAATTAAATAAAGAATTAATCAAGATGTTTCATGATTGATTTATTTAATTGAGTTTGATAATATTGTAAAAAAATAAATTTTATACTCTTAATATTTTTGTATATTTTAAAAAGTTTATTTAATCCGAACCACAATAGAAGCAAAGCTTCTTTCATTCAAAATGTTCGGATTTGACTGCTTGCCCTCGAAGCATCGCGTAGACCGAAGTAGTTGTTGCTGTGCTTGAAAGCTCCGGTTGGGATCCACCGTTGAAGAGAGAAAAAATGAAAGCGGCTTGAGTTTCCAAGAAAAAAACCCATAAACTGTTTTTTTTTTTATTTAATTAAAAAGAGTGGAAGATAAGATACTAGTTAATTACTACAAACATAAACACTTCAATTTAAAATACTAAACTATCAGGGGATCAGAATTGTTTTTTGGACAATTTCATGATTAAGTCATATCTTTTCTTATACATAGACAAAGGTCTAACGTTGCTCAATTTAAGCGTCTTGCACTAATAATTAAATTATGAATATTACATCTCTTTATGCAAGAAATATTTGAGTTCGATATCTGAACTTAGAGGTTCTGTATATAGTGTTCTTGTGGGATGTTGATACTGAAAAATAGGAAGGAAAAAAAATCAATACCATGTCAACACTAGTTAATTCAACCATAAAGCAGAAACAGTATCAAATATTTCCGATCAAGGCATCGTTAAACATCATGATTTCTACGTACAGATAATAAAATCAAGAGCATAGAGAAAAGAACAGGGAAAAATTGTCATCATCTTTAGAAAGATACACATATATGGCCTTCATCAATTGTCGCTAGCTAATAACTTTTCAACTTCTCTCCACTGGCAAGGAATGCTAAGTGCACCTTCATGACCAAAACCAAACTCTTCTGTTGCTTCCTCCAACAGCACCAAGAACCTTGGATGGTTTAAGTAGCTCAGAGGCACAACAAATCGCTTAGGACTACCATTTTCGATTGCAATCACAGCAAAGTGCCCTAGCTTCACATCCTTTGGCAATGGAGAGCATTTCTCATGATATTCATCAATTTTTCTATACTTGGAGGCTTCTTTCCAGCCCAGTGAAAGACTCTTTTGTAGTTTCTCTGCCACAACCCTCAGCTTTAGAATGCCAATCTTTTTCTTACCGGTTGTTAAGTATGCCCATGGCTGAGGCTAGTTAGCTTGGTGACTTTGAATTGCATATGATCAATAAAACAAATTAGGTTTCAAGACCTTTAAGCGTACTAGCTAGTTCAAACAAATGCATGTGAAAGAAACAGGAAAGACCTTACATACTGATTTGTTCTCATGTGATCATTCTGTCACGTCTTTTTTGTCTAGTCAAAATCTGTCCCAATTAATTTTGTTTGCAAGGAAACTTAGTTTTTGGTCCTTTTTTATGCCCAGTACTTCTTGCATGTATTGGTCTAGCTAAGTTTATTTCAAATTTTATATATTTAGGGAATTAAACTCACGAATCAAGACTAATTAAGCTTGCATGTCACGTAAAAAGGTGCAGGTTCCTATGCACTAACATGAATTTGGTAAAGTTTAGGCAAATGATTTTGGCATGCCAAAATCATTGATTTGGTAATTAAAGTTTAGGTTAAAAGTTTTTGACAAGCACTCCTCACTTCCTTGGCAACATAAGCTCCGACTTCTCTCTGCCGGCCAGCAAAATTTATCTCAACATAAATTTTAGATAAACAATTTACTCTTGGAAATTTCTACGGGAGGAGAATCAAGAAAATGCATCCCGATGAAACCCTAATTAGTTGAATCTAGCCAAACTTCCTAGTCATGAATGAGGGGGTGGAGGAGTTCTAAAAAAAAACCATCTTTATTCAAAGAATTTGAAGTACCCCGAGTGGCATCGCCAATGATTTCCGAATTCATCTCAAGTTCCACCTGTTTATAGCCATAATCCCAGGAGAAATGTAAACTCAGAACAGCAGCTCGGAGCTCCGCTTTAATGGAAGAGCACTGTATCCCAGATTAGCCATCAACCTGTGAAGTCAGCGACCACCACACCATCTCGAAGAATACAACCCGCGCACTAGCCAGCCCTGGATTCTTTCCGGATCCATCTCAAGTTCCACCGTGAAGATATCTGTTGTTCACTTAGGGAATTATCGAAAGAAAGTAGTTAATAATTTTCACGACTTGGTTGCGCACACAGTATATAATTGAAAAAATAAATGGACATTTGGTCAGCAATATTGATATTGCATATGCTAAATTGTCTACGACTTTAAACCGTTTGGTACCAGATTACCAATAAACATAATAAACAATATGGTTGATGCTCCATGTAACCATGCAATTATACTGTAGGATCTTGTATGTTACGATTACACATGATTAAATTTCCCAAGTCTGATTATTATCTCAAAAAATGAAAATAATGGAGATAAAAAAAATATGTTTAAAAATAATATGTTTCCATGGTTTATATTAAAAAAATATAAGAGGGGCTAAGTGAAAATGAATTCGAAGAATCTTCCTTGAAATACCAGCTCTATACTTTATCAAAAAATTACTTTAATTTAATAACTTAAATTATTAAATTAAATTTAAAATATAATTTATATTAGGTTTTGAAAACTCTCATTTTTTTAATAGATATTCAAAGAAAATATCATAAAATTTTCAAGTTTTACATGCTATAATTGGTTCCGGTCATTGACCAATAAAAATAAAATAAAAACAAAAAAAATCTTGAAGAATAATTCAACTAATCATACTTTGAATTTATTTTTTAATAGTTTCTTGAATTTTTTAAATTATTAAAAATTTATATGATTGTTAATTTTAAAATTATTTGAGATATACATAAAATAATTTAAATATTTATATTAATAATAGATAATAAGAAAAAAACAGAATATATGAATACAAGGCAAGAGTTTTGTCCTGAAGTGCGATCAAAGAAATTAAAAACGGCGACCTCAATCACGTTGATCAAATAACAAGGCACGCAAGTCCGGCAAAGGAAGTGCTTACAAGTGTACTGAAAACTAAATCCCGTCGCAGGTGCATATGTTGCAATTATCGGCATGAGAGGTACTACCAGTACTGTATGATTAACTTATTTAACTCTCATAAAATATAAAATTTGACATTTTAGCAAGATCATATTAATTTAACAATTTGTGTCCATGATCATATTAATTGTTATTTCAAATATACTTGACAATAATATTAAAAGTAAAATAATTTTTTTTTTTGTATATCATTAACCACACAAAATATAAAAATAATTACTCAATTTGATATTGTTATTACCGAATTGTCTCCCCCTTTCCTTCATTGTATAATATGATATAGTCTATGATTATAAAAACTAAAAACCTGATGATTATAAAAACTAAAATTCTGGTGAAAATGTGACTAAATATGGGGTTGATCATACTCTTGAACAAAATATAAATATATTAGATATTATTATAGCTTTAATTGCTATAGTTTTTAAGTCTTGGATATGATTTAAAAAAATAGATTAAAAAACATATTTGGTTAAAATTACTATAAGATAAATTTTTAGATGTAGAATAAATGAATAAAAAACAAGTCTTCATAAATAATAATGATATTATTTGAACTTTTATAAAAAAAAAAATTTGATATATATTAAATATAAAAAATAAAAACTATTTAACCAATCAATAATTTTTTTATTTTTTTTATTGAAAAAATAAAACCCAATAACTGTCGCAATATCAAACCACCACTGAAACCGTGGCCGTGCCTTAGGCACCGCAATTACATTTTACACCCGAATTATTGTATTCGCATTAAATTTCCTTTTCTTTCCAGGTAAAGTGTTTGATACCAGTCACTGGATAGAAACGTTAAACACGTGGCTCCAGACGCCAACAGTACACGTCAAATAAGACAACATAATTAAATGGAAGAGCAACAGCGCAATTAGCTAAAACCGAGGACAAAAAGAAAAAGCAAATCGATCTTGATTACACTCTCTGTACGTACAGTGTTAATTACATTAACGGTATTTCAACAAGAAGGTCATGGGTTGCTCCTCTTCTCTTCCAGGTAATCCCTAGTTTGTCTTTCAATTTCTTTGAAAGCCCTAATTTTTAACTTTCTTGGATTATGGTTTTATTTTGGCACTATTTTGAATTAAGTGGATCAAAATGCGATTTTGATGCTAATGTTGTTGATTGACTGCTTTAGTTTAGTTAGTTTAATGAGGTGGTAGTGAATTGTGAGATTAGTGTCTGATCGGGGAAATGAGTTTTTGGTAATTAGGGTTTGAGAAGTGTTGCTTGTTGATAAAATGATTTGATTTAGCGAGCTTTTTGAGGATTTTTTTTCTAAATCTGCTTTAAAGGTTGAAATTTTGGTTTTCTAGCTGTGGTGGCTGGTTGTCTGTGTTTTGGTTGTTTGTGGAGTGGTTCTATTAATTGATTTAATTCGATAATTTTGCCTATCTTGGGTTTTCTCTTGGGGAAAATGTTTGCAGATAGGAGTACTGGGAGGTTGGGTGGACTTAACAATGCAGAGAGTGGTGGAGTGGCTGATGCCAAAAATCTACGCGTAAAGGTAAGTTTATGGACCTTGCACTATAGACTGTCTTTTATTTTTATTTTTTATGTGTGAGATTTGACTGGACACTGAGAAAACTTATGTGGGTAAGGAAGCAAGTGTTGAAACGGGATCAGGTTAGCAGTTGATACTGTTTGGATTTTTTTATATTTTATGGGCGCTTAGTTGATCTGCGTTTCTCTAATGTCATGCTGTTTTGAGATTTTTTGGCAGCAATGCTGTTGATGAAAATGTCCATATTTTTTTTTCAAAGTGAGCTATTGTGTTTGAGTGTTTGAAGCTGTGATTTATTGGCCTTCTGATGCAAAAAGGTAAGTAGTGTTGCTGCTGCTTTAGCATGTTGGGCGTTCTTTCTTTTTGTTTGGTCAGGGCTGGGGAAGTTGATGGTGATTTCAAGGACCACTTTGTTTTATATTTTGGTGTGGTGTAGTGTTATGTGCTCTGTTTGAATTCTTGAAATAAGTTCTTGTACTTTTGGGAGAGTTTTTCCTTGCCTTCATGTAGACAATCACAAACAAGCAATTACAGTGGAATACTCTTTCAATTTAAACAATGATTTTTAAGCTGTTTTATGTGCAAATTTGGTTCCTGGACTGTTTCACACTTTATTATCTGATTTTATGTCAACGTTTGCATGTTATCTTCTTTTTCCAGAAGCTATCCAGGTTATTCTAGCGGTTGTTTTTGCTGTTATCTGCTGGTGCCAACATGCATCTTATTAGACAATGGCACCACTTTGCTTGTTTTGAGGTTTTTGAAGGATGAAACAGGATATTTTAACTTTCAGATTCCTCAAAGTTCTCAATTTGAATCCGTGAATTCATTCTGTTAACTCCTGTGTTCATATATTGACTAGCATGGGTACAGTTTGCTGATGAGATTATAGACTGCAGTTCGCTTTAATTCTCAATTTGAATCCGTGAATTCATTCTGTTAACTCCTGTGTTCATATATTGACTAGCATGGGTACAGTTTGCTGATGAGATCATAGGCTGCATTTTGCTTTAAATTTAAGCCTGTCTTTTGGTGCGTGTCAAATCTGATTCAGAAAGATTTTTGAAAAGTCAAATAATGTCTGCATGTCATGCATCATGCATCTATAAATTTTATATACTTATGGTGTACCATCAAAATACTCCACATGATTCAATACACAATGGATGAGCATTTGAGTCAACTCTTCGTTTGATTGTGTATAAAATCAAATACAAATTTCTTCTGTATGTTTGAAACAACAACAATAAAGCATATTGGAGTTGCTGCTTTCTTGCTTGCATTTTTAAGAGTGAAAGCAACTGACCTTTCATTCCAATGTTGTGAACAGCTGGTTTTATTAGGTGATTCTGGTGTTGGTAAAAGCTGTATTGTTCTTCGCTTTGTTCGTGGCCAGTTTGATCCAACATCCAAGGTAAGGAATCTATCATTCCTTGCCATTCACATGCATTCACCTTGTTTGTTATTTAAGCCTCTCCTCCAACTCCCTCCATCCCTCTCTTCCGCACCCGCACCCGCACCCACTGGCCCTAGAAGGCTGGAACTACTCTTGATACATCTATTGAGATTTGTGACTTTGGATTGTCAGGTGACTATTGGAGCTTCATTTTTGTCACAAACAATAGCTTTACAGGATTCTACAACAATTAAATTTGAGATATGGGATACTGCTGGACAAGAAAGGTACTCTTGGCAAAGTGTATATTGTGTTGGTCACACAAACATGCAGATACAAGCAAACAAGTCCATATTGAAAATTTACTGGAAAATTTAATCTGATAGTATATTTTTCTTCTGGCATGTTCCTTCTTCCCCATCGCCTTTTCCTTCATATACACCAAAGCTCTTATTGATTATTGATTCTTGTTTCATATTCAGGTATGCTGCACTAGCACCACTATATTACAGAGGTGCTGCAGTTGCAGTTATTGTGTATGATATAACAAGCCCAGAGACATTCAACAAAGCACAGTATTGGGTTAAGGTAGTCTGCTGGAATCACAATTTCATCTTCTCTCTCCCTCTCACACATGCAGACACATGTTTATGTGGGTGGTGAATTTGCCCTCACATTTTGATGTGAAAAGAATTTGGTTTATTGCTATATTGTTCTTAAACACTTTAATAAAGAAGGTTTATGCTAACTAAGTTTTCATAGAAAATTGAGAAAGTATTAACAGTTTTGATTCAGCATGGCACCAAGTGTCTGTTTTGAAAATATAAACTTAAGGCCGCTGAAATCTGTTAGATGATTATGAGTGTTTTAATATCGTAGCTGATGCAACCTAAGCTGTTTTCACTATTCATTTAGCATTTTGACGGCTCTGTATTTAAAAATCTCTTTTCTATCTTCTATCAGAATATAAATACCTCTCTCTCTTTCTCTGAATTTAGCCAGAGATGTTTCATAGACTTGTTAAGTACATTTAAAGCTTTACCATTTGCTCAATAATTTATCCTCTCTGCTCATATGAAAGTTTATTTTCTTGGCTTATATCCTATTGTGTAACAGGAGCTAAAAAAACATGGGAGCCCTGATATAGTCATGGCTTTAGTAGGTAACAAGGCTGATCTTCATGAGAAGCGAGAAGTACCTGCTCAAGCAAGTATAGTTATTTATTGGCAATAGATCATTCCTAATTGCTGAATATAATTTAATGTGTTTTGCTTTTTGATAATTGAAGGATGGCATTGAATATGCGGAGAAGAATGGGATGTTCTTTATTGAGACATCTGCAAAAACTGCAGATAATATAAATCAACTGTTTGAGGTACCACTGACACTTATGTGCTTTAATTCTATAGCATGATTCTACTAGAAAAGAAATTACTTTGATGCAATCGAGCCCCTGGTTAATTATAATTAAAGGTTCCACTTTTAATTGTAATCTGACAACCTCTTCAATTTGCAGGAAATTGCTAAGCGACTCCCGCGCCCTTCCTCAACATGACAGTGGGCCCTTGAAACTGAATTAACTAGATTGCCTCAAATGTTACAAGAAAACCACTTGCCTTTGTCAATTTTGTGTATATCTTGGTAGTTGCTCTATTTTGTGATTTGACTGTTACTCAAGTTGAAAATCTACATCCCCGGTTATTATCATGAATGACATACAGCGTGTTGACTTGCAGTCCACGAGTTTATGGTGGACAACCATGTGAAAGGACTGCATAACATTGTTACTGAGTGTTTCAAATGTTGTAGTTTTCGGGTAACCCTACCTGCCTTGAGTATAAAAAATCATTTGAAAAGGCTACTAGTATATCAGGAAAGCTCCGGAGATTAAAGTAGCGTCCTGTGGATGCATTGCTTCTAGGAATGTGAGTGCGCACAATTCTGAATGCTAAAATTTGAGTTTTGTGACAAACTGAGACTTCCGAAATTGATTCTCAAACTGATGGCCAGTAGCTCAGTAGAAATGCTTGTACTTTTCAGCCTCAGTAACACCACAAACCATTTTGGATGGATCATCAGTGTTGGGGATAAGTCCGCTTCAAAACTGTGAGGGAACGGAACAATAATAGAGATGAAGCAGCTTACCTGCTGGCTGTCATCTAGCTTGGTATTGCTAAGGTATGGATTATGGAATATCATTTCGTTTCCCCCTTTCAATCAGACAGGTAAAATAGATTATAACCGTATGGACTATAAGGAGTACTGAAGGTAAAATAATTTGATCTTTTGGGCAAAGGTAATGGAATTGACCCCTGGAAACAATTGAAGCTATTACAGGCTTGGAAGGTAAGCTGAGAAGTTGTAACTCTGTTGAAAGGGTTGAACATGTAGTTTGCATTCGTTTATACAATTCAACAAATCTGTAGTTCAAAGATCATTGCTCATGGTACATGAACAGCAGAATCAATTTTGCTGTATGTCTGGACCTCCTCACAAGACGAGATAATGTCAAGCCCTTTTCATGCCCAGTTTGTCACACCACCCAGTTGTGAAAGTTCCACGTATTGTCATTTTCTTGCTGCACCCGGAGCGCGCCCATTTCCTTCTAATATCTGTGGGTCTTTGTGGCCAAAACCAGTAGTTTTCCATAACTCGGGGTTGGCCACATCAAGTCACCGTCTCTTGGATCGATCTTCTTAGGAGTAGGATTGGAATGAAGCAGAACGTAATATGAAGTTTCTCTTTCAAGCTAGCGAAACCACTAGCAGAAAATGAAGGTGGTTCTGGGATCGTAATTGCCGACAAAACCCGACAATGAACTACAGTTTCTTAATCCCTACAATATCCCCCATGTTTCCTTGATAAGCGCAATCAGGAATGAAAACCAGCAGTGAAGAGGGAAAACAAGATACAATGGGTGACTTACAGACTGATTATTGGATATGACACTGTTTTAGCTAAGGTAAACACAGTACCACAAGAAGATAACTTTTGAAGGACATGTTGGAGATTTTGCGAGTGCAGCGAAACTGTCATGGATTGGTGGAAACCAAGATGTAGGCATGGTTTAGATTCGTCCAATGATATTGCTCTTTAGCTGCTGGACAGCATATGTGCCTGTAAGGGCCACTGTAGTTCTGAAGTGGCTTTCGATTGTGATTTATGATAATCATGTAAGACACGAAGCTTACTATATATCTATCAGGGACAAGGAAGGGGACAGGGACCAATTGACCGTTGCAGTCGGTGTTCGTCCTCTCTACTGTGCTCAATCCATCAAATGCGTGATCCCAGAAATAAAACATAACACTTAATGCTAGCATTCAGTGTATTTTGTGATCTATCAAAGAGATGTGAAAAACTGAGTTCCTTTAGAAAGAAGAAAAAGAAAAGAAGACTGTCCTACAAAGGCGAACGAATCTTTTGTCACTGATGCCAGACGGCGTATACCATTCATAGCCATTGCCGATGGACTGTATATTGAAGGCAGTATACGTGAAATAGGGTGAAATACCCAGATGCTGCGAAGACTTACTCAAGAAGTGATAGGCATACAAAGTGTTATTGTGAATTTATGTTACTTTATATTATACTTTCTAGACTAGCTTTGTAAATAATCACAGGAGTATATTTTTATGTTAAAAGTGGTGCCTTTTACTGGGATACCAAAAAAGGAGCACTTGGTTATTATTTAGGATAAAAGAAACGAGATAAATAAATATATTTGATTAAAAAGATAAATATAGATATAAAAAAAATTTATTTATAATTTTAAAATGAAAATTTATATTTCTAAAATAAAAAACACATGAAAATATAACTATCTATTCTTAATATTTTTGTTTTGTTCCAAGGTAGTATCCATATTATTACATAAATATCATGTACAATAAAGATAGTCAATAATAAGTACCTATGAATTAGTCCATACTCAGCAAATCTATTCAAGTTTTATTGATTAGACTAGCGTGTGGGATTTTTGAAATTGACTAATATGATTGGCGAGAGTTTAACTTGAGAAAATTATTAATATGGTATTTTAAATAGTATAAATATAATTTTTTTATATGTTTTCCTATTAAAAAACTATTTAAAAAATTCAAATTTTAACTCATCTTTTTATCGTATTCAAGTTCCAATCTTTACTCTTTCTTTATAATGAATCATTTTTATTTTATTTTAGATATTATTTAAGAATGAAGTGCAAAGTGTATTTGTTAAAAATTTAATTTTTTTAATGTATTTTAGATCATTTTAATATATTAATTTTAAAATTATTTTTTTAAAAAATTATTTTAATATATTTCGAAAAATATTTTGAAAAATAACTATAATTATATTTAATTATAGCATTTTTAAAAGATACCTGAGAATAATATAAGGGATTTTGCTTATTTTTTTGGCTATCCAGAGGGGCAGGGATGATGAGCAAATTTAAACTTTTTTTTTTTTTTTTACTTTGGCGTTTCTTTTGGCTTCAGCGCTGAAGATTCCCTTGCTCTGCAATTGACAAACTAAAGCTAAATCAAGATGAACATCAATGCTCTATTTTTCAATGAACGTCAATCTTGTCCTTGCTTAGAACGTTTAATCAGATAAAGATTAGGCTATGCCTGAATCTCAATTTCTCACATAGTCAGATATTTAAGATTGCATGTGATCATGTGGGCTCTGCTTCAGGAATATATTCTGATTATGAATTATTCTAACCATTAAAATAAAACACAAAGGGCTAAGTGGTTATATGATATTGAAGAGGCTCCATATTGCATATGGCAAACTTGATCCGATGAAAGTAGGATATAGCATGGTAGTACCACTCCTTATTTTGAATTGAAAAATATTTTTGTAAATTACCAATTACTTAGTATACTAGTGTGGAATTCTCTCACCTCGCTATGAAAAGAAGAGAGAAGGAGGACATGGGGTCTTGCATTTTAACATGTTTGGGCAGTATTTGGAGCTCTTGAATGGACTACCCAACCTCTTGGGAGACAAACCCACATGAAGTTTAGAGATGAAATGGGGTCCCTTACTGGGAATAGCACTTGAGCCTAAAAAACAATTTGGACTTGTTGCCTTAATTATAAGTCCCTCCTTCAAGCTTTGATAGAACCTCAATCTTGTCAAAACCCGATCTTCAGACTTTAGTTGGCGTGATCCCCACCAACTTTTAGCCAGGACAAACTATGCTCTGTGAATCATGACATCTTTCATGTATTTTGACCATTTATTATTTCTCACAGTTTATGCTTGCTAAAAACTGGTGGACCACTTCCCAATTTTGCTAAGCAACCTTCCATATTATTGAATTGAATTTATAACAAGCTACAATTCATTCCAGCATTCTGATTATGGTAACATCTAAACTTTTGATAAATTGTATTTGTAATTGGATGCCAGCTATATATGTGTGTGTTACATGTGATCATGCAGTAAATTTCATTCTCGTTTGTTCAAGAATGGAGGAAGATGGATATAAATAAAACGGATAAAAATACTCTTCTAAAATAGATCCAAAAAATCTTTTTAAAATAAATAAAAATATATATATTAGCCTAGAATTTTGTAACAGGAGTTCAATATATAATAATAAATTTTAAAAAAAATAAGATTAAGCATGAAAATACAAACCAAACATTTAAAGAGTTTGGACTTGAGGCATACATCTAATTAGAGATGTATAGTCCAACAGTCTTGTGGGCTCAGACTTTTATGTATGAGCCCTACATGCAGGGTTTAGAAATATAACCTGAGCTAAGCATGCTTAAATTTAAACAACATGTTTGAATCTATTTCTTATTATTTATTATTACCAAAGCTACTTGTAACCTGAATTACTAAACACTATTTACTACTATTATATTTACCAGTCACTTAATTTATCAGGAACCATATACTACTAACACAATTACTAGTCATATTAATTTACTAGAAATCATTTATTATTAGCATAACTATTAGTTACTTTAACTTAATAGGCATGCACTGCATGCTACTACAATAACTATCAATCATCTAACTTACTAGACATCATTTACTACCATTTATTATTTTTTTAAACTTTTTATATCAAGACTTTAACTATAAAAAAATAAACTAGACTAATTAAACTAAAACATCAGCTAATTATTTAATATATAAGCTTTTATTCTTAAATATCTTAAATTTTGGCATTCCATATAATCTATTAAAGAAAAAAAATGGTAAAGATGTGTTCCAAGATATAGGAAAAAACGAATTTCACTAACATAAGAAATTGAAAAAAATAAAAAGAGACCATTACTGTCCCTAAACTCTCATTTTGCAATCAAGTTATTTAACCCTTACCGTTGAATAAAAAATGATATTTATTAAAAGGTAAATAAAACCATCTATTCTTATATGTTACAACTATTTACTTATATGTCTTCGAACTTTAAGAATAATCAAATGAACCCTAGTGTATTTACAACTGGTTTTATGATGAAAATGCCACTCAAATCACAAAAGAAATAAATAAAAACTAATTTAGATTTTTTCTAAAAAAAATAAGAAAACTTGGAAAGCCAAAAAAAAAGAAGAAGAAAACTTGTAAAACTAAAAAATATTTGGAAAAAGAACTTGGTCATGATGGTGCATACAGTGGCTATGGACCAAAACATGCGTGTTTCCATGTCAGCGATATATATGTTTTACACGAAAGCAGTTTTTTATATAATTTTTTGTGTATTTTTTTTAAATTTTTATTATTTTAAATATTTTCTTGGGTTTTTTAAAATTTTTCAGGTTTTTAAAATTGTATTTGTTATCTTGTTTTTTCATGCCACTTCCATCTTAAAGATGATAAAATACTTATTATATAATATTTAAATATATAATTCAATCGGTTGGTTTTATAGTTTCAAGAACATAGTGAAGAATAGGACTCATAGGTCATATATATCCAAAGAAAAATGAAATAATTTGAAGAAAAATGTAAGTGTTCTATTGTCAAATTATATGATATGCTTGCTTTCCTTATTTATACATAATAATTGAATTGGTTTTTTAATTTATTCCATTGTTTTTAGATTCAATTGTTTCACTCTGGAAACAAATTATAAACAGGTTTAGATTTAAAAGTTAAATGACCAATAAATTTTATAATATTTGTTTTAGGCCAATAGGTTCACTTTTCAAATAAGTTCACAGTTTGATATATTTCTTATAATATCCAAACAATATATGTGATAGTTTGATATTTATGCTTTTTAAATTAAAATTCTCATTAATTCTTTTCTTTTCAAAACTAAGATTTAATAATACGAAGAATAATATTTTTATCACTTTCATAACTATAATTATATTTAAAAAGAATTAAAACTTTACAACTTTAACAATAAATTAAATATTTTACAAGCGAGAAAAGGTAAATATTTAAAAATTGCTATAATTTTTTAAAACAAGCTTAGAGGGCAATATTGATATTATAATAAAATATCAGTTTTTTTAATAAATAGATTATAAAAACGAATTCATTGATCTTGAAAAGGTATCATAACTAAACTACGTGTCATCCAAAATTCTTTTCTCCCCCTGTCGTCACTGGCCTCCTTTTCCCTCTTCTTGGTGTTTTCAAATGAATCCATAAGCTTATATATATATATATATAAAATTGAAGCTAGTAATATGATTAGTATTTTTTTTTTCAAATCAACCGAATCTTGAATTTCAATCCTCAAATTATCAGAAGCTCAAGTATGCTTCATGTTTTTATCCCGAATGTGATAGTAATTTTGTCTGAATGTTTAAAATAATTGCAGTAAGGATATACTTACATCAACTCTGGCAGGAGCGAAACTCCATTGGAGCTTGAGAAGAAAATTAAAAACCTGACCTTTTTTTACCCCCTTATAGAAGAAACATAATGCCCCCAATAATATAAACTATAATCTAAGAAAATCATGAGGTTTAATTTCCCATTAATTTCTAAAATTAGAGTGCTCCCCCACTGTTAAAGTTTAAAAAGACTACTTAAAATTAATGACAAATCAAAAGGTGTTTCTTCTCCATTAACTGTCACTGACTGAACTGATGTCCTTGAGCGGAAATCATTCAATCTCCCACAAGAACTTCACGTGTACAAGCAGGTTCGAAAGGGGTAAAGCCACAATCTATTGGTCCCAGTTTTAGAAAGACACCATTTGAATTTTCAGCAATGAGGTTTGGATTCGTCATACTTCAGATTTTGGGTATCCAAATTTTTTTTTATTTTTTTATTTTTTTTATGTGTGATGTCCGGGCCAGCTTACGCGCACCACGACTAATCCACACGGCTCACTGAACATCCTGCAAGCCCAGTAAACAGGTAAGGCACCGCGGGGGTGACAGACGTGCATGGTGAGGTTCGAACCCCTGATGCAGAGGAAGAGAACAACCCTAATGCAGAGGAAGAGAACAAGTTCCTTCCACCGCTGAGTTAGAACCTCACTTGCTCGGGTATCTAAATTTGATATGCCACGTGGGTGGTCGATGGATGTTATTGACTGGCACAATTAGAGACTAATCTCTCAATCTTCACTCAAGTCTCTTTTCATGTCACCTCCAAACTGTCTCATCAGAAAAAAAAAAAAGCATGAAAATAAAATGAAAACCCACCACCGGTGAAAGCCACACCGGCCATAGGCAAAACTTGAAAATCTTTGATGCAATGGTACATATATTCTTAGAAATATTATTTTCCGTACGATCTGCCCCTCCGGGCCAAAGAAAATTTAAAAACTTTTTATTAAATGATTACTTTGATTACCTATAATTAATTAATTAATTTGGATTGTGAGTAGTCTCAAATATACCTTTAAAAATTCAAATAAACGCTACAAAAAAAGAAGCAGCAGCCACTCGATTGATAACACAATTAAGGTGATGATGCTGACTTTCGTTTTATGGGATATTTGGTGGTTTTTTATTAGACCAGCGAAGCACTGATCATTTTCAAGGGGACGAACCCTATGTGAAGTTCGGATATAATCGGGTCCATTTGTGTTGATATATTGTGAGTAAACATTTTTCACTTTGTTTATTTTTGTTCTTAATATACAAATCCTTGCTTAGTTTCACATCGTATGTCAAAGCAATCTCAATAAAAATCAAGGAACAAGAAGTTTTGGTCACAACTATAAGTTTTTATCATTATTTGAAATAAAAAATAGATCTAAACAATGAAAAATAAATAAATTCCAAAGTTATAATAAATATAAAAACATCTTGAACGGATCGCACTATAGTATCGAACAGAACTTGTAGAATTAGGGTTATTGTGTGTATTAGTTTTACACCTTTATTTTATTATTATTTATCTTCTTCTATCACAGACACCATGCATGATCGATGAAGAACGATAGGCCAAGTCCAAATACAAAAGGTAACAAGCCCAGTAGATTCAAAGTGGTGGATTACAATTGCAAATACAATACATACTCCATGATCTAAAGAGCTATAGTACTACTATACTCTTCAGTAATGCTGAATACCTATGACTATAACATGTTGTCGAATAAGGATAGATTATAAGGAAATTGCGAGACAGTATCAGAAGCCATTAATAGTTTATGGTGATGTCTCTTCATATGGATATTGATTTATTTTTGCCATTTATTCCTTTTCGATTGATAGAGTATTGCAAAAGCTGCAAAATCAATCTAGGTGTGCATACTAAATTTTTGAAATAAGTTTTTTTTAGTTTAATATGGATATTCAATTTGACTGAACTTGCTTCCAACTAGCTCCCTCCTTTATTTTTCTTTTTAGCTGGAGTGACAGCGTGAGGAAGACAATAGGACGAGTACGTCGTTAAGGATTCGTGGGAAAAAAATGAAATTAACTTTTTCTATATTTGCATAGAAAATAGCGAAGAAAACCCGTTAATATTAACCAAACTTAATTTGACTTCGTAATTAACTTCTTGGTTTTCCTTGAGGTTGTTTAATTGAATGTAAAATAAAATACGGTTCATATGCATTTACTTCGTTGGATTCGGATGAAATTCTAAGATGATTTAAAGTTCAGGAGATGGCATTCATTTAGTCCTTTTGAAATTTTATACTCAAATATGATTAATTTCAACTGCATTTTAAGATACATACACTTGTAAATGTTTAATATATACACTCAAATTTAGTTTGAACTCGTTGAAACTTATACAACATAGGTGGTCTGCGCTTTATTGAGGGCATGATTGAATTTTCTACAGTGTAAAAAAAACAATATTCAATAAAAGGATTAAAAATTAAATATTGATAGCCTAACCTTAAATACTTACTCTGAATCTACTCCTAGAAAATAAAAGGACAACATGAAATTTTAAATTAAATGAAAAGGTCAAAAAAAAATTGCCAGAAGAATCCAAAATAAAAAATAAAATTAAGAGAATGAGAACAAAATTTAAAAAATCAAAAAACCCAAGATCATGGATTCAATAATAATATTAAAAAAATTAAAATTTAATAAAAGGATTAAAAATCAAACATTGAGAGCCTAACCTTAAATATCATCAAACTTTGAATTGAAGGGTAAAATTAAAAAAAAATTAACAAAAGAATAAAAAAAATCAAGAAAACGAGGACCAAAATTTAAAAAAAAAAAGATTATAGATTCAATGGTGAAATTGAAAAAAACAATAGAATTTGATAAAAGAACTAAGAATTAAAATTTGAAATCAAAATATTAAATACCTAACTTTAAATATTATAAAACTTTGAATTGGAGGGTAAAATTAAAAAGAAAGATTAAATCTCATAAAAAAATCTAAATCAAAAATAAAAATTAAGAGAATGAGGATTAAACTTGAAGAAATTAAACATCAAGATTATAGATCCAATGATGAAATTAAAAAAAAATGATGAACAAAAGTTATGAACCAAAATTAAAAATCAAAACATTAAAATTCAAATATGAAATGACATAAAGTGAGAGGACATAGTTAATTTTTTTATATATATGGCTAGCACAAAATTTAATGGGAAGGTAAGAGAAAAGAGAAAAGAAAATACTAGTTGAGACAAAGTATTGTTTAAAACAACACACTCATTGTCTCATGTGAAAGAAGGTGTTGCGGAACTTTAAACGTTGTAGTAAAATTTGATATTCTTTCATTAGACAGCAACTCACGCACCACTCAAAGACTGTGGAGCCACCTCAAATATTGGTTCTTGTCGAGGTTTTTTATAAAAAAATTAATAAAAAAACTAAATCGCTTATATATTAACTTAGTAGTCACATAAAAACTTATAGTAATTGATAAAAAACATCTTAGGATCTAAAGTTGAAAAAAATTTGATTTTAGAAGTAATTAATCATTCCAACTTTTAGAAAAAACACAAAAAACCAAAACTACCCTTTAAAATAATTAAATGAAAATAAATTTCAAGGCTAATTTTGTAATTGTATTATATTTAAAAAATATAAAATGACAATAATAATCCAATAATAATCCTCGCGGATCTTTCAAAGATATTTGAATCTCTTATGGAAAAGATTAGATGACTTTTTCAGCAAAGTAAATTGTTTTTATAGGGGTTGTAAAATAGTAAATTTACTATGTCATTAATTATTAATTACGAATAAAATAATAAATTTACTATGACATTAATTATGAATGCATGTGTAGTGAAGGCTTATCTTTTCAACTTTTTACAAATGGAGTGTTTTGGGTTGTTGTAATTATTTTTTAAAATGTTTTTTAATAAGAAATATATTAAAATAGTATTTTTTATTTTTAAAAAATTATTTTTGATATTATGCATCAAAATGATCTAAAAATACTCAAAAAATATTAATTTAAAATAAAGAAAAAAATTAATTTTTTTAATTTTTTTAAATTATAAAAAAATAGTCATAATAAATAAATTTTAAATACCTTCATATTCTATTATACTTGGCGCTCGATTACAATCTTATAATTTACACATGTAGTTTGAAATTTTCAATTATCACGACATGTTTGTAACAAACATCATGCATGCCACCATAATTTTAAAAGCTTTTCTGCAAAATAATTGTAATATTAATTAATAAAGTTTGGAAAATCATCAATTCGTCATGACTAGTTTTGAAAATCACAAACATAAACCACGACAGAAAAATAAAGGGTTGCTAGAGTAGCTTTGATACTTGATGCGACATCACGCCCAGATATCTCTCTCTCTCATTGCACGTGTCAAGCATTAAAACTGGTCCCACATTCACGGAATTTCCTGCCATTTGCTTTTTGCTGCTGAGACTATAATACAGTGCTCACTGGAAGGATTACACATAAGATGGCAATATTACAATGTGTATTCCAATTCCCATCCCATGAATAAGAAAGCAGAAATATAGAGCAATGATTTCCACTTTTTAATTCACTTTCCTCACTCGGACGTTCAAATCAATCATTCATATATATATATATATATATATATATATATATATATAAAGTAAAATCCCCCAAATAAAAATTTATTTGGATGAGTGCAGTGAATTTCACAGAAGCTAGAAATTTCTTGATGAAAGTTCGAAAATTATCCCTACAAAAGTTACGATGGAACAAATTTCCATGGACAGATCTTAAATTGCATCTTGATTTATAACCCTTTAGTAATTGTTTGGACTTTCTTTGAAAAGTTTCCACCTTGGTGAGCTCGTGTTGTTCATCGCTGGCAAAACACCACTCGAGCTACCAGACCCACCTCGTGGTGGCTGAAGGGTGAAGATTCCGGCCTCGAGGGCTGTCGAACATTTTCAAAAAAATCATTTCGATTCTATATATATTTCTTAAAAGGGCGTTTGTGTTATTTATTGATGAGCTAATGCTGGTATTAATCAACCAACTTGGAAACACATAAAGTAAGTCCACCATCTGTCAACAAATTACATACATAGTGGGGGAAAGGCCATTAATTTCGTCAAGAGTTTGCAAAGGAAATTAAGAAATTAGATAAAAGTAAGTCGGGAAAATCTGGGTGGAACCCAGTTTAGAAAATTTGAAAGGTGACAAGAGAGAGGGTCACACGAGGGGGGAGGAGAGGAGGAGGATTTGAAGTTACACAAGAAGCTACGCTTTTAAGGTACATATATGTCTGTTGCTCTAAGGATTCTTGCTGTCGCCTTGAATTAGTCCATCCCAATGTCTCCCACTCTCTTTCGAGTAAATTAATTATAGGGCGAACCATTGAAATTTGTTGGAGTTACGTCTAACTCTTTAATTTTCTTGTTTCTAAAATCTTATTGGTCACTCTTAAATCTGAGAAGTAATTAACTAATCAGTTTGATAGCAGCAATTTTTAAGAATCTAGGATTTGGGTATCTTTTATTAAAACATAATTAAAAATAAATTAAAATGGTATTTTTTTTGGATTTTTTTTAATTTTTTATATAAGCATCTCAAACCTAGTTTAACATTAATTTGATGATTATTTTATGAGAAAAAACACTTAAAAAACAAAGCATTAAACTTTTAAAAAATAAAAAAGAGTTAATTAACTAAATGACCCCCCTCCCCGGCCACCACCCACCCCCTACAAAACAAATTTTCAATGTTGTTTATCCCACTATTAATGAATCATTTCCTTTGCAAGCAAACCATTCAGCATACCCATCAGTCCCACACTTTCAAGTACGAATATTCCCATAATTGTGTTTAATTTAGCATCCATTAAAATTAACTCTATAATTACTAAGCTTAACCCCCCTTAAGTCCAAGAACACAAGCCACCATCGTCAACAGTACTGTTGAACCACTTCAAATTCTAAATCATGTTCTTCGACAATATAGACAAGAATAAATCAAATGAAAAGGAAACCTAACTTCTCTGTTTTTTCTTTAGGGAAAACTCAAGTTTCTTTACTTTTCATTAGAAAATGTCATATCACGCCACAAGGAAATACCTGTAACCAACCATATCCTATCTCTAATGGAGATCAGAGTGATTAGAAAACTAAAGTTTATTATATATTGTAAACATCCAAAGATTATCACAAACAAGATGGTTTAACTAAAAATATTGAAGGATAACTAAGATTAACCAAACCTCCCTTTAAATTCTGAAGTAAATAGGAAATTGTACCAAAAAAAAAACTTATATAGGCCTTTAAATCAATCAATTTAGTATACATTGAATATCTAGTGCTTTTGGCGAAGACCCACATTAATATTTTTTTTTCATTGTACCCTATTCAACAGCTCTCTCTCTTTTTTTCTTTTTTTCCCCCTCACTTGGCTTAAAAAGAAAGATAAAGAAAGTTCACAAAGAAGAACTTGAGATGCATGTAATCAAACAAAATTATCAGTTAATTAATATTAATATAGAGATCTAGGCAAGATGAAGCACTGCAAAAAATGAACTCTGATTTCAGCTTAAGATAAGATACGAATTCTATCAACAACAACGAAAAAAAAGATTCGATATTCTTCTCTTGTAAAAGAAATCAGAATCCAGAACTTCCCTTTTGTATACTAGTATATAGTATATACATACACTACATGACCTCCATGAAATAGATTTCGTTGAACAAAAATTATGAGGATCAGTGGCTCGGAATTAATATATTAGGGTTCACCATACTCATGCCAGCAAACTAACATAGTAACACATCGCCGGAGAATGTAGAACCTTGCCCTTTGCTCCTTCACTAGGCTGCTGCATCTCCGGCCAAAAGATTTGCAGGGCTCTCGAACATGCTTGATACAGAAGCCCGTGTTCTCTTGCTTCATGACGATGATGCTTAATTTTCTTGCTAGAAAGCAATACTATGTTTCTTCTTGCTCTTGTAGAGGAGATTAATAGATTATGTACTTGAAATATTATTGTGATACTTAGAGCGGTAAAAGAAGTAATAAAGAGTGAGAGACTGAAGAGGAGAGATTCTTGTAATTAATCTGCTGGTATAGAAAGAAGGGGTTTGGCCTTTATATGAGTTTGATTTTGATCAAGTGATTTGCATTATGGAATGCGTTTTCAAGCGTAAAAGACAATAATACCCATGTTAAGCCATTGTCTTGGGGCTGCATGATTCAAGTAGCATATGGTAATTTCAATGTACATGATGGCCTGGCATCAACTAAACTAGGATATAATTTTTGTGTTATTTATGTAGTACTAGTAGTATTTAGTATCTTCCTTTTTGGTGTCCTTTTTTATTTTTAAAAATAAATTTGCGGTGGCATTTTAGAGAATAACGAGGTTGGGATTAAATATTAAATTATTTATGATTATTGACAATTTTTAAGATTTTGCCAAGGTTTTTTGGTAGATCTTCTGGTTGGGTACATTTGTTGACTGGAGACCTACATGGGTCATTGCCCAATGAACTGAAGCGTGTGCACGAGCGAAAGCACGTGTCCAAAGCAGGCTGGCTTTAGTTTCCGAGGAGCATCAAGTAACAGAAAGTGAAAAACTATTAATGGCAGAGAAGGGTCTGAAGGAAAAGGACCTAAATAAATAAAAAATATATATATAAAACCAACAAGCTTAATCTTAAGATTATGCTCACAAGTTCCCAGAATGTGTTTGACCAATGGCCACCAACCTGACACATCGTTGTGCTAGACCCATTTTTTGAACCCTAGTTTTGGGGTTATTAGTAAAAATTAACAAATTAAGTTATTTTCCCTCTCTATTTGTTTAAAGTAAAAATAGCATGATATTAGCATCTACTATGAACAAAGCAAATACTGACGAAGTCGTTGAAAGGTTGAAAATTGAAACAAAAACATCAGCTAGTTTTGTGAGCCCGATTGCTAGCCAGGCTTGTCTCTGTCACTAAATTCACATGTCTTTCGAAGACGCAAGGGATCGAGAAAAGCCTCCAGAGGGCTACAGCTCTGTCCCACTTCTAACCCATGATATTAATTGGGCTCACCGAGGTTTTCAACGTCAACTACTTGAAATGCTGATGAAAGATGCAAGGCTGTACGCAAGCCGTGAGAAAACCGCTTTAGGTTTTGTCCCACATCGGAGCCATACATTTTTTGTTCATAATAGACAAGCATGGAACTAGTCGTCCATGTATTTATTAAGAGATACGCATACTTTAATAAAAGTACTTAGTTACGTGGTGGTTCGGTAAACTTGAAAAGTGACAGATTAATTTATATTTTTTGATGAAAACAACTATTCCTTTTTCTTTACCTTCATGAAGATTTGATTAAAAAAATCAATTCGAAATAGAACCCTATCCAAACTACATATATTTTAAATTTGAGTTGGATTTTATAATTAAAATTTTTTAAAAAATTATTAAGATCTTGTTAATAAAGATAAAAACAACCTGTAAATTTACACGAGAACAATACACCCGATTGAAGTTATGCAATTAAGTGGATCTTTTAACCTTATTTTTTAGTTTTCTTTTCCCTTTTTACAGCATAAAGTAGATAATTATATGACAGAGGATTTTGAGAATTGTTATAACATGTAAGTGACAAAAGGGGGGGAAAAAGAGTGTTACAAGTTTTTTTATTCTAGTAATTGAATATATGAAGCTCATCTTTATCTACGGCATGGTAGACTTGCATCACACCATCCCTCCCTTCCCTTATCCCTATAACCATATACAATCCATAACAATCCTATGCAATTACGTACATACATTGCATAATTCAGTTTTTCAAGGTGCATCAGCATGTTTGCTTGCGGCACACACTGTTGAACCAAGAGGATTGTAATTTATATATCGGCTAGGGGCAGAATTATGGTGGAATCCTTTTGGCAAGCAATTCTCCACCCCTCCACCATGGAACCGTTCTTGCTGCCCGTGTTTTGTTTTCGGCTTGAAGGTCTCGTAATTTGGAGACTTCGTTTCCAATGGCCGGGTAGCTGCCACAGCTCCAGCCATGGAATCCGCGCCCATCAAAATCTCTGGTGGAGATAGGAGGAGGACAAGGTAGAAGAAAGCCATGAAGAAAAGTGCGGTGCCGGACATCTTGGGCTAGCTTTATGTGTTGTTTCGAGTCCAGAGGGTGAGGCCTGAGGGGCTTATATAGTGTTTTATCTGTAAGGTTCAAGAGGAACGGTGAGGATGCTTTATATTTGCTAGCTCGTGAAGGAGATGAAGATATAGATATGACCAACTCATAGCTAGCTAACAAAGCAAACAATGCTGGTCCTGATAGGACTCCTACTTGATCGGTGTGGTGAGTTGGGTAATTGAATTTGAAGCACTTTCCGACCATGCAACGGAGGATGCCCGTGCTCTTCATTACTCTGCCTTTCTTTCCCTTTCTCTCTCTCTTCAAAGTCAAATTCTTTTGCATTTCTACTCCTCAAATTATCAACAATTAATTCAAGATTATACAACCCTATAGATATACACAAGATCAAATTAATGTTTCCGTACGTAAATTCAACTGGATTTTGTAAATTTGTACTTGCATTACTTAGATATAATTAATTAAAATGCTGCCAAGGAAATTAATTTATTTGTAGAGAGAAATTTATAGTGGATACACTAATTTAAATATAACAATCGATTAAGAAATCAGTTAATTGAACTTGGTGTTCGAAAGTTAATCTAGGAATATCTTAACTAGTAAATGATTGAATCGTTGATTTATCTTTATAATATCTAATTAAACATCTCAAGGGATTAATATAATAAATCATTACTATTTTAGGAAATTTTTCATATTTTGAATCATTTAACATTTTTATATACATTTTTTTTCCATCTGTCTCAAAATCCAACAGAAAGATTGAAGTTTATAATGAGAGATTGATTTAAGATTATTTTGTTTCAGAAATAGAAACTTGGTACGGACCACCAGCTCAAGATTACAGCACGATGACGAGGAATCTTGCAGCGACCGACAACTAACCACGCAACTATTAACAACAGTATTGGCGTCTACAAGTCAATGCCAAGTGTCTTCTAATATCACACATGGAAGCATTCCATTGGGACACGTGGGTGTAGTTGCTAACCCGCTTCGACAGCTTCTCTTTACACGTTGTCTCTTGACCTGTCTAACCTGAGCAGTCGCCAGGTACATCATTTCAACAAGCAAATCTAACAATAAAAACACTTTTAAGATTTACAAATCTCAACGACACCTCCAAGTGTTCCTATTGGGTGTTGCAATATTTTTTTAATTAATAAAAATTAAAAAACATCACTTTAATTATTTTTTTTATCTTAAAAAACAAGTTGAAATCTTAAATTTGTCTAGCGAGATCAATAAAGCAGATATGTCACCATCTCATAAATCCAAACAAATAAAGCAAGTTGAAATTGATTTGTTGAAGTTTTATAATTAATTAGTTTATAGAATAAACGATCCCAATCGATTGATTTATGTTAAAAAAAGATTTAATTTTTTCCTTGATTATCGAAGGCCTGGGGTTAACTTATTCATAGATTAGCCTTGATACTTAAATTGACTCAAAAACATTCTTCATTATCGAATTATTGAGGAAGTATTGCGGAAAGTTCTTGTCTCTCGTAACAGCAACACAAGAAGTATCGATGAAGCATTTGGCAATTAAATTAAATCAGCTAGAGTTGTTAATAAATTACATTGCAATTCCGAGGAAAGTAACCTTAAATTCTATTGCCAATTCGTTTTTTGCCCCCCCTCCCCCCCCCCGTAAGAAAAGAAATTCATATATATTAAGAATTCGGGAGACACGATTACACTGGTGACCCAGTTCAGCAGCAAATGTTACAGGCCCAAATACCAGTTAGAATGCTGTTGCTAGCCCATGAAAATCTAATGAGACGATGAAGGCCCAATGAAGAAAAATGGACTTAGTTTAAAAAAGATGTTAAACAGAGAGCCCAAATCGGGCCCACTCCAAACAAACCTAAGGGCATATGAGGGAAGTCTCGTCCAGCCCAAAAAGAAATTAAAGAGGACAGAGGAGGAACAATAAGAGCAAGAAATGAAGGGAGATGTCGTCCTTTCTTTCTTTCTTGTGTGTTTTATCTTCCAGTTTTCTCGAGGTAATAATATAATAAAAATGGGTTTCTGAAACCATTAATCTTCCTGTATTCCCAATATCATTTTAGTGTCCTGTGATTATTTTTTCTCTCAAGTTTTTTTCTATGCGTTTATTTTTCATCGAATTTCCTCATTTGTCTCCTTAAATCAGATAAATGAGGTGAAATAGAAAAATTGAGATCTTTCTTTCATTTATGCCCTTTTCAATTTTAAAAAAAGATTGAGAATTTCGAACCTGAGATCTCTTGTGAAAAAAGGATATGCCTGGTCCTAAAAATGAGAATTTTAGTATTTTTTGATAAAAAAAAAAGAAGAAGCGAAGATCATTACCACTGTGAAAAGTCAAATACATATGTGGTGGTGAAGAAGCAACACGGTGGAGAAAATGTGACCTTATCCTAAGGAAAGGGAAAGACTAATGGTCTTCCTCCAAGGATCCGATCAACAAACAAATGGTACAAAATAAGGCTCAGGCAGTGTTTGACACTAAGTTGTAAAATATTTTTTAAAAAAAATTAATGTTTTTTTATTTTAAATTAATATATTTTTTATGTTGTAGATATATCACCCATTCCAAGGATATATATATATATATATATATATATATATATATATATATATTTCACTCGTTAGTCTTTGCAGCAACAGGGCAATTTTCACAAAACTTGACTGAATTCTCCAGCGCCATGCTTCGTGTTTACAAGTATTAATTAATCATCAAACTTTCTTGTAGCTACGAATAAAAAATGCAGTTCTCTCTCTTTCCAAGGTGCCAGGGTGGGACAAGCAGATTTAGGAAATGCATTCCAAAGATTCAGATGATGACAAGTTTAGCGGCAAATAATTAAGAGTTAAATATGCCCACCGTATTGAGGTTATAAACCACTATGAGCCACCTTAACAAGGCATTCCTCAGTTTTGAAAAGGGCTAAGGTTAATTAACCAAGTGATTAACTAAGGTGATTACTTTACAATTAAGACGTCTCTATCAACTATCCCTTTCTTAATGCCGAGGTAATTGATACCTAATATAATCACATCTCATATATCAATTATCAATTAACTATCTTTAATTATTTA
The DNA here is from genome assembly GCA_015708895.1 of Populus ilicifolia. Lineage (NCBI taxonomy): Eukaryota > Viridiplantae > Streptophyta > Magnoliopsida > Malpighiales > Salicaceae > Populus > Populus ilicifolia. Next base: position 1,120,363 of record SRLM01000025.1, read on the forward strand.
GATAATAACCGACAAAATAAAAAAATAGTCATCATCAAGTCAAGTCATGGTATAATAAATAAAAAATTTAATCATATTAATAAATTAAAATTATTCACATGAGCCATGTGCGTTGATGATTAAACTTAATATATAATTGATTTAGTTGTCATTATATGATCAATTAAATACATACATGTATCTTATTTAAAAAAATATTTTAAAAGCATCGATTTATAAAAAAATAAATCATATAAACAAAGATATATATAAAACAATTTTTTCGATGATTTGTGATTAGGATACCAATTTACTTGGATTACAATTCAACGAAATACAAGTCTTAATCCTTTTTTTCTTTGTGCAGTAAAATCAGAATTAATGACAAAATATAATACAAATAATCACAAAAATCAACATAAAAATTTTAACTTGAAAAACCTGATGCGAAAAAAATCACAAGATCGTAGTCCACCTAAAAACTTTCACTATCAACAGATAATAGGTTCACAATTATTTAACTAAGGGATATAACATATATATCATCAAGAAAAACTTATTCTCGGAGTATAACAAGATTAAAGGATAATTATTTGAGAAAAACTCACAATACCGATAACCCTGTTTTCTGTCCAAACTACTAGCTTTCACATCACTAATCTTTGATCCAATTGTCCAGAATGAAAAGTAATGTGTTTAGAAGCTGCTATTAAAATCTCAATCTGATCCAACACTAAACAAGCTAGAAATCAAAAGAAAAACATAGGTTGCTTTGTTGTCTCTTCTTCTTTCTTTTTCTTAGTTTTGTTCTTTTTTTGTTTTTTACTGCTGCGTCTACAGTACCCAAACCATTACATTTAAAAAGAATCAGTTATTTCTCTTATTAATTAATGTGATAGTCCCACCATTCTGGTGTAGGACCATACACAACATGTTAGAACCTACTAGATTCTTAAATTCTCTGGAGAGATTTGGAAAGATTGAAAATTCTAGTAATTTTCCTATGTATGCTTCTAACTATGGCAACGGAGTTTAGTTTCCATCAATCATTCTCTCATGTTCTCATTGAACAATATCTTAATATAAAATTTGAATAATATCTTAATACAAATTTTTTTAAAACATTCTTGATAATTTGCTTAAACATTACAGTGTCTCAATTAAAATAAAATTAAAAAAATACCCCGAGGATGGAAGAGATTAAGCGATAAGCAATGCACCTTCCCTCTTGTCGAATTCTAGTAAAGCATTGGTTCGACAGTGAGTTCTAGCTACCAATGATCAAGCCACCTTCCTATTGGATTTGTGCATTAGCAAATATCTTCTTTTCCTCGGAAGAAACCAAATTACTATAATCCAAAAGAACTTTAAATGACAAGTAACTGATTGAAATGTCAGCCACCTATAAAACCGTTAATCAAAAGAAAAGGTGTGGGTATCTAAAGGAAGTGAAAAAAGAAAGAAAGGAAGAAAATAAAATAAAAAGAAAAAAAGAAAAAGGAAGAGTAAAGGAAAGGAAGTGATTGGTCATGGAGGCTAAAGTAGTACTAGGTTGTTGGCCATGAAAAAGGCATACATAGCCGAATTGAAGACATCATAGGTAACTACTAACTGGTTGGTCACGCGGTCTTCATAATCATAGCCATTGAACGAGGCATCGTAAGTGAACATGTGGCACCCATTTATCGGTGTGGCTCGAACAACGAGGTTGCTCAATTAAAAAAGAAAACAATGTTGTCGGTAAGTGATACTATATCATAGCATATACAAAACAGCTATGACATCTGTCTTGATTATCACATGGATTTGTTCTCTAATACATGGATAATCCAAGACTAATCGAGAAGAGACTTAACTCTTTGTAAAGAACCAATAAAAAAAATCCATGTTTTCATTAAGTGATAACTACATCATAGCATATCCAAATTAGCTATGTCATTTGTGTTTTAATTATCACATAAACTTGTTCTTGAATGCAACATGGTTAAACCAATACTAATTAATCAAGAATAGACTAAGTATGTGTTTAATAACATAGTATAAAATATTTTTAATTAAAAATACTTTAAAATAATAGTTTTTATTATGAATATCAGTACATTAAAAATATAAAAAATACTTAAAAAATTTAATTTTAATAATATTTTAAATAAAAAACACTTTAAAAATTATGATCAACACAAAAGTAGCCACTTCCTTTAACTCTTTGTAAAGTTTTTTTTTTCTCACAAAGAAAAAAAAAGGACCAAGTATAGTCATTGTCAATGACGTATTCACCTTGAAAATTCAAAAAGCTTGAATTCATAACATATTCCAAAGTGGTTTTCTAATGTAGGAGTTGTGTTATTGTTTACACGGTATATTTAGCTTTATAACCACTAGTTTTAATTGGTACCAAAACATTGGATGATAATAGAAAAGAGGTGTGCATGTTAAGAGGAAGTTAAAATTAAATCTTATATCTCTTCTGGCAAACAAAGTTTATTTTATACTGAAGTGTCACTATATAGATGGTAGGAGTAGCAGTTTTAGAGGGTGTTAGTAGTAATAGTTATTTTTTTAACATTAACATATCAAAATGATCTAAAATAAAAAAAAATAAAAAACAGAAAAATTCAATTTTTTTTAAAACTCATGTTAAAAAGTACAACCACAGCTTGTCTTTGGGATGAAAATGAGAGTGGTGGTTGGTTTTATGAAATTATTTTGTCAATTGGTAGGGGAGAGTGACTACTCATTGATGGTTAATCATCATTTTGTCTTGGGATGAAAACGAGTCAGTTGAGAAAGTGTGGGTTTGCCTAACCTATCTGTTTGTCCACAAGGTAAAGCAGTTGTATAAGCGTTAATATAACCCTTTTGCAGTAGTTACCTTACCCAACAATATTTGTCTTGGACAAAATAATTCAAATGTATACAAGTTCCACTTCACTTCATAGTTCATCCCGAAGAACATCAAAAGGTGAAAGCTTTTTTTTTTTTTTCTTTACTTCAAAAATAAATTTTCCTTTTTCCTTGTTGTTCAAGGAAAACAAAAGGTTCTCTACACCTCAACGAAGAAATTATCAATTTAATTAGTTGTTGAAAGACAAGAAAAGATGCAGAGAAAACAGCAATCTTTTGTGGCTTCTGGCTGAATTTGGTGCATAAACCCGCCATAGAACTAGAAGTTAAAAGGGTTTTCTTATACTTGTCCTCCATCATTATAAAACTAGATTAGGTAGATCAATTCCTGTATTTTCAATTGATCTAGAGAGGAAATTTACGGTGTTCCAATTGAGTTCAGAAGGGCGGTCCAGCAGAATTTTAATTTGTTTAGAGTGGAGCTACCGACAATCTTACTTGTATTCCTCCCTAGTCTCGTTACTTTAATCCAGTACTATTTTTAATTAGATGCTAATGGGACGGAGAGGTTTGGAACAACTTCTGCTGGAATCTGATTATTGAAATCCAAGATAATTAGCAAAATGATAATGTCATCACACATATATATACTAACACGAGAGACGTCAAACCTTTGATAATCAAGCATTCAATGCTCAACCACGTTTTGATCAGTTATACAAATATTTTGATGCTGCATTACACAATAAAAACCAAGAACCACATTTTTCTTGCAAGTTTCACATGACTTTGTATTTTTTGGTCGGTGGGATTGTAATTGGTGCTTGAAATAAGGAATCTGCACCTCACATTTGCATGCCTCTCTCATATTTTCTGTGGTAATGTATTCCGGAGCTTGTCCTGCCTCTTGCAATCTGTGCATGGTAAGAGGAGACAAGAGAGAGAAAGAGAGCAAAAGATGACGCCTGATTCCCCTAACGTTAGTGACAAACTAGTTCATTTGTGCACGCTGTTCCGCGGGTGAGAGCAGATTTTTTTTATTTTTATTTTTATTTTTTTATATAAAGTAAAAAAAACAAAAAATATCCTGATACTAATGACGTGCCTTCAAAAAAGAAGATATTTTTAATTATAAATTAAATAATATTTTTATAAAATAAAAAAATATTTAATCCATCTTGTTTAACATCGATTGACACATAAAATTTGTAGTATAATCTTGATTTAAAAAAAAAAACTTTTTTGAATTTACATAATATATTGAAGGACAAGATTGATAAAATATAACATATTTAATTTAAAAGAAAACCCAAGTTAATTTGAGTCAAATAAACAAACTTATAAAAAAGCTCATAAACAAACTCATAAAAAAAGTCATGTATCAACGGATTCAATAATTTTTTTTTATGCTGGATATTATTTTTTATTTAACTATAAAAAATAAAGCACATGATTTTTTTAGTATGAAACAACATAATTTTTTTAAAAGTAAAAAATTTGTGATAGGCACGTTGAGTTGAGATAACAAAAATAAATTATGGGCAACAAATGATGAAATTGCAATTTTTTAAGGTTTGAGTTAAATAAAAAAATAGATCATTAATAATAAAAAATAAAATTGTATTTTTTTAAATTAAGAGAAAAAACATTAAAAAAAATAATAGCCCAAATATTATGGATTAATTTGTTAAACATGTTACTTAAAATATAAACTCAACTAAATTTAATGATTTGTTTTATTAATTTTTTAAAATCAAACATAAAATAACTATAAAAATAAAAGCATGGGGGGCGGGTTTGAGCAGCAAAACAAAATAGCCCATGCACATAGAGATTTTAGCCCCACATAACTAGAAGAATTTTATTTTGAAAACTTTTTAAAGGCAGGAATGATATGTTATTCATCTAATTTCTTTGTTTTTTTAAAATGGATTGTGGTGATCAAGTATCACTAGAAAATGAAAGGTTTGTTTTTTCTCGATTAAAAACCTATTTTACTATTCAATATGTTAACCCAAAATACCTCGATAAACCTATCCAGCGGTAAAAGAAAACCATAAATAACTTAAAAAACCAAAATCAACCAAAATTAAAAATTATTTTCACTGTCAAATCTATCTCATTGGGATAGAAAAAAAAACTTAGGTTAAACTTTCCTTGTGAAATAAAATTCACTTATATAAAAATCGATTATTTTTTTAGATGTAATAGTTGGCAATGCTAAATTTTTCTTTTTAGACCGGAATCTAGTAAGTTTTTCTCTTTTCTAACAAAAAAATTGAAAATAAAAAAATAGTACTAAAATTAAATTTTAAAAAACAAAAGAGATTGGTTATATAATAGCTAAAGAAACAAGAGATTAAAATGAATTTTAAAGCCACTGACCTATTTTTCTTCACTATGATTCTTTTTCTTTCAATCCTTTTTTTTTTTCAAAAAATATGTAACCGAGTACTAATTAATTTGGAGTCAAAATGATTTAATTATATAAAAAAATATGAGGCAAAAGTAAAAATTTAAAAAATACTATTCCATTCCATGAATGATTCAGGAGAGAAGATTAACAGTAAAAATAAATAAATGCTACATTGATTTCCCCAGAAGGCTTTGATTCTGTTAATTTATGTAAAAAAGACAAAATCATTATGAAATATGATGACAGTCTAGCTATTAATTAGTGTGTCTGGAATATAATGAGATTACCGAGGCATATGAGATGCAGACGCGGTAAAGGCACCTAATCAATGCTGTAACAATTTTTTTTTTTTTACATGGTTATACAGGTGGTAGTCCCATATTACTTAGGTTTTGCTCACCAGAATCAAACTTACTTTGATGATTCTATTACAATCAACTCATTAAATCTTGTCCCATATAGAATCTGTGACAATCTAATATTGCTGGGAAGTATAGTTATTAAATTTGATTTAGTTTGATGGATTAACATACTAATTTATTGATTGGTTATTTTTTAAAATTATTTTGAAAACTAATAAAATTTAATTTAATGATTTGACAAATTAATTTATAATTCAGTCAAGTTTAGATGAGACCTAATCAAATCAATTTTAATAATATTTTTTTAAAAGTTTCTAAAATAATATCACTTTATTTGCTTATTTTTAATTTATCCAAAATAACATTATTTAACTTGTTTATGTTAAATTTTAAAAAATATCATTTCAAAGTAAATGCAAGTTAATTTAACTACACATGGATTGGATTAATTAGATCATAGGATTGATAACAATGATGAAAAGTATATTTCGCTTCAAGGTCGCAGGCATATCAAAATAATTTTAGGGATCACAAGATTTGTCTTTTTAGCATGGTCCTAGTTAAGGGAATTAAAGTCCATATCATGATTATGAGTTGCATGGTAAGCATTGCGAAGATTAGATGTCATAACGCGATCGATACTGGATCGTTTTCAACAGTATGATAACAAGTACAATGATGGTAATCATGACAAGAGGGATGATGAGAAAATCATATATTAATTATAAATTTTAGTAATGAGAATAATCATTATGATTATAATTATAAACATAATTAGCGTTGTCACTGTGGCGGAGTGAGGGGATAATAATAAGGAGGTGATGGGTGGTTGATCTATTGCTTAAATGCTAATCTTATCACTAGTCGCTAGTCTCTACATAGTATTGTCAAATGAGAAAACAGTACAGAAACGTCGACAGAGATTTTTCTTGAAATGAAAAGATATTTTTGTTTGATTTCATCATACTATTGAATTCGTTTATTATTAATGAAATAATTATCCAATTAAATCGATCTTAGATGGTAAGCTAAATTCCTCGATCGTATTATCGTTTTGTTGTTGTAATTAATCTCAAAGAATTAGTCTAATAATTAAGCAAGTTTACTCACTTATCTGATTTTTTTTTAAAAAAACTTTATATATATTAGTCAGAGGTACTTCTTTAAAATCATATGACTGCTAAAAAAAGAATTATTTACAGTAAAGTTTAGTGTTAATATCTGCTCCTTAATTAGAAATGGCTAGCTTTTCAAAAAGTTAAAGTCGATTAGCACTTGTAGCTATAGCATAAAGACAGGATAAACTATCATTCAAGTGCTAAATTATTTGATGCTTTGCTTTATTAACTCTCAGTACTGACGAAGCTTGCCGTAAATGAAAATCCAACTACCATGATTTGTTCTTGCTTTGTGCTGATTTGACTACAAATCATTTCTGTTGTTCACGAAAAAAAAAAAATCAAGAACAATATCGGAAATTGATGAGAGGATAACGATATAAATCGTAGCTTTGGACTCTTGATTAAGATCAAAGTTTAAATAACAAGCTTAATTGCTAATGTGCCAAGCTTACAAATTAATTAAATATGTATGTTCGTGGGGACAAATTTGTCTGGTAGCTCCAGCTAAAAGATGAATGCTTCAAGTATTAACTAGAAAGTAGAGACTCTATCCTATTTAAAAAAGCTATGTCCATTATCATAATTTGAATCAATGCTATTAAAATCGAACCTGCCCGAGATTTGATCATGGTACCGTTGGTTTCAAATCAGTACAATCCAAGCAACTAGGTTAAAATTTAATTTTATTGTTCAATTTATTTTTTAAATAATAATAATAATATTATTATTTTTTTATTTACATGGGTGTCCGGGCCAGCTTGCGCACTCCACGACTAATTCCTACAGCTCACCGAACATCCTGCAAGCCCAATAAACAACTTTCTAGTCATGCTACAAGATTATTTTAATTGATCTAGTCATGCTACAAGATATGACAATAATTTCCATTCCAGTTCATGATAAAGTAAATGTTTTGTGGCTGCATCCCTTTTATTACAAAAAGTGCTACTTTCTATTGTATATATTATAGTAATTCTATTTATTATGTGTATAGGTTAATTGTGTGTTTTAATCTCTACATTACTTATTATACATTGTCCTACATATATAAATAGAAGATATGACAATAATTTCCATTCCAGTTCATGATAAAGTAAATGTTTTGTGGCTGCATCCCTTTTATTACAAAAAGTGCTACTTTCTATTGTATATATTATAGTAATTCTATTTATTATGTGTATAGGTTAATTGTGTGTTTTAATCTCTACATTACTTATTATACATTGTCCTACATATATAAATAGAAAATATTAGCTAACTAATTGATTAAGTCTTCTATTACTCTTAACTCTTAACTTGGTATTAGAATTTTAAAACACATTAAATTTTTTTTTCCCTATAGATCCTTATGTTATTGTCATTGTTGCTGTTATAAACTAGACGCAGCCTTCCTCCCCCTTTATATGTTACAAACCAGACTCTGTCATCTACAACTCCATATGCAGTGCGACATCACTTTTCTTCTCTACTTTAAACAGTGCATCTTCTCCCCTGGTATTGATACGGTTTCATACTCTTCATTTATAACAATTGTTTCTCTTTCTAACAATTAGTATGGTATCTCTTTAAAGCTCACAAACACGAATTATTTTTATTGGCAAATACAAATAAAATTGTATCTGCTTGAACAAGGTGTTTCTTAATTTGTTAATGTTTTTTTTTTGTAATGTTTTTTTCCCACCTGGCTGCTACCAATGGCTCTTTTCTTTAGATTAATCCTTTTTTTTTCATTGAAAATAATATGGCCAATTTATTCTGAGTGCACTCCTTTTTTCTCTTTCTTTGGATATGCTATATCTTGTTGTTGATTGTCAAATTTCATATTGTGTTTGGCATACTCTTGAGTAAACACTTGCTTCTCCATTCAACTTTTATATTATACAACTTTATGATTCATTTCAAAATCTTTATAAGGTTGATGATTTGATCACCATATATTTACGGAAAGCAAAAGTTTTATTTGATGAATTATAATTTGCTGATCGACCTTTTTCATTAATAGATTTCAATTTATATGTGTTATGTGGACTTCAAGGTGAGTTCAGAGACCTTATAACTAGTCTCTTTATAAAGGTTGAACCCTTTTTATATGCAAATCTTCTTAGTCATCTTCTTACTTATAAGTTTCTTCATAAAAGTTCCTTTTATTTCATGATTGTTGCTATTATTGTTCCTCTAATATTGAATGATAACTTAACTTTCATTGGCCTTTATTGTACATCACCAGCACTTTGGTTCATTTCACAGCAACTTTAATTCTTACCATAGAAGAGGGAGATTTCATGGTGGCTAACAGAACAACGATAACAACTAAAAAATTAACAACATATATTTTGGTTACTATGGTTGTAATAAGTATAGCTATGGCAATTGGCAACAAGGTAATTAGCATTAGGGTAGTTATTTTAACAACTTTCGAGTTTAGATCTCCATCCTACTCTTTAATTTATTCTTCATCATCCTATGATCCTTCTTTCCAGGTAGCCCAAGACAACACATTTGATAACTTTTTTGGAATCTTTTATCAACTCTCATTCTCGGGTAATCAATCCTTTTGCATATGGACCTATTCCTTTTTTAAATGCTGGTAAGGATGAGGAATGACATTATGTTATGAAACCTGAACTTTAAACTTTAAGTTTAAGCGATATTTGGTCTTTGATTTCCCTTTATTTTTCAATGAATGTTGTTGGTAATTGTTAGGTGTATAAATAAGACGTTGTGTAAATGGTAGCCTTAATTGTTATAAGGCTAAGTCAGATGCTAGAGGTTTTATTTAGTAAGAAGATATTAATTATTCTAAAAATTTTAGTCCTGTATATGGTAAAACATACTAATGTTCACTTACTTCTCACTATTATGGTTTCCAATAGTTGGAACATTAATCAACTTAATATACATAATGTCTTTTTTAATAGGACACTTCATAAATAGGAATATATGCAGTAGCCTCCAGGTTTTGTTAGTCTTACTCTTTCTTCTCATGTGTGTTTGCTATGTAAATCTTTGTATGAGTTGAAACAAACTTCTTAAACATGATACACTTGATTAAGTGATTATCTTTTATTTATTGGATTTTATGCTTCAAAGGTTAATACCTATTTATTCATCTTTTCTATTGGTATTGGTATATTTCATCTTCTTGTTAATATCAATGATATTGTGCTTATTAAAAGCAATTTAGTCTTGTTTCACCATTTAATACAGTTCTTGAACTCAAAATTCAAGTTCTTTGATTTAGAAGCTACCCATTATGTTTTTTTTTTGGGATTGAGCTTCACCCTACTAGTATAGGTATCATACTCTAACAAGATAAATATATTCTTGATATGCTCTACCAAGTAAGTATATCTTCCTGAAAACTAGTCGATACTCTTAATTTTGCCACCAAACTTATTATGGTGCTCAATTACATGTTTTTTAACCCTACATGATTTTGTTAAATGACTGGTGCTCTTGAATATCTTATATTTACGAGACCAAATATTTGTTTTGCTTTGGTGTGATAATTTGAGTGATATTAGTATATTCGTCAATTCTATTTTTCATACTTGTACTAAATATATAGAGGCTAATTATTATTTTATACGTGATAGGATTGCCAAAAAAACATTTAGATTTGCTTTATTTTCTTAAAGGACCAACTTATAAAAAACACTTCGTAAATCATCTCCTTACAATAAATCTCTTCTCTAAAGAAAAAATGTTCGGAGATAATTTATTCAAAATAGTCAATTAAATATTAAACATATTATGTGTTTGCTTAGATATAATTGATCTTTATTATTAATGACATAAAACAAAGATAGATTACTTAATAACTACTTAATGGATTTTAAGTATATTATCATAGTCTTTTAACTTTTGAGCTAGCCTCATATATATATGATCGAACTCAAGCTTGCTTGCTACATTGTCGAGCTTAGAATAGTCGAGCTTATCCTATTTGCTATATGAGTGTTTAGATTTTTGTTTGAGGGGAAAATAAAAGTTTAAATTTGACACTTGATTAAAATATATATAAAAAATTAATAGATATATGATTTTTTAGGTTTTAATCATAACCACTCACTCATGTGTTGAAAACCATTTCAGAATGAGAATTCAAAGAGAGTCTCCCTACTTGAATTTTTATTGAAGATCATCTCTTATTTCTTATATCCTGGTACTTGACTTGTCTATAAACACATCTTCCAAGCTTGCCTGCCCTTTACACAATGAAATGTAGGGTTTAAATTCTCTAATGATATGTGTGTGGTGGGTGTGTGTGTGTCTCTCTATAGACATGTACACACCGCCCATACACACACACTCACCCCTTACCTTTTAATTTTTTAAATTGAAATTTTAAAATTATAAATTTATGTGATAAATATATTTTTAAAATTATTAAAAAAACATTTTGTTTATCTTTATTGATGTACAAATTGATCTAAATATATTATATTATCTGGGTAAAAAAATCCATATAAAACTCCTTTCAATTTTTTTAGGAGTAACTCATCTCAATATTAAATGTCAGTTCCAGAAATTGTAAAATTCCAAGTTTTAATAACTTCATATCTCTTTATTTGTATTTGGTTACATATGATTTTTTTAATAATAATATCAACAAATAATTATAAATTCAGATGAATTTCATATATAAGAAAATATATTTTATTTGCTACTATAGAAAGAATATCAATAATTTATTTCAACTTTTATTAAACCTCTTATTTATTTTTTATTTTTATTTATTATTGTTTAAAAAACAAACCCAAGAAAATAAAGGGCAAAAAATACACAAGTTCCATACACCCACCAGTCACGGTAGAACTCATTTAAGAATCCAATCGTGGAGTGTATAAGAACCTAAACCCCTTCTCCTCAGTCCTCAACTACTCCTCTCCTCTCCTTCCCTCCCTCTTTCCCTTCTTCCCTTCGTTTTCTCTGTGTGATTTAAATCAGGGCTAGATCTTGACCTCTCCATGTGTTTCTCTCCCTACATCTATCACTTTGTCTTATGATGACTTCTTCAACTTCATTTTGAGTCATATTTGTTCCTTTTCCTTTTCACCTTTTTTAGCTGCAATGTTCTTGTTGATTTCCAAGTTTTTTGTTGATTATTTGTTATTTTATTTCCAATTTTTTTCTGGTTCTTTGTTCGTTATTTCCCACTTCTTTCTTTAAAAAAGAAATTTTTGATCAAGAAAACCTCTTCTTTTTTTTTCCTGTTTCTCAATTTGTTGTTCTTTATTTTTTTTTCCCCACTTGTAACTACATCTAAAAAAATCAAGAAATCTCAGAACCATGAATTACCAACAAAAAAAGAGTAGCAGAGGTGTTGGTTTTGTTTGATTTTTTTTCGCTCATAAATTTCTGGGTCTTACTGGTTTCTGAGAGGTATATATACTCTCTTGAGGGCTCTTTTGTGTTGGGAACCTTGTAAACCATTTGTTAATTGCCACGTATACTTACAAGACAGCTAGATCTCTCTGAGCTCTGTTGGTCTCTTCGTCTCTCCTTGTTTTCAAGTTCTCTCTAGCTTTTACTTTAGTTCTCTTACACTATCCAATATGCATGGAACATGGATGGACATCAAAAGTCATTGTTTGCAGGTGCAGCATCATCAAGATTCACACTCAAACAGATGTACGGCAGCTAGCTAGCTAGATAGAGAGACAGCAATGTATTTCTTTGAAGGTGAGAATCTTGATGATGCTGCATCAGCCATAAATGACTGTATACACACACCTGAAATAGTTGGATCTAAGATTTTCTGATTCGAAACAAGGTAAAGCTGCTCAAATCCTTAATTACCATATTTGTTTGTCTTTTATTACTTGCACGTAGCTAATAACTTGGGGGGTTCATGTTAGTACAATGGCCTTAAAGGAGTAGCACTACCATATGTATGAAATAATTGATCCATCTTGGCTTGTACAGGAGTCTATTTGGAATTCCCATTTATTGTTAACACACTGTGAGACGTACAGGAACTAGCATCTATATATATAGATGAAAGAACGCCGAAATTAGTCCTTCATGTCATATATATTGGTTATGATCATAGTACTGCTTTCAAAAACAACCTTTTTGTGCTTGTGTTTATGTATTAGCTAGGTTATTTCTGAAGACGAACGTGGTTCTTCAAGTTTAGGGTTTTGTTAATTAATTTGGTAAGCCATAAAGGAAGTTAGAGCTTGATGGAGAGTATATGAAATAATGGTGTGTATGCTTGTTTGATTAATGAATTCTTTGTAGTTGTGTTTTTGTGTCACTCAACTAATTAATTAATTAATGATTATCTAATTAAGAGCTTAGAATTTCCAATTTCAGTTTCCATACATACATACATATCCAAGCTTGATGGAGCAACTTGGCTACAAGTCATGGTGGAGCTTCTTTAGCATCTCCGTATCACTATTACAATCAACAAACTATTCATTGCTCCATACATATGAATATTAATTGCTCTTTGATTTCCTCCATGATTCTAGAGTACCCTCCTTGATTACCACTATTCCTTGTCGATCAGTCAAAGGAAAAAACAAATACAATGCATTTATATGACCTTTAAGTTTGCCTTTGAAATATTCTCTTAGTTATAATATACTTGCTTTATTCACCATGAACATGCATATCCAAGCAGCCTGCAGTACAGAAATCTCCTTTTGATATCGCATATATATCCTTTTGTTGTTTCCTCTATTTTTGTCCGAATCTGAACTATTTCATAAATACTTTTTGATTTGGGTATCTTGCAGTCATTTCCTATAGAATTCAACCTTCTCATCTATGGAGTCCTTCCGAAGGGAATCTGTAAGGAAATATATATTGAGTTTTAATGTGCATGAAGAATTTGGTGGAGCACATTATTATTCAATTCACACACTAGCCGTTAAGGACATGTTTACAGTCAGACTTAAGCTGGCTGAATGTCCCACAAGCAAAACAGACAATAAAACAAGAGAGAGCCTTAGCTAGCTGTAACTCAGCAAGATAAAAGATCATTATTATGCTTCTGATATTTGACTTGCATTATTTTTCAAACTCTACACGTGAGTAAACATGGGCTCATGGCAATACGAATTGATTACAACTTGGCTCAGTTTAGGTTGGAGATATTCAGGTTTTTGCTTAAACATTTTATGATCATCTGTATTATGATATGCATACAAGTATTTTATTATATTGCAGGACTGCTACAAAGAGAATCGCCTTAATTCTTGGAGTTGCATGATGTTCTGAACTTGTGCTTGACATTTTTACCTCAACGGGACCAGCTATAAAGGCAAGCAAACTACTTAGCTACACTAAGTTTGTTTTCTGGTGCCAACAGGTGTAATTCCAGTTGGATATGACTTAGAGAGACCTAAAAGGGCATTACGGTGTCTGTGGCTACACAGGTACCAGTCCCTGGATCTGAAGAAGAATCTTAAGCCAAGTCATCATGTGGGGGCAATTAGAGACAAAAGCTGTTGTGTCAATTGACAAGTGAAGAAAAGAGCAGCAAATCATTCTTTCTTGCTAAGGTCCACGAGTACACAGAGTAGGGAAAGAAACAACAGTATGGTGACCTATGCGATCGTAGCAAATCAACTTGGTAAAAATGCATTTGAACATAATGCAATTTTGGATGTGCATGTCAGTCTTTCAGTGCTTACACTTTGCCATATATAGCTATGGGAAGGCCTTAATACATATATATATATAGAGAGAGAGACACATATACAGGGGCGGAAGGAGGGGGCAAGCAGGGCCCGGCCTCCAAAGGTGAGTTTTTTTACATTAATTAAGTGTAATTTTTTAATTTGATTTTCTTTGAAATAATTTGCTTATCACCTAATATAAATCCAGTAAATATAAAATTATTATTTAACACAGTAAATCTTATAGTTGGTTAAAAATAAAAAATAAAATAAAAATCATAAATAAAAATTTTCAATGAAAAGATTGAAGTAGAGCCACCAATTAATTTATCTTTCATCAAATAAAATAAGATAATTTAAATTTAAAATCTATTTTTTTTTTATTTTGAGATGTTTGTTAATAATTTGATGAGTTTTTTTATATATAATTCTACTATTTTTGCTTTATTTTTTTTCAGATTTGCTAATTTTACCAATTGTTTTTTGATTTTTTGTTATAGTGATTCTTTTTCTAATTAATTAGATATATTTTATTGGTTTGTTTTGATTATACTTAGATTTTTTTATGTTTTATTTTTAACAGAATCATCAAAATTATCAATTTTTTCTCACGATATATGTTTGGATTTTAGGTTGAACCATGAACAAAATAAGAAGAATTTGATTTTTTTTTAAAAAAATATTGATAACTCACAGTCTAGTGAACTAACTCCAATATACAATATTAAAGTTATGGTAGAACATCTTCAATGCACTTTAGTTTACAAAAAATCCATGTTAATTAGTGAGAATCATTCTTGATTATTTTTTATTTTATTTCAAAGTTTATTGAACATAACTAATACTTCGCTTTAACTAATGTTTCTTATATACTTTATATATTTATATTTGATAGGTATAAAGACCAATAATATTAAAGTGATTTATATGTTATGAAGATGAAATTAACTTTGTCGCTTTAACTTAATTTGGTATTGGTTCGAACCTTTTACTTTATATAAAGAGATCATTATATATTTTAGTAAGTTATTTGAATAAAATTAATTTATACAGGTTTTGTTTTACAACTCATGTATAATAAATTAAAATGAATATTATATTTTATTATATTAATTTTGACCCCTAACAAATAATCCTAGCTCCAATGTATATTTCTCTTGAAAATTTAAGTCACATTTTTTCCTTTCATTTGCTATGGCATTGATTTACCTTTTCTTCGAATATACATATAAATTCATTTGAAATATCCTCTGCAGCAGTTAATACATTGATTCTTAAAGTACGCATTGGTAATTAAAGTGATCTTTGATATGGAATTATACGAGGATTGAAGGAGCCTAATTGATATGCATATATCGATTTTTTCTTATGAATGAGGAATGATCTATTAAACACCAGAGAAAAAAATACAAAAAATTAATCTATAAAATCAGGAAACTTACTTACAATACAAAATATTAATCCATAAAATCAGGAAACTTACTTACAATACAAAAATCTAAAGACAATAAGAAATAAAAAAAGATAATAAAAGTTTTTGCCATGCTACTAAATTAGTGTCTTTAAGAACTCCTTGCTTGGCTGGACTATCAGCTGCTTGATTGTTTATATATACATACATATACATACATACATACATATATATATATATATACACAAACATGATGAAAATCAACAAAAGAAGAAGAAGAAGAAGAAGAAGAAGAAAGCCGATTGCTTGTATTGAAAATAACAATGAACGCAAATTGTAACCGCCAAAGTGATTGAAAAGTGGTATATAATCATAGACAGCCACGTTTATGCCTGTACACATGCATGCGAAGTAGATGAAAGGAGAGGTCGTGGATATTTTGGAAATAAAATCTTGTTAATGTAATGCTACACCCCGAAATCATTCTCCAAAACATTTCAGCCATTGGCAGAATTATAAAGGATCCGCTGCTAGGATCCAATTATTCAATGCAGGAGATTGAGGAATGATTTTAGAAAGAATATTCGATAAGAAAAACTTTCACGGGAATTAATTAAATTCAAGAAGTCTATTTGTGATGTACTGAGTTCTTCTTCCATTGAATGAAAGAGCTGCCCTGTCCATACAAAAAAAAAAAAAGTCTATATTTTGTGTTTGGTGAAATATAATACACTTGCTCGATAAAATATCAAAAAAATTGAGAATGTTTTAAGTAGAAAGGTCGTATAAAATAAGCGATTGCTACAGTAGGGAGGGCAAAGATTACCATGTAGCAGTCAATTGACTGCGTTATATGATTTTGTTTTGTTCTCTCTCTCTCTCTCTCTATATATATATATATATATTACACTGCACCAATTCATTAATTTGATTTTTTATACCAATTGTTGTTAGCAAAATTAATTATATAATTCAAAATTTTAAATTATTAAGTACTGAAACCTTTAACCATTGTAGTTTCTCATTTTCTCTTCAAAGAAGGGAGTGATCAGAAAAAGGGGAAATCATTCTAATTCCATCCAAATTAATGTATTTCAGAAGACTTATTAGATCATGCTTGGGATCCCCCTTTCAAATATGGGGAGAACAAAAGAAAGAAAATTGGAGAACAGCGAAAGGCTGATATTTTCTTGGGTCATGTTTGGGATTTGCCTCTAAAATATATTAGGAAGAGAGAAGAGAAGAGAAAATCGGGAAAATAGCAAAAGGCTAGCACGAGAGATTTGCAAAAGGACCGAAGAAGAACTAGCCAAGCCAGCGATTCAAAGCTCAAATCAATAAAACCATCTAGGTGGTGGTCAAGTGATAAGGACTTGAGATCAAGGGGTTTGCTCCCTCTATGGTCTCAGGTTCGAGTCCTTGGTTGCTCATATGATGGCCACTGGAGACTTACATGGTCGTTAACTTCAGGGCCCGTGGGATTAGTCATGGTACGCGAAAGCTGGCCCGGACACCCACGTTAATAAAAAAAAAAAAAAGCTCAAATCAATAACCTTATAATTATATTCCATGTTTAATTATAACAAATTAAATTGTAGTCCAGAAAATTTGAAAATGAACGTAGGCCTGCCACATAGCTGTCTAATATCCTGCCATAGCTCCCCCCAATGATAGTTTAGGGCATGGAAAAATTGATATGGTCGGCATATTTGTACGACGCAGTTATTGACGGTACCATGACTAGTCACAGTTCGACGGGGACTGATCTTATAAATGCTCGCTAGACGCTGCTTTCTTAGAGCCCCTTTTCATGCCTTTTATACCAAAATTAAGAAATGCTTCCCTGGCCTTTGTACCTTTTAGCCCTTGATGTTAATGACCATAAATTCCCAACATATTCATTCACACGTCAAGGTTTATTGCTGTATCTAACGTTGCCTGCAAGATGACCTACTTTCTACATTCTCAGCTATGCTAGCAAATGGTTTCTGTTCCTGCTCGTGTATCTTGGATTGTCGACGAGGTCAAATTCAATAATATATTCTGTATATATAAGATCTGATTAGAGAAAAAACGAAGACTTGGTTTCAGTGTGTGAACATCTACCAAGAACTGTATATATACACCATATATGGCCAGGTAAAATTAATTATTTTAGACGTTTTGTGATCGAGTTCCACTTTGTCATATCGTTGTATGTATTGGGATAGATCATTAATTTTCACATTAAGAATCAATTAAATCTCGTAGCTAGCCAGGAGGGAAGGAGCAATGTTGGACTCTTGGGTCCACATGCATGAAGAAAATCAACGGTCCCCACGGCGGCAGAGCATGATGACGATATCTGTTTCCATGTGGGGTTTGATCATGAAGGATTCCCTACCCAAGATATATAATGGCAAATGCAAAATGATACCGAAATTGAATGATCGTAACAATCAGCTTTGTACGTGTAATTTGAGGCCACAAGAAGGGTGGCAGTATAAAAGGTTAAACTTTGATAATTGTGTTGATTTGTTACGTAGCCTCAAAGCCCCAGCAGAATGGTCTCCACGTCCTGTTCCTTCTTTGTTGTTTCAATTTTGAAGAAAATAATAATAATAATAATTTCCCTTTAACTGATGCTACACTAGATGTTGCCTGGCTACTGGAAGACAAACCTCAAATGCCATTTAAAGAGTAGGGTTAAAAGAAAAGCCGAGCAGTGTTGCATGGATCACAAAGAAAACCCTAGCTGGTAAAGCTGCTATATATGCTAAAGTTGTTGTGATCTTCAAGAGTGACAAATTATTGAATACTCTTTACCGCACTAATGTACTATTTACACTCAAGGTAAGAGTGCTATTAACCTTTGGTGAATCATGGTTGCCGGGTAGAGATAGAAGATCATAGCAATATAGCCCGAAACCATTGTTTGTTTCTGTAAATTTAAAAATATTTAATTAATTAATATAAATTTCTTATAAAATCTTAGTGTGTATATATATATAATTTATAATTTTTTTAATTGTAATTTCTCAAATCACAATCATAAAAACTACCATAATATCAAATATTAATTTATTGACATCTATCTCAATTCCGATTCTTGACCTACCTACCGAGAGACTGGCAGACAGGTTTTGCACTCCCACCTCCACTCATTCCATATCCAACTTTAAATGATTAACAATAATATATATACATGTCGAGATGTCAATTTTTTCATTAGAAAATTAAAAAACCTAACTCAAAGCCAAATTTCAAGAGGTGGTGAAAATCCGACCCGATTCAAACTTTTTCCACTCCCTCATTTGAAGAGGCCCAACCCCATATAACTGTAGTGAGAACAAGCCTAGACCACTTTCCTGAGTCAGAATATAACCAGCGCCCACTATATTTGGGCATGGTGGCCATGTTAAGCCCAGAATTAGTATTCCTTTAAAGCCCACTTTAAATAACCAACTTAACTTCCTCTCTAGCAACAAACGTACAGAAAAAACCGGATTGACTTCAAAAATCGGACAAGAAAACCTCTACTTCTGAAAAAAAAAACAAAAAAGGATCCCAGAAATTCTATATGGAATGGAAGAGATTCTTGTCGATCCCAGTTTTTAGTGTGTTTATGTTGATGGGTTTTGTTTATTACATAACAGTGTTTATATTTATTGAAGATTGGGTTGGGTTACAGAGCTCAGCTGGGACTTTGAATGCTATGATCTTCACTTTTATGGCTTCTTTATGTCTTTTCTCTTTTCTCGTCTGTGTTTTAACTGAACCTGGTTATGTCCCTTCCCCTTATGTTCCTGATGTTGAAGGAGCTGCTGTCCCTCCACATCAAGAACCACTCAATAATGTAAGTAATATACAAGCAAGCATTTAAATTTCTTCTCTTTTTTTATTGTAAATGTCTGAATAGTGATGTGTTATGTGTCTTTTTATTTGATTTTGGATTGATTGACGAGAAAATTGAGGAAAAAAGAAGAAACGTGAAATCTTGAGTGTCATTGTTTGTGGTTGTGATTTAGTTTATAAAGTTATATTATTTGGTTTTGAATTGGATGTTGAGAAATCAAGGGAGGATATGCTTATATATTTAGGATTGAAGTTCTGTTATTTGTGTCCTTTTGTTGCTAGAATTCGGAGAAAGTAAGCCCATGCATACAGTGCAAGGATTGAACTTTGGGCTTTCTGGGCTGTGCTAGTGTTTGATGATTTAATTGTAATTGGTTATTGTGAATTATTAGGAACATGTTGGTTCTAGTGAATGATTTATCTTTTGTTGGCTCAACTTTAGCTTCCCGTTGGTTTCTTTGATAATGGATGAAAAGAAGACTGAGGATTTGTTCTTATTTCATTTTCTATGGAAGGATGATTCAACTTTAGCAACTAGTTATTTTGTGTTCATTTCAGTGAAATTGTTTGATTTTTGCATCGTCAGATGCTAACAAAATCCTGCCTCAATTTGTTTTGTTGTCTGCAGTTTCTTTAAACTCTAATAGATAATGTCTCATATTGATTTTGCTCGTAGATCTGGTCCTTGTTTTGAAATCTAAGTATAACATATCCATGTGATAATAAGGTCCATAACCTGTTTTTTTCATGCAATTTTCTATAAATGAATTTCTTACTTTGTGGTTAACTTTGGACTGATTGATAATTAATCCTTGATAGAGTTCACAACTGAGGCGATGTGACAAGTGTGTTACATACAAGCCTCCCAGGGCTCATCATTGTAGGGTCTGCAGAAGATGTGTTTTGAGGATGGTATGTTCAGCAAAAATCTTCTTCTTCTTCTTCTTTTTTTGCAATAACTGTTTGGTTCATGAGTTTTTAACTTGATTATCGATAGAGTTATGGATTATGTTTACTTTAAAATTGTTTGCAGGATCATCATTGTCTATGGATAAATAACTGTGTTGGTTATTGGAACTACAAGGCCTTTTTTATATTAGTTTTATTTGCAACCATAGCAAGCATCTATTCTTCGGTAGGTTTATTCTGCTTTTCATTTGCTCTTGTTCTTAAATAACTTGATTGACTGAGATTACAATAGATGATTTTGGCATGCTCAGGTCATGATAATCAGCTGTGCTTTTCAGAAGAACTGGAATTTCAGTAGAAGAATTCCTATGAAGATTTTTTTTGTGAGTGGGTATTCAATCTTTGATGGCAGTCTTTTGAATGTTTAGTTCGGTTAACTATTTATGACTAACTTCTAAGGGGGAATAACCAAAGTACACAAGCTGTATGCAAGAGAAGCTGGAAAAAAAGAAAGAAAGAGAGAAAGAATAAGAGAATTAAACCCTCAAAAAACAAGATCTAAAAGTTCATATAATTTGTTATCCATGCTCTTTTGTCCTTTTCCACCTGAATTTTATATATGCAAGACTGTATCCTATGAAGGATAGCAACTTACAAGGTCGAACCCCACCATAGAATGAGGTTGTAAAGGCAGTTTTGGGTGATAGTCAGGGCTACGGTTGTTCTGAATAGCATTTAAAAATGTATAAACTTTTCCAAGATCATTCTGTCGCTTAAGATTCTTTTCTTAAAAATGTTTCCCAAGATTGCTTGAAAAATAAAGTGAAGCCATGAACCTTTTGGTCTCGTATTCAGCCAATAAATCAGTTTACAACAGAAGTAGAGGGTCTTTAATAAGCCCTGTCTAAATGGTTCTTACGGACTAGTAAAAATACTTGCATTCAGTAGTTGCTGACTTATCCTTTCTCTTAATTCCTGTTCATTCCTGAGTATTCATGCAAATAGACTGATTTGAGTTTTCAGGGCTTATTAAGAAATCTGACATAATGCATTTTAGGTTTTTTCTGGAGCAATGATGTTTGGCTTGAGCATAACATTTGGAACTCTTTTGGGTTGGCATATTTACCTCATGTCTTGCAATATGACAACCATTGAAGTGAGTATTCAATTCCAAAGTAGATATGCAACATGCTTAATTTTTGTGGTTATTGATAATAATTAGATGGGTCTTTCCCAGAATTATGAAGGAATACGTGCAGCATGGTTGGCCAGGAAATCTGGACACAGTTATCGACATCCATTCAACCTTAGTGTTTACAAAAATATCACCTCGGTCTCTCTCTCTCTATCTATCTATCTCTCTATCTATCTATCTATCCATTTGTTCTTTGCCCTTTTAATCCCATAAGTTGCTAAGAATCTGCTTTTGATCAGGTACTGGGTCCAAACATACTGAAATGGTTATGCCCCACAGCAGTAAGCCATCTAAAAGATGGAATGAGCTACCCAACTGCACATGATAGTTGATATATATATATATATATATCTGGGTTCGTGATCACCTGTTAAACCATTAGTGGATTTTATGCAATTTTTATCATCATGCAAGGATCTACTGTTTGTTCATCCTTTATGCGATTATCTGATCTAGGTAGAGGCTAGACAGCTGACTGGAAGCAACAAGAGTGCTCTCTGGATAAGCTTATCACGTGTTTAACTTAAAGAAGATGATCGATCAAGCCTTTTGACATACAACAAAAGTAGGAATTTTTAGTGAGATAAGCCACTGTTTATTTATACCCGCTAGAGTCCAAGCCATGGTGTTGCTATACGAAAGATTTACAAGTTGTACGTTAAATTTTGTCATGTAATGTACATACCAGATTGTTTTCTGTTCATGAAACCAAATAACCTAGAACATCCTTCCAAGGTTTCTTGTCATGTGGGCTATTCTGCTATTTGTTGATAGAGGTTTCAGTCTTATCATATCAGTCGGCCAATACATGAAATATTTACAATCTACAATATAAAAACCGCTTTGAGTTAATGTTGGACTGGAGATCTGATCGCATATATTCACAACTATTGTAGATGGGAGTTACCAGGGAAGAATTTATGGGTCTTGGATTTGGTACGATACATGGCATGGTAACGGAAATTTGCAGGTGGCCCTCGATCACAGACCAAAGAATGGTTAGCTTTGTTCTCATGATGAAAGTTGTCTGTCCAAAACGTGGACGGATAGAACCATTCACTCGTTGAGAACGTCGTGATGGAGATAAAACATCAATTGATGAGGAAGGAAGACAGCCTTACGAGGTTTGAGATCGAGGGTTATTTGGTTGTAGCCTTACGAGGTTTGAGATTGAGGGTTATTTGACTGTAGTTATTTTTTAAAATATTTTTAATGTTATAATATATTAAAATAATATTTTTTTATTTTTAAAAAAATTATTTTTAATATCAGTTACTTAAAATAATTTAAAATATAAAAAAAATTAATAATTTTTTTTAAAAGTACAGTTTCGCGATTTGAAACGCTCCGGAGTACATTTATACCTTGTCATACAGACATGTACAAATGGCTTTTAAGTTCAATTTTGCCACTCATGCTGCCTATTTACGTCTGCTAGTTCAATATACAGTTCGTTCTCTTTCTTCAATGATTTTTAGATTCGCACTTGAATGCAACAACAAAAGTTTTCATTGCCTGCAATATAGTAAGTGCTTTGACTGTTAAGAGAAGCTTCGAAGTTGAGTAGAGAAAATCATGCCAATCTTCTTTCCATGCGTGATCTCATTGCCTACAATATAGTCAGTGCTTTGACTGTTACCTTTGATGTCTATCGTTGCTTTCATGGTTGTAATTATGGATTTAGGGCAATTCTTCAAACTGTGTAGTTTGGACAGGTGAAACATAGTTTTCTTAGAAAATTGTTCTTGTGATTGACACGCGGAATGCATTATGTACAAATGGCATGATTTGGACAAGATTTAAGGACATACTTTATCAACGAAGATTCATCTCGAATAGACTGGAAAAGTCACAAGATTCTAAACAGGAGAATTCGCGAGGCTTATCCATTTTGCATGATTCCCTCGCACTTGCCTTTTTACCTGTCTGCTATTTTATTTCTGGAATGGTTTAAGAGAATTGTATAATATGTGATTCAGTCACTTGGAATATTGCTTAGTGTTTGGTGCACTTTTGTAGATTAATCTGGTGGGCCTTTTTAATAATCAAAAGTATAGTGACAAATGGCATGAGTCTCCCTCTAGTCTCCCACGATGTTCATCCTTTTGGTTAATGGATGCTCTTCTCACTTAGTTGTTGGTGTACAGAGCTAATGTTCAATACGGTTCTTCCTCGAGTTCTGGATAGTACAGATGACATCAGGCAGCATAAAGAACTTGACGTTAGACACCCTAAGCATTATTTGAATCCAATGGTTCAGATTTAACATATATGACACGGTCGTGAAACATGACAGGAATCACAGGATCAAAATCTTAGAAATTAGACTGTTTACAGCCGAGATGGGTCTTTGTGCACTTCAATTCAATAATTTTAGGCTTAAACGAACATGATGAAAGAACATGAAGGCATCTCAATCCTATTCATGGATCTCATCATGCATGAGCTGATAGCATACTGGGGCAAAAGCATATATCTTACCACTTACCGGTTATCAACAGTTTCTTAAGCCAAAACTCGTGGATAGCATCACTGATCCAAGAACACCTTGTAAATGAAGGCATAAGTTGATGCCTTGATTCCTCATAAAACGTTTTTCTTACATCCACTCCCGTTCTTGACTCTGTGTCTTCATCAACCAACTTGCAATTATTTCAGAAGACTTCAAAAGACATGTAGTCTGTAGCCTACCTTAAGCAAAGCGAAATTAAAATGATGTAGCCTCTAATCTAATCAAGGATCTCATCAGATCTCGAGATAAATTTATATATATGTATGTATGTTTTTTTATCATGTTTCGATCATGGTCAAAGCAATAGCTGAAACAGACTCAACCCTCCAACAATAATTGCAAATAAAAAATGATAAGGTGGATAAACCACCAGCTCAAGGCTCAAGCAACAACAAGCATAAACCCATCCCACAAAGATGAAAAAAACAAAAAACACCAGCGAGGCGTAACCGAACAGCACGATCCCCTTCACTGGATCTTTCTGATATAGCCACCATGTATGTGGACCGGACATCGTGTGTTGTCTGAGCTAGCTAGGTGAGGCTATAAATGTTAACATCACGCAATGTGTCGTGGAGATAAGCACGAGATTTTTCTATAAGCTTGAATGCTGTGAGTCTCCTGGTAGATAATGTGACAACATCAATAATATCATACTGGTTTTCATCAAATCAAATGATGATGCTTCTGACTCATGCAGAAAAAGAAGTGTGAGGAAAGGCAATTTGAAGGGCACGTTATTGATTATTGCTGATTGCCAGCCAAACTTGTAGTATTCAAATGGGAAAGGTGACATATGGACATCACCTTGATGCCGATTTGATTCCAAATGCCAAAGTGTTATGCTTATGAATCATGATCATATATTCCCAAGAAAGTAATCGCTCGATAGAATATAGGGCATAACCATTCCTGTTCTCCGTCTACATGGATTCATGCTCTCTGAGCTGGTATGTTGAACCCTTTTTTTCTTAAAATAACAGCTTGGGCTCGTTTAAATTTATTTTTTAACTAAACTTCAACAAATCTTTTTGAGTTTTTTCTTCGAATTGAACCCTCGATTCAAGATGAGTTTTACCACGCTTTAAATCACAAAAGAAATTGAAATGCATTATCAAAGACAGACGAATCATCCCATCATGGGCCCCTTGCTAATTAGTTCAGTCAACTTCCATTCGTCTATATAATTGAAGTAATCAAGCACCATGAGCAACGAAGAAATTATTGATCTATCCGAAATGAAATCACATGGACAGGCATCTTATCCACAATGCTGAGAATCCCCCGCGAGTAAAAGGCAAAGCATGTGCATAAAATCAATCTGTGATGCTGCATAATGAAGCCGTTTGATGTGATCGGTCTTTGTCCCCTGTCGGTAAATTGATTGGATGCTCGTTTTCGTAGTCTGTACTTGTACTCCTCCTGGAGAAATTGAAAGGTTAAATAAATGAAGGTCCTCAGATGTTTATTGAATTCGGGAGAGCATCTTCCTCTCAAAATAACTTGATGAAAACTGTTTGTACCAAAGACAAGAAGGTCATTAATTGAAAAGGGGTTATCTGGGTTTTATTAATTACAAATTTACATTGGAATACCATGACTAACTTTTTGTTCCTCGTAATCGACCGCTGATTATCTGGGTTTTATATATATATATATATATATATATATATATATATNATATATATATATATATATATATATGGTGTTTTCATGCAGTTTTGAGTAGTGATTGTAAGGATTATGGACACCACATATCTCCACATTGGTATGATATTGTCCACTTTGGGACTAAACCCTCATGGATTTGCTCTTGAGCTATATCCAAAAGGCCTCATACTAATGGAGATATTTGTCCATCCTTATATACCCTTGATCCTCCCCATTTCTAACCAATGTGGGACTTTAGTCGCATACCCAACAATCAAAGAATACAAAACAAATACGTGGAGGAGAATGATAACTTCATTCTACTCTACTCCCAGCCCTCTCTTTGCTGTCATTACAGCTGCTGCAATGGCAGCAGCCTTGCTGCCATTGCAGCTCTCTCTTCCTCTCTACTCTCTTCACATTCTCACAATTCTCTTCTCTCATTTTGCTCTCTAACATATGCCTCTATTTATAGGCATTCATGGAGGCTTTTCTTCAACAAAGGTGGTTGCCAACTCCAACTCTTCTTCAACAATGGTGGCTGCCAACCTTTGACATCTTGTATGAATGCACATGTTTGGTGCAATACCGAATGGTTGTTGCACATTAATGGCAACCAACCTAACAATCATCCCCTTTGCCATTCATGTGGGGCAACTGTCCTCTTTCTTCTTCAACATAAGCTTGCATCTTGCAGCTCTTCCAAACTTTCCATTCTGAGAGCATCTTTGGCCAAGTTTATAGGTACTCACCAAACCTTTCAATCATCAGAGTAACCTAAGCACACCTTTTCTCACACAAAAGGATCACTATAACCAGATGGTCTGCCACATCACATCTGAATAGTGTTAACGCTTGTCTCTGGAACAACATTCCCCTTCGAGCGTGCTCGGTCCGGAATGATTCATCAAGCCTCTCATCAAGGCTTACAACACCCCCTCAAACGGATATTTCAAGTGCGACAGTCATTATTTGAGTATCTCAATATGATCACAAGCTCACCACTCTTCCAAGAGTTTACTCATCCAGGAGTTGCGCCTGCCCTCTGTTTCACCCTAGAAACCACGCCTTACTTCTCCATGAGTCTCCTACTCTTAGTCTCAAGAGTCCAGGTAGCTTTCCACCTTAACCATGGAGGCAGCCCATAAAAGGTTGATCCATATTTGTCCTCATACTCTGAGTATTACAATGCCATTACCGAGCCCACCACCTTGACAAGAGTCAACTTGTTCCCGGAACCTGTGCATGCCCTTCCGCTCCTTCATAGCAGCCGCGTCTTAATGCTCCACAAGTCATCCACTTATTGTCCAAGGCAAATGTCTTCTAGCTCATTGATCTTTAGCATGGGGGCAATATCCATGAAAGTCAATCCTGCATTTATCTCCATACTCATCATAGCCATTTCATTGGCTATCCATCTGTCCACTTATACCTAGCCATCACATTGGCTCTGGGTCTTCTGAACTGGGCTCCTTCCATAGCCCTCACACCTTCTCCTGAGGTGTCTCCGCTCGTCGTCATGCGGCGGTCTAATCATAGGCTCATCTCATAGCCCTCACACCTTCTCTTTAAGGTGTCTTCACCTTTTATAGGCGGTCGCATCCTTCTTCAACTGAGATGCTTCAAAGTGGCTCCATAAATTCTCTACCACCATGTGGACTATGGGAGAGATCATTGCCACTAATTACATAGAAAGAGAAAGTTGCGGTATACTCCTCGCAATCCTCCACCTCAATTTCTATGTTTGGAGCTTCTATACCTTTTCTGCTTAACAGCTCCACCCACACCAACTCCCTTTGGTGTCTTCGCCTTTCATCATAGGCGGTCTCCTTTTATCACAGGTGTTTGCACCCCCTCAATTAGGTGCTTCTACAACAGCTGATCCTTCCATCCTTGCATGCATTGGAAAGGTCCTC